>CM035813.1:62052743-62115243 GCA_020458035.1 Magallana ariakensis
TGTAATTTTTCTTTCTGACTGCTAGATTATTTTGAAGGATAAAAGGTATAAGACGTCATGTTATCATGTTGTTAAACACTAAAGTAAACAGTCACCTACATTTGAACTACAATGCCCACTGTGTTTCAATCACGTAAATTTCTATAGATGTTCTTGAAGCGTTGGTCAATTTGAACGAAAGTTGTTTTTTTGTTTTTGTTTTTTTGTTTTTTTTTGGTTTATTCTATGTGTTACTATTATAATACTTTGATGCTTGGAAGAAGAAAACATTTTTTACAGGTCTAGACAAATATTTTGAAACATTTATCTTAAAACCTTTTTTAGAATAGCGGATTACATTTTTGTTTCATTTCCAAAACATTATACTTTGCACACATACGCATAGAAATGACAACCAATTACCAATATTTTATTAAATTAATACTTGCAATTATTAATAGATATATGTAACTGCTCCCCTTGTATCTACGGCTTGGGGTTTAACACTCGATCAAGGGAACACCCCCCACCCCCCCCCCCCACAAAAAACTGATAGAGAGTAATATGTTGTTAAAAAAAGATTAATTATATGATTAAGTAGCTAAAATAGTTATGTAATCCTTATCTATTCTATTCAGACCTTGTCCGTATTTACACTCTATATTAGACTTTCAATGCGACATGGGTACATGTACACCTTGAGGTGAATGTCCTTAAGCACTTTATAAAAATTTTAAAATCTTAACTAATTCGGGCTAAATCTCACGCATGCGCATAACGCACTTGGGGGGACAAACGTCATTTGTTTACAGCAACAAAGATGGCGAAGCGGGAAATAGAAATCCCTGACAATGTACATACCCTTCCCGGTCTTCCAGCCTATAATTCGGTGCAATATTCTAGCTTGGGAAACGTAACACCGCCCAATATTAAGTTTTCAGACATTCATTCGTTTATGATAGAAAAAAACGGGGGAGATGTCCGAGAAGAAGCATCTGGCGTTCGGTCTTACCGAACTCTCGACAGAGCTGTCTCCCATTTCCAAGCGGGGGATGTACAAAACATTGGATTTTGTGAGGTGAGAACTTCGTAAAATTATATTAGAGCTAGTTTTACTGAAAAGATATGTTCATTATTTTTTATGTGTGTGGATCCGAAATGAGATCCATATTTATATTTATGTATCCTATAATGGCTATATTTATAAACAAACCAAAGTGGGCGTGGCAATTTGATACAAAAAAACGTAAACAATTTATGGTGTTGTACTTCATCCTATTACATATTTCTAATTTGTAATGCCATTTAGAGCAAAGCGTGTTTTAATTTTTTTTTTAACCAGGTTGACACCGGTGTCATGTATGGGTCAGCAACAGTGCTTGCATCTATGAAAAAAGTGAGATATCAAGTGTATATACACTTTGTAAATCACAAACCTGAACATGCCTACTGCCAATGTCCTATAGGGTAAGTGCATTGGTTTTTTCTCTTGGTATTTTGTTCATTTTAATAAATTTAGTTAACTTTAGCGATTGACATATTATATATATATATATATATATATATATATATATATATATATATATATATATATATATATGTGTGTGTGCATATAATTCAAATTTTAGTAATTTACTTAGACCCATGATTTAATAAGCCTACTGGGAAAAAAGTTCATAGTTCTACCAGTGGTACCAACTTTCAAATAACCATTGTTGCAGTTGGATGACATTTATGGTACCAATTGTACCAATAAACCCTGAACAGTTTTGTTATTGATGGCATACAAATGTCACTGATTTTACCAATGTTACCAATGGAAACATTGGTAAAATTGATTACAGTTTTGTAAACATGTCAAAGAACAAACATCTTTTTTTTCAGCCCAAATTATACAACATCAACATTTTTATCATATATTGCACCCCAATTATCATAGTTAGAGAGAAAATCGCTTTCCCAAAACCGGGAACTAATGTCTTGATTTTCGCCGCCATGTTTGTAATCAGTTGTGACGTCATTTACCAATACTTCCCACACTCTAGATCGTCTGCAGAAAAATATGCCATTGGCAAAAAACATTGGTACCAATGGTATGCCAATGGTAGTTAATTTTACCAACAGCAACTTTTGTCTACCAACGGCAGAACTATGAACGCACCCATTATATTGTATATTCATTTTTCCTTTGTATTTGTAGTTTGGCTCAATGTTGCAGTCATGTTGGTGGCTTTTTGTTTGCCATAAATAGCTACAACATGGAAGTGATGAGGAAGGAGACTGCAACTTCATGCACATCTAAAAAGTCAGCTTGGAATGTCCCAAGGAAGATGACTTCAGAGCCAAAACCTCTGAAGGACATGAGCTTTAGTCGACCGAAGTCCTTAACTTCTCAATCTAGGGATGAGGATGATACAAGAGTCACAGTTTTAAACTTCGATCCTCGCCATTCCTCCCAAAGAATACCAGATGCAGGGCACTATCTACAGAAAATGATGGAGCTAAAAACAGTTTTCCCTAATACAGGTAAATTTGCCCCAATCAGTTTTTGGTTTTGCCAGCATGTATCGAAAACTATGTTTAATCTGTTTATGGATAATACATGTTCATGTTTTTTCAGGAATGTCACATTTGGCCATTATACCAGATCCTGCTCCTCCCTATGAATCAGAACAAGTTGTCTGCACATCAGATAACCCATTGGAGGAAAAGATTGCAGACATGATCTATGAACCAAACACAAGCACAGGTAAGTAATTAATAGACAATATTCAACCAGAATAAAGTATTCTAAAATATTCTAAAAATATTCTAAAATCTAAAATTAAAAACATCAGTTCCCAGATGTAGAGGTTATTCTATCCTATTTTTATGTAACCTGAGATCAAAATGATCCAGCAAATTGGAATTAAGAACAAAACAACCCATCTCATGACCAATCAAGGTCATAATACTGTGAACTTCTAAACAATGAATATATTTTGTTCTTATTTACATACAGCCCATCTCCTTGAAGGAATTGACCAGGACCTAAGTGCCTACATTGAGGAGCAGACTAGAGGACAGAGGGAATCAACATTGTGGAAGGACTTGCACAAAGGCCGCATTACTAGCTCGCTATTTGGGGATGTGCTGCACGCAGGGCCGAATCCTGCAAGTTTGATCCAAAGAATTTTCACTGGATCAAATTTGGACAAGTATGTGAAAAATGTTTTATATTAAATGTTTAACATTCTTTATTGTATTGCACATGCAAGTAAAACAGTTGAATATTTGCAGGGGGTATATATACATGTATATCAACATAATCAAATTTTAAGGTTTTAATAATTTAATAATGTATGGAAATCAATTGCATCCAATGCACTACCTAGTAAGGTTTTAATAATTTTATAATGCATGGAAATCAATTGCATGCAATGCACTACCTAGTATCTATTCTGTTTTTAGCATTGGAAAGCAGTAGAAGAGATCCAATATCAAATTTATAAATCTACCAATAACATCAACTGTTTATGTTCTAACCATTAAAACAGTTTTTCAATATTAACAGGTACAGCTCTCTTCCAAAGGCAGTCCAGTGGGGTGTGCAACATGAAAAAGATGCCCTGGAAGACTACCTCCTGCTTCAGAATTCTGTCACAACTATAACAGTGGCAGAGACCGGCCTCACCATCTATCCATCCCACCCATTCTTAGGAGCCTCAAGTGATGGAAAAATAACAGATATGTCACAGCCATCAGAAAACAGAACAGGAGTACTGGAAATCAAGTGCCCTTACTCCATTAAAGGGAGATCCATTTGTGATATGGAGGTACATGATATTGTTGCTATGGGCCTTCAAGAATTCTGCTTGGAAATGACAGAGCAGGGAACAAGACTGCGTCGTAACCATAAATACTACGCTCAGGTGCAGGGAGAAATGGCAATCATGGGCTGCAGTTGGTGTGATTTTGTTGTTTGGACTGCTGCGGAAGAAAATAACTGTTTTGTTGAAAGAATATTGTTTGATCCAGAATTTGTGTCCATGATGCTTCCAAAGCTAGTTGAATTTTTTGTTACTCATATTCTGCATTGACTTGCTTTGGAAGCATAATGGACATAAATTTCATGTCCAACTATATATACATGTTAAAGATTCTAACGCCCCACTTTTATTATATAAAAATATTTATATCTACGGTACATCTGATTTGTTATAAAGACCCATTAAAATGTAAAATATGTTGCATCTTAAGATAAGGAATTAAGCACGTAATTACTTTTCTGTGACCATTTTTGTTGAAAAGCGTAAAGTCAATGTTTAATGTTTTTTTTAAAAGCCTTAAAAACGGGTTAAAACCATGTAGCGTTAGAAATTTTGACTAGTATAGTAGACAATTAATGTAACCAGTAACTTTAACTTAATTTTTGCATCATAATTTTGTTTGAAGAGCTCTTTTAAACAATTTCATGATTTTACTGATTCTAAAAGTTTCTTGTATTAAATGTTTTCAATATTTTCAATCTTGTTTGCATAATTTTTCCAACAGCAGATGAAATTGACTGTCAATGTGTTCATTTGACAACAAGCAAATGTAAACATGGATCTCAGATTTATTGTACTTTCCATATAGATATGTACAAAACAACTACATGTTAATGATTGTTTTACACTTTCCAGTGAACTAGCTTATTCACCTTTAACACATGGTGCATGATGTTTACAGATCTTCAGTCACTGGCTATTTAATTAAAAATACAAAAATGCCATATACAAAATTAAATTTGTGATCATACAAATCAAAGTCACTGTGAAAATTTAACAGCATCTTCAGCTAACTGATTAATTGCACTCTCTCTGTGTAGAAAAAGATAAAAGATGTACAATGACATCATTTACAGACAAAAATTAGTAAAGAGGTCATTGAAATTATATGTAAACATTACATACAAAATCATGTTGATCATGATAGAAAAATTATACAATTGGTACATCTAAGTTAGTTAACCAGCATGCAACCATAAAGCATTTGGAAGCAACAGGGGCCAAAGACAAAGGCATGACACCATCAAACAAATGAAATTTTTTGATACGCCCAATGCTTCTTTCAACATGAATGCGCAAAGATGCTATGGCTTGAGTCTGAAAAACTTGACCTGCAGTGAATTGAACATTGTTTCGTTTAAATGGAGGAATATTTAAAGTACATTTTCTTTCTCTCAGTAGATCAGAAATGGTAAAACCTTTATCGGCCATAATGCTATCACCTGGCTCTAACAAATCCAAAAGACCACTCTCAATCACAATGCGGCGATCAGACACTCTACCACCCCAAGCTTCAGAAACAAAGGAGATGACTCCTGATGGAGTAATACCAATCAAAAATTTCAGAGTAGAATGATGCTTGTAATTGGAATACAACAAATTCTGATTGAGCAAACTAGAGGATCTTTGAACAAATATCTCTGTACAGTCTAAAATTATACGTAAATTTGGATATGATTTGAAAGCTACAGGTGTTGTCTGCTTAACTAATTGGCGAGAGGGATACACATTGATCACTTTGAGTTCTTCATACAATAAACAAATCCAAGTAACAAAAATGCTGGAAAAAGTGCTAGAAGAAATACAAAATCTATCAGCTATGTCCCTAGTAAATAAACCAACTTTCAGTCTGATTAAAACTGCTAGAAGCTGATCAATCAGGGGGATGGAAGTTTTCAGGGGTCTTCTTCTTTCACTAGGTGTATTCTTTCCATCCCAGAAAGTCATGTTTTCTGCTTTAGCAGATAGGAAGCTTAAGAAAATGATAATTTGATAAGAATAAAGATAGACCTCTATACATGTTTAAGATATTAGATAAGCTAATATTTGCATAAAAACAATATATTAGTAAAAAGATATATTTTAGATGTCCGACTTAAAATAATTAATAATAGCCGGTACTTAATTTGATCAATTGGTCTTTAAAAAATACCTGAATAACCACAGGAACACTGAAAATGATGGAAGTCCAGTGTAAAATTTGGTTGCTTTATCGTCGTCTTTGATTTTCTCAACAGACCATGTCAGTCTCTTCACCTTCTCCTTCAACTCTGAATTTTCTTTCCTAAGTTGTTGGTTCTCTATGAGAAGAGGATCTTCCTCAGACTGCACACCTGTAGCATACATACAGAAAAATTAATATCAGACATATACTTCAAAGCACTGAGATTACAGGGTTGAATTTTAATATGCATATTGAATTTCTATGCATTGACCAATCCTGTTATAGTTAGTATGCACATTATGATTTTTAATTTTTATCACAAATTCAGGGTGCAATCACTATTGAAGGATAATTTCATAAAAAGTCCCAACTTTGAGCACAAAAACATAACAAAAACAATTTGAAAATAAGATAACATAAAAGATTTAAAAAACCCAATACATATGTAATAGAATATACCTGTATATTACATATCTTGACGTTGAGGAGCACAAAGCTCAGTGGTCATGATTGTTTGGTCAGTATCTGAAAAGTTACCAGTTCAAACCCTGCTGTTGACACTTGATGGTGTGTGTTGTGTTATTCGACAAGACACTTTATCTGCATTAATTCTCACAGTCAAGTCAGCTGAAAGTAGATAGTGGCTTATGCTGGGAGTTTACCTGCGATGGACTGGTGTTCCATCCAGGGAAGATTAAGTCTATGACTTCCATCCATTTTGCAGCATGGATACTAGGTTATTAAAAAGCATTTGCCTTATGAGTCTTGATATTTGCTTGGGAATGATTTAATTGAACTTCAGTTTTTTATATCCTCCCACAACACTGTGAGTTCCAATAGAATAACTAGCCTCCCTGCAGGAGACCATATCACAAAACCAGGTCTTTGATTGGTTCCAGGTAGCTGCATACAGCCATTGAGATTTGCTTGCATCTGCCAGTCACTGGTGAAACCCATCAGTCATCCAACTTCTATTCCCCCAACACAATAAACATGTAATAATTAATAAAACATTAACACAAACACATGCAATTGTGACAACTGAAATACTTTGAAAAAGTAATAAAACTAAATAAAATCACCTATACTAGAAAATTCTTTCTGCGCAGTACTTGATTCCTTTTTGCTGGTGTTGACTACATAATCATGATGAGCCAATGACAAATTCAGCATCCCTTCTTCCATAATTTGTTGTTCTCTTGCAGCTTCCTCAAAAGTCTATATATGCACAGTACAAGATCATAAATTAACACGAGTCCATTTACTGTATGATTGATTCGAGAGAGAGAGAGAGAGAGAGAGAGAGAGAGAGAGAGAGAGAGAGAGAGAGAGAGAGAGAGAGATGGATTAGGGCATATATACATGTACATTTAACTTAGTAATATTATTACTATTTTATAGTAAACTATACTAGCATATAATGATTTACCTTCGTAAGGTTTCGCCTGAAGGCTCTGTTTGATCTTTCTTCATCAATTCCCTTAGCTTTGTACTTAAATACTGTAGGTGCAAAGTCTACATCTTCACGTTCGTCTGCGTGCCACCCGGACACAAAATGGTCGGAGCAAACGAACGAATTTTCAGTAGGTTGCCAATTTCTACGGTTGAGCGACCTTATCCATGCACGTCTCTTTATTTTGCCCTTAGGAAATTTGAAATATTTAACACCCCGATCGCGTGCTGAACCGTTTGAGCGGTTGGTACATCCATAAACGCTACACCCTTTCACCATGTTGCTAATGTAAACTTTGTCCCCCCTAGCGGTTTCTGCGCATGCGCAAACATCAGTCCCGCAGTTAAGCCGAAACAGACTATAGGAAAATGGTTTGAACTTTTTGAACATTGATGTGAGTAAGTATTATTTTGATAATAATAATGTAAAGTATATTTCATATAGTGTACTGATATGTATAATTTTTCTTGAAAGTAATTTTATAAAGAAATTGATTTTGTTAGATTTGCAATTATCATAGAGATTATAAATTTCGGACAATAGCCATTTTGTTTGTGACCATTGATGAGGCCAGTTCATAAAACTTTTATAAGTAAAATAATTGTACTGCTACTATATTGTATTGAATGTAAAGTTAGTTTATATCAGTAATGATATTAAAGTAATCATTGTATTACAGATGAGAGTATATGTTGAAATTATCAAGAAAGTTTTCAAGTTTAAAGGTTTCACAGTGAATTGTACTCATGATTGAAATGCAGACTAATGTTTAAAAAGGGTACAGTGATATTGATTTTACATGTATTTTTATACAATTATAAACATGCATATTTTGCATAAGTTACATGTCTAAATGGTTTGTTTCAGATATCACCTACCAGTACATGTAACTGTATATCATTAGAACATCTGTTCCTTTCACCCTTATTAGGGTAGGTACTTGTGTACTTGAGAAGTTATTGATTGTGGTATTTACATATTGTCAGAGTATATTTTTAATCTGCAACTTTAGAATTTAATGTAAGATTTATAATAGGTTTATTTCTTTTTATGACCATCATTTATACAACATAAGATAAAAGTTATAAAGTCAGGAAAGTAAAATATTGTAATTGAACATATATATGTGTCATTATAGTAATTGAATTGATTGAGATGCTTTATGATTGTGAAATTTATATATGTATTTATTATGTTTTGTAGGAGCGTCACCATATGATATATAATAAACGAAAGTTCTCGTAAAAACTCGTTTGTTACAATGGTGTCAGAAGTGGGATTTCGATGATGGCTCACAGGAGTTCTCCATTGATGCTGAGGACAGGAACTTACAACATTGTATGAAGAGCTGGGACATCGAATCAGGATAGAGATTTGGTGACGTCGAGGAACATTTTGTTACTTCAGTTTATCGTGTATGTGAAATCAGCGATGGATCCCGCAATTGAGGCAGAGTTTAAGAAGATGAAAGAGAAGTTTACACTTATGGAGCTTGCCCAAACCCAATTGAAGCAGAAACCGCCTACAGTATACATCAAATCTGAACGAAAACTGTGTAAGTTTGCAGGAAGACCTGAAAATGACAGTGATCCGGATGTGGATGATTGGCTTATGGATATAAGGGAACATTTACAGTGTATTCCATCAATAGAAGGAAAAATTGAATTCATCAATGATCACCTCATTGGATCTGCCAAAGCAGAAGTTCGTGTAAGACCAGCAGAGCTGAAGAAAACTCCAGAGGATATTCTTAAAATCATTGAAGACACTTATAAAGTGCAAGACACTGTAACTCAACTTCGTCATAAATTTTATGAGAGAAAACAGAAAGATGGTGAAACATTAGAAGCATATTCTCTGGCTCTCATGAAATTAGCGTCATTGATTGCGAAGAAAGAGGGTTGTGATATGAAAACCATGGACAAAGTTGTGACAGATAAATTCATAGATGGTATCATGGATTCACAGATCAAGAGAGAAGTGCGTCGATTTGCATTTGAAAACCCTAAATTACCGTTTATTGAATTCAGACAGAGAATGCTACAGTGGGTTGATGATACACCATCAGTTCAAGTCAACAAAGTATCAACTGAAACTCCGCTGAACGAAGATCTGTTAGAACTTTTGAAATCTCAACAAGAAATTTTGGAACACCAACAGAAACAAATAGATATACTGATGTCCATGACAAAACAGAAACCAAATTATTCCCCAAAATACAGAGGCCAAAACTACTGGCATTACTCTAAAAGAAGAGGACATGGAAGAGGATATTATAACAGTGGAAGAGGATATTATAACAGTGGAAAAGAAGAAGGACCCACGAAAAACCACCCAAAAGGCACACCCTCTCAGTGGGGAGTCTAACTGATGAGGGGCCACTCAGGAAAGACTCTGAAACAGATTTACAACAACAAAGCATTCAAAGTGATATCAGTATTGCAAAGTGTCCAACAACAAAAGTAAAATTGAATGGACTAGTTAATGTAACATTTTTATTAGATACGGGATCAGAAGTCTCTACATTGAGTGAAACTGTATATAGAAAATTCTTTTCATCTGTTGAACTGACAGAGATGTACTCAAAGATTACTGAAACTAGTTGCTGCAAACAATACTGTCATTCCATACCTAGGCTATTTAGAACTTGACATTGAACTTTTTGGTTGTGTATTCCATAATGTCGGATTTCTCATATCCAAAAACACAAATTCCAGTTCTGTCAAAGGAATTCTGGGATGCAATATTCTGAAATATGTTAACCGTGTTTTAAAAACTGATAGTATTGCGCCTGTGTACAATAACAGAGAAGAAGAAGAAAACTGGAACAAGATATCAACAGTGTTTGATTTAACAGAGAGATGTGATCGTTTATCATTTGTTAAAGTGGCAGGGAAAGAAGACATTTTAATTCCAGCTTGTTCAATGAAAGTCGTCATTGGAACAACGCGTCACAACCGGAGAGGAGAAGAAATGGTAGCAGCTGTTCAAGCGATTCAAGGAGCAACAAGATCATTGCCACGAAATATTTCTGTTATAGACACACTAAGTGAAGTAAAGAAAGGAAAGATTCCTGTTCGTGTGTTAAATATAGGAACCGAAGATATTTGGCTCAAAGCCAAAAGCAGAATTGGAACTCTGCATAAAGTAGAAATAGTTAAATCAACAGAGGATCATTGTGATATTGTTGAAAAAGCAGAAGACAATATGAATGTGAATGTGAAATCTGATGTCAAATTCCATATTGGTGATGTAGACTTTACCGAAGAACAGAAAACACAGTTTGACACCTTACTTAAAAAACATTCTGATGCATTTTGTCAAAATGATTCTGATTTAGGACATTCATGCATCTCTTGTTAAACATTCGATCAAATTAACTGACAAAATACCCGTTCGTGTACCACATCGGAGAATTCCACCCAATCAATTGGAGGAAGTGAAACAACATTTGAGTAAGCTGTTGGATCAAGGAATCATCAGAAAAAGTAATAGTCCTTTCGCATCAGCCATCGTTATTGTGCGCAAGAAGGATGGAAGTATACGACTATGTGTCGACTATAGACAATTGAACAAGAAGACCATCAAAGATGCGTACCCCCTCCCGAGGATTGAAGAGACTCTTGACATGTTACATGGTGCTAAGTACTTTTATTTTAGTTCTATAGATTTGGCACAGGGATACTATCAAGTTGAGATGGATGAGGAATCAATTCCCAAGACAGCATTCAGAGTTGGTACCGGAGGACTCTTTGAATACCTTCGTATGCCTTTTGGCCTGTGCAACAGCCCAGCCACCTTCCAGCGACTTATGGAGGCTTGCTTTAGTGAAGAGAACTTTGAAATTCTGTTATTATATCTTGATGACATTTTAGTTTTCTCAAAATCTATTGAAGAACATTTTGCTAGACTCGATATTGTGTTTTCTAAACTTAAACAACATGGACTTAAAATGAAACCTTCAAAATGCTGGTTATTCCAAAAATCTGTTAAATATTTAGGACATATTGTATCATCGGAGGGAATTTCTACTGACCCAGATAAAACAGCAGCTGTGAAATCGTGGGCTAAACCAACTACAGAAAAAGAACTGAGATCTTTCTTGGGAATGGCTGGTTATTACCGCTGCTTTGTGAAAGACTTTTCCAAAATCGCAAGACCTTTACATGAACTTACATCTGGTGGAAAGAAGTCGACAAAGAAAAAGAAAGTGAAACGAATTTCCGTTGCAGAGTCGTGGACAAAAGAATGTGATGATGCATTCGAAACTCTGAAACAGAAACTTACATCTTCGCCAATACTTGGATATCCTGATTTTAAACGTGAATTCATCGTAGAAACTGATGCAAGTATGGATGGTCTTGGTGCCGTGTTATCACAACAACAGGAGAATGGCAAAGTTGTTATTGCCTATGCATCAAGAACACTTCGACCGCAAGAACGAAACATGAACAACTACAGTTCCATGAAGTTAGAGCTACTTGCTCTGAAATGGGCCGTAACAGAGAAGTTTCGGGATTATTTACTTGGATCTCGATTCATGGTTTATACGGACAACAATCCGTTAAGTTATCTTCAGACCGCAAAGTTAGGAGCTACTGAAATGAGATGGGCTAGCCAATTAGCACAGTTCAACTTTGAGGTGAAATTCCGATCTGGAAAATCGAATCGAAATGCTGATGCATTAAGTCGAAAACCTATTCCAAAAGTTAGGACTGTGACGTGTCATTCTGAAACTGCAGTTCAGAGAATCGTGTGTAGTTCCCCGTTGATTGATTTATCGAAGGAAATATCTGTTACGTCTACTTCTGTTAAAGCCATACATGCAGAACCAAGAATAGATGCTACATTAACGTTACCAGGATACGAAACAGCAGAAATAGCGTCATTACAACGGAATGATCCATTGATTAGCCGTGTTATTTACTGGTTGAGATCCTCTACCAAACCGTCTCCCGTACAGTTGAAGCAAGAAAACAAAGACGTTAGGAAACTTCTGAAACAAAGAGACAAATTAGTTTTTGAAGAAGATATATTGTATCGAACCATAGAAATGGAAACTGGATTATTAACTCAACTTGTGCTTCCAACCATATTGAAGGATCATGTGCTAGAATCTCTCCATAACCATGCAGGACATCAAGGATGTGAAAGAACACTATCGTTAATTCAGAAACGGTGCTACTGGCCAACCATGATGAAAGACGTAGAACTGTATTGTAAAAGCTGTGAAAGATGCATGGTAGCCAAAGCTCCTATTCCATCTATACGAACACCGATAACCAGTTTACTAGCATATCAGCCGCAGGACATTTTAGCGATAGATTTTACAGTAATGGAACCATCATCTGACGGCAGAGAAAATGTGCTTGTTATGACAGACATTTTTAGTAAGTTCACACAAGCTGTTCCAACGAAAGACCAAAAGGCACTGACAGTGGCAAAAGTTCTCATCAAAGAGTGGTTTTTCCATTATGGCATACCAAGAAGAATTCACAGTGATCAAGGGAGAAACTTTGAAAGTTCCATCGTCAAAGAACTATGTGATATGTACCATGTTTCGAAAAGTAGAACCACCCCGTATCATCCGGAAGGAAACGGACAAGTTGAAAGATATAACAGAACTATGCATAATTTGTTAAAGACCTTATCACCAGAACAGAAACGGAAATGGACAGAACATCTACCAGAATTAGTGTACATTTACAATTCAACGATTCATTCATCAACTGGATATACGCCGTATTTTCTCATGTTCGGTCGTGAACCAGTGTTACCCATCGACCATTTGTTAGGAATATCTACTCCAGATCCAAACAGCATGGATAAGTACCTTTCCAACCATAAAGAGAAACTTGATATTGCATTTAATCATGCACGGAAAAATTTAGAGGAAAACGCAGAGAGAAGGCAAGAACATTATAATAAAAGTGCAAAAGAAAGTGTCATTCCTGTAGGAACCCGAGTTTTAACCCGAAATCGTGTACAAGGAAGAAATAAAATTCAAGATGTGTGGGACCCTACTCCTTATAAAGTCATTAGTTCATTAAGTGATAATGTATATTCTATACAATTAGCAGATGGTTCAGGACCAGTGAAAAATGTGAACAGAAGAGAAATTCTTAACACCGGCGAAATTATTCCAGAGGAACCAGATGTGGAAATTACAGTTACAAATTCTGATGACTCCGATGAGGAAGATTCCTATTTCAAGGTGATACATTGCGACCAAAATGAAGATATCGGAGAAGAAACAGTGAATACAGCAAGTGATACAGAACTGTCAACTGTACTGCCCAGACGTTCCACGCGAGCTACCGCTGGAAAACATTCGAATCCGAATCGTCTACCTCAATCTGCTGTGTCTGTACAAAGGACTGTGGTTCAAAACAAAAACTTTCAAGAACTCAGTGATGCAGTTGCTAATTTAGGTGCTGCATTGGCAACAAAGTTGAATGAAGCGTGGAAACAGTATTAATTATGTCTCACTTTCATATTGTTCTAAACTGTTCATATGTATGAATTTTTAATGACTGACTGGTGTAATTTTTTTTCTCACTATATATATTCATCCTGTTTTATAACAAAATTTGTCCATTGCTGAGGGCAGCAATAACAAACTGGGGGAATATGTGAGATGAAGAATTGTAAATACTATATTTTATCAATATTTTATATATAAGTTTAAAAGAATTCAAAATAAAAAAAATTAGGTTCTGCTGTGAATTGAACCCTGGCCGCTGGATCCGTTGACTGCTGTCTTGTCCAGTATGCCACGGGCGCTTATGTAACATTGCATGTTTTTTTTTAATTACATCATAGAATCACTGTTAGTTAATCTATAGGAAAATGGTTTGAACTTTTTGAACATTGATGTGAGTAAGTATTATTTTGATAATAATAATGTAAAGTATATTTCATATAGTGTACTGATATGTATAATTTTTCTTGAAAGTAATTTTATAAAGAAATTGATTTTGTTAGATTTGCAATTATCATAGAGATTATAAATTTCGGACAATAGCCATTTTGTTTGTGACCATTGATGAGGCCAGTTCATAAAACTTTTGTAAGTAAAATAATTGTACTGCTACTATATTGTATTGAATGTAAAGTTAGTTTATATCAGTAATGATATTAAAGTAATCATTGTATTACAGATGAGAGTATATGTTGAAATGCAGACTAATGTTTAAAAAGGGTACAGTGATATTGATTTTACATGTATTTTTATACAATTATAAACATGCATATTTTGCATAAGTAACATGTCTAAATGGTTTGTTTCAGATATCACCTACCAGTACATGTAACTGTATATCATTAGAACATCTGTTCCTTTCACCCTTATTTAGGGTAGGTACTTGTGTACTTGAGAAGTTATTGATTGTGGTATTTACATATTGTCAGAGTATATTTTTAATCTGCAACTTTAGAATTTAATGTAAGATTTATAATAGGTTTATTTCTTTTAATGACCATCATTTATACAACATAAGATAAAAGTTATAAAATCAGGAAAGTAAAATATTGTAATTGAACATATATATGTGTCATTATAGTAATTGAATTGATTGAGATGCTTTATGATTGTGAAATTTATATATGTATTAATTATGTTTTGTAGGAGCGTCACCATATGATATATAATAAACGAAAGTTCTCGTAAAAACTCGTTTGTTACACAAAAATTATTTTTAATATTTTTAAAGATTGACCACCACGTGTATAGACATAGACTTCCAATATAGTACACCTATCTCAGAGCAAAACAATTTAATATGTAACAGGTAAAGGTGTTGTAGCACGTCATCAGTTATTTAAGAAATGAACTCAATATTTACCCAAGTTATACTCGTATAACTCGGGTTGGGGCAGTGTACGCTTTATAATCCGCGAAGCAGATTATAAAAAAGCGTAAACTGCTCCAACCCATGTTATACGAGTATAATTTGGGTAAATATTGAGTTCATTACTTATAATTTAATTTTCTGTGATTTACTGCACAAATTGAGTGCGTTTTACTTTTAAAAATGATATTAATCTGCTCAAAATTCAAACGTAACGTCAAGCGGATCAATGCGTTTTTGACGTTGGTGCATTGTGACGTGTCTTGTGACGTGCTAACCAGGTTTTACAAATTTAACTAAATTTTTCTATCCAATCAAATGCTGCGTTACAACCAGAATTAAATTATACGTGTATAACTCACAGGTGCTTGTGGACAGACCGTGCACCCCCTTTCCAATTCTCTCTCTCTCTCTCTCTCTCTCTCTCTCTCTCTCTCTCTCTCTCTCTCTCTCTCTCTCTCTCTCTATATATATATATATATATATATATATAATGTATTATCGTCAACAACCTTTTATATATGTCTCAACTCGAAAAATAACAGAACTACCACGACTCGGTAGCATTTTATATTTACCCACTCATATCGAATAAAAATTAGAAAGGGGGGGATGCCGGTCCTTCCACAAGCACCATTGCTTTAACTTTGAATCTTTAAAAGCTATTACATTAATTAACATCATCATCTTGATTAAATATGTCAAAGGGACACGAATTTGATCGCGATTTTGTGTCACAGATTGGAGCGTCATAGAGGTCAGATTCATGAAACCAGCAACAATATAATAAAGAAACCAGCAACACTATAATGAAACCAGCAACAATATAATGAAACCAGCAACAATATAAAGAAACCAGCAACACAACAATATAATGAAACCAGCAACATTATAATGAAACCAGCAACAATATAAAGAAACCAGCAACAATATAATGAAAACATGCAACATTATTATGAAACTATCAACATTATAATGAAACAAGCAACAATATAATGAAACTATCAACAATATAAAGAAACCAGTAGCAATATAATAATGAAACCAGCAACAATATAATGAAACTAGCAACAATATAATAATGAAACCAGCAACAATATAATAATGAAACCAGCAACAATATAATGAAACTAGCAACAATATTAAAAAATCAGCAACAATATAATAATGAAACCAGCAACAATATATAGAAACCAGCAACAATATAAAGAAACCAGCAACAATATGATAATGAAACCAGCAACAATATAATAATGAAACCAGCAACAATATTAAGAAACCAGCAACAATATAAAGAAACCAGCAACAATATAAAGAAACCAGCAACATTATAATGAAACCAGCAACAACATAATTAAACCAGCAACAATATAATGAAAACATGCAACATTATTATGAAACTATCAACATTATAATGAAACCAGCAACAATATAATGAAACTAGCAACGATATAATGAAATCAGCAACAATATAATGAAATCAGCAAGGAGAAGCTCATTAACAAACAAATCAAATCTTTCTTATTTTTCTTTGCCAAGACAGAACAAAGGGATTTTAAATTTTTTTAGGGATTTAACAGCATGTTTTGTAGATTTCGCAAGTACATATAGAATCCCTTATAATGAACCTATTTCAAGAGCAAACCAGTTAAATATGTAACAGTTAAAGTTTTGTTTAACGACATCAGTACATGTATTATATCATAACTGTATATCTATATCAATAAGGCAATGACATTATTTTACACCATACTAGTAATCGTGATTTAATATGTCAAGAGGTGACAGAAATTTGATTCAGCGAAGATTGACGCATAAAAAGGGATCCTATTCATGGGACCAAATAACACCGTATACGATGACACCAACGAAGAAAAATTCATGAAAGCAACCGAAGGTTTCGCGTTACTTTGTTCTTTGATACCTAACGCAGAACGATTACTATCAATTTATTTTAGGTGTGATTTTACCTACAATGCAACATTCGATATTGATACAATGTATCTACTTCAAGATAAAAGAAAAAACCCACGTGCCTTTTGAACAGATGGATTGAAATTTGTCTAAATATGCATATCACTGATTGGTCCTTTGTATAGAGTAACCGAAACAATTACAATTTAAAAAAAATCATCGATGTATAAATTAACACTACAATGCCCTTAAAGATCAAGCTTTACAGATCAAACTCGTCGAGAAACACGCCGTTTTATATATCAATTTATATTATACTTTACCTCATCTCCAGAGAGAATTAATTTCCCTATCTGATTGTTTGATAGTTTATAATTCGTTATTTAACAATCAGTTCATTAAAATCATACGCACGCTTCTCTCTTATGCACAACGTTAAAAAAATTGAATTGACATTTTACGAGAATATAACTATGTATGATATTCATTTTCTTCTTCAAAAAAATACTTGTGATGGAGAACAAAACTAACAAATGTGTTCACGTTCGTTTCTGTCATTATACACTTTCTAAACCCTACTGTTTGTTTTTATCAGTTAAAGCTATCACAAACCACAGATTAATAAAAACAACTAGACTGACCCGTGCGTGCACGGGTGAACATTGCATATGATATCGGAATAATCTAAGTTTATTCTAATAAAATAATCTGTGTCTCGGGACAGGCCTTCACCATATTCTCTTTTGAGAAGTGGACAGGCATAGCCTACATCCACTTCTCTTCGCAAACCCGCATATTTTGATTCTGGAAAACGTGTAAATGTCGGAACCGAAGACGGTTTACGCTTCGACCCATGTTTCGATTCCAGTTTCTCTAATTCTCGTAACAGACCTATAATTTCCTCATTTTAAACATAAATGCACACATTTATCACAAAAAAATTTAACACTAACCCGCTGTCTAATCATTTTCTCAACTTCTACATCCCGGGTTTCTCAAGTATCCGATACGATTTTGAGAAAATTACTGAAGCTTTATTGAAAATAACAGTCAAATAATTCATAACAAACCATTTTGCGGCTGTAAATACATTTCATTACCATGTTGACATTCGGAACTCTCGGGATTTTTCAAATCAAATGCACTGAGTTAGAGGTATCTCCCGTATTTTCTTTGATGAACAGAATCGAATATATACATGTAGCAAACTTTCAATAAAAATTTACACGTATTTGTATTATCGTTTCAGAGTTTATCCATGCAAATGTGATATTGTGGAAACATAAACTAAAAAGCCTCCCGTGATTTAGCGTGAATGTAATGCGCATGCGCAAGATTGTAAAATCCAAAAAATCCAGATGATTTCCGGATTTTTAAAAGGAATTTTCGTTGATTATTAATTAGTGAAGCTTGATTGAGAAAAAATAAAAACATATTGGTAATCTTCAAGTACCAATGATGTTTAAAATATATAAAACAAAAGACAGTACTCTTCCGATTTCTCGGTATTAAAGCCCAAAAATTCGAGTCTATTATTTTAATATAGTAGTATAGATGGGGAGGCATGAGACCCATGTACAGCATTTATTTAGTTATACATGTACGTAACGACACAAGTGCTGTTTTGTATCCCTTTCTATACTTTCTTGTGTAACTCGATCTGACCTCACATTACAGCGACATCCCAATTTCAACCGATCCCAAATTGAAGCGATGAAGTTCTGCAGATAATCTTTACATACACTGTAAAAAATGTGTTTAGAACCCAAACACTTTTCTAAACACTTTGTTGTCACCTTCTTTTTTACATGTTTAATCCCTAAACGTGTATAATTTCTAAACACTTGTGTGTTTAGAAACTAAACACATCTAATCACATTTATGCAAACGTTTAGATTCTAAACACATATGTGTTTAATAGCTAAACACACCATAAACCTCCTTCTTAACCTGCAGAAAACACAATACACCTTGTACTTTTAAGCCCAAAGAGCATACGAGTTTTATTTATCAACAACACAAATACAAATTTTACTATGATCAGTCAATTAATAAAAGTCATTTAAAATTATAAATGTTCTTGAGTACGTATTAAAATGAATACATGTGTTTGACAAAAAAAATACATGTATATGCATATAATATATATTAATTCTTTACAGAATTTTCACAATGCCTGTGGTTCGCGAATCACAGTTTTAATGAATGTAAATCTTCAATACACATGGAAGCTCATTAAATCATAGTAGCAATATCAAAAATTGTGTCAGCGGTGTTTTCTAATTTTTTTTTTTTTTGGGGGGGGGTCTTAAAATATTTTCTATTAACATAATATCGTCTTTGTTTCTCTCTGTCTTTCTCTTACGATTTCTCTCGTTAAAAAACTCAATTAAAAGAATCCTGATATCTTTTAGACCTTGGAACAAAAACTTGTTCTATAATTTAGCATCACTCTCCAGAAACAAGTGAATCGCATTATTGTACACTTTCATATCATTTATTAAAAAAAATTATTTCTTTATTTGCAATATCATTTAATCCATATGATGCACTATATCATAAACCTAATATGTAAAACCATGATGTCCATATATATTGGCATTGAAAGTTAATTATAATAAATGATTAAAAATATTAATACACATGATATTTAGGTATAATTACAATATGTAAAACTAGACAATTTCGTGTCTGCTATTAAATCAATAATAATTATACGTCAATCAAACACACTATATTAAATCATTAAATGTACATGTAGTGAGTTTGAAATAAATGTTGAACTATAAAAATATATATTTTGTAAAAATCAATCACAATATTTAAGCAAACAATATGACTATCACTTCATATCTACCAAGGTAATACGATAAAAAAATTTAACTGTGACTCACGGTGAAAATGCATTTTGTAAATTTGTAATACACGTAATACAATATGTTTTAATACTCAATATTTAACACTAATCTCTATCGACAAATTTTTTGAGACTTGAAATTCAGAAACGATGATTTTTGGGAGTTGATTTTAATCAACTCTCCTTTGCAGTTACTCTGGCAAACCGAAAGTGAAACAGTGTTTGGACCTAAGCACAAATCATCACCGCCGACAAGAGTTAGTTCTTGAAATAATAGATAAATGCGGTGTAATGTATGCTGAACCATTGTTTTTCAAGAAAACGTATTTATAAATGCCTTGAAAATAGTCAGATTTTAAATAGTACGAACAATTTAGATATTGTTTGTAGTCGTATGTATTCCTACGCCAGAGCGTTCAACCAGACGCTCGGCTGTCTCCGTAAATCTCCGACAAGCATAGAGTCTCTCTTGGTAGTCGGGGATTAACGGAGACAGCCGAGCGTGTGGTTGAACGATACTAGAGTTCAATATTGGTTGAATCCAGACATGTGTACAATTTTTAGATATATTTCGATTACTGATACATAGTTTGATGGAATTAATTATATCTTTAAATATTACACAACATGATTCATATGGGGTTTTCTCGAAATTCTTGTCGGAAAAGTCCGAGAATTCATATTATAAAAATGTGCGTAATTTAAATAGAGATTAGAAATTACTTGTCATGCTAAATAACATATCTTTGATTCTAAAATAAATAATAATCGATAAAATCAACTCCCGTCAGTACTTCAGTACTTTGATTGTTAAATTACACATTAAACAAAATTGGAAGCACATATTATGAATCAGCGTAATTCTTATGGCAAGAATGTCATTTTAATAATGATTTTATCAAATGGCAAGAGTAATGATACTGAATGTTTAAAATGACAAAATTACGTAAACAATTAAAATCAGTGTAAATCGATATCTCATTATCAAATAAGCAACGTTTGGAAAATATGTAAACAAAAAGCAGTATTAAAACCGTTGCGTTAATTCATGACATTAACTGTAGCAGTGCTGGAAAGGAACGATTTCAATTCCCTGGGTGCGGTAAAAATCTTGCATCTCTTTACTTTGCAACACATTCATCTCGTGCTCACGTTGCTCCGACCTGGCGAAATCATCGACTCCTATTCCACAACCACCGACGTCACCTGACTTGTACCCAGGATGCACCATTAACTCGCATGATATGACGTCATTTCCGTTACATTTGAACGCCTTAGTTAAATGTCTCTGTAAGCGCTCTATGGTCATATCTGATCCCATCGTCTGTAATCCAAGAAATCGATCGGTCACCCTTTAAGATGGAATAGAGAAAGAGGTACTATACATTGAATTTTTAATATATAAACAATTAACTCGGGAACAATTTAAATTTGAAAATCTTTCGGATGGAAAACGGTACTGCAAGAACTTTAATTTAAATATTTAATACTAAAATTAATCTGGGTTACTCATTCTTTAGTTCAAATAGCCCACTTTACTTTATTTTATAGTGGTGGCCGACATTACGTCAAAAGTGGAGAAAATTCAGAGAAAACTTTAAAATTTCAGGTCCAATAGGTATCCATGAATACGATGAAAGTCCCTCACTTTTTACATGCCTGTCATTGCAGCATTTATTTTTGAACTACAAGATATTATTTTTTAAGTATATGCATTAAGATTAAGATTATGTTAAATGTTTGTTACTCTCGATTGCTATTACGTGTTTCAATTCACATTAAAGACTCTCAACAAAGGTACAAACAGTAAAACACATGTACTACTTAACAAGCAATTTATCTCTCTATGGCGACGAGATTTTTGTCTTTGGATTTAAAAAAAATTACAAAACCTGTTTTAAATCTAAACCCCAAACTTGTGATTACAATTATGATTATGCGTTTGCAAAATCGTCCTTTATTACAATTAAGGCTATGAGGCTACATTGCCCTTTTTATAAATACCAAATGCCGTTTTCCTTCAGGATAGTTTTGGCTGACGATGCTTGAACAATCAACTCTTTAAACATTGCATCTAAGTCTTTAATAACGTCAGCGGTCCAAGAATACACGTGATCTGGTTCCAAATCTTCATACGGGCATCTTGTACTTCGAACTCCATTCTCACGTAAAACTGATGCAAATACTTCACAAATTCCTGAATGCAATACAGAAATACGTGCGTTATAAACTTCTTTTGTAACAAAGAAGTGGCATAATCTTTGTATGACATTAAACCACAAAACCCGAGATAATTTGAATACTGGAAAGTATTGGAGAATCATAATCATTCCTGTATTTCAGCACTCTGTCCCTTTATGAACGAAAGCCCATTGAGCTCATTTTCGTACATGTAGGTAAAAAGAAAAAATTTATCGCGAATAAACGCGAAAATTTCGCGAATAAACGCGTAACTCTCGCGATAAAACGCGAAACTTTCGCGAATAAACGCGAACCTTTCGAGGATAAACGCGAACCTTTCGCAAATAATCGCGTAATTTTCACGATATAACGCGAAACTTTCGCGAATAATCGCGAAACTTTAATATAAATATTGTCATTTCATACAAGAACGTTTATAAAGCACAATGACTAAAAACAAACACATCTAGTTTTAAATGAAACAAATTATTATTTTTAATATATAGATATAAATAAATCTGATAAAACTTCATACAAATTAATATAAATTCAAACGTGGGAAATCGTTAATTTTCAAACGACATAATGCATTGCGCTTCTCATATTCTAATGAGCGCCGTATAATAGAAAATGAGGCATCAACATTTGCATTATAGCAATTTTAATTCAAAATAAAAGTTTTATTAAATATTATTGTAAAATTAAAGGTATATCATTGTTCAAAACGTTATATATGCTATATCGATGCGACATAAATTAACGTCTAGTTTGACGGCTTTATATCAGAAAGTCAAGCTGTGAAATGAAATAAGTTTAATCTATACATTTTTTTTAGCTATTGTTCAAATTTAGATAATATAAATTCATCCTCTAAATTTATCATATATGTCGTTTGAAAATCAGTACTAAGATGTTAAAGATTTCTCAAGTTTGAATTTATATTAATTTTAGAAAAAAAATATAATAAATGAATGCCTGTTCGAAAACAGGGTGAGCGCTCTCCCTCCTTATCTTCTTGGAACATCTTACATCTAACAGTCTTATGAAGTTTAATCAGATTTATTTATATATATAAAAGATGAATTTGTTTTGATAAATCAACGAAAAACTGATGATATAAAAATAATGAACAAGTATTTATTTAAAATTTAAATGTGTTCGTTTTCATTCATTGTTCTTCATAAAGGTACATGTATAAAATGACAATATTTATATTAAAGTTTCGCGATTTTTTGCGTTTATTCGCGAATGAATTTTTTGCGTTTATTCGCGAACGTTACGCGTTTATTTGCAAAAGTTTCGCGTTTAATCGCGAAAGTATCGCGTTTATTTGCGAAGGTTACGTGTTTAATCGCGAAAGTTACACGTTTTATAGGCAAAGTTTCGCGTTAATTCGCGAAAGTTTCGCGTTTATTCGCGAAAGTATCGCGTTTATTCGAGAAAGTATCGCGTGTATTCGCGAAAGTTACGCGTTTATTCGCGAAATATTTTTTTTACCTACGCATATGATCTCAATGGGCTTTAGTATTTATGAGAATGTAGGTTTGAAAATGAAATGAAATTATTGTTTATATTCAGAACATGTTTTATATGTTTTAATTATGTTTGTTTGGTTTTGCGTTTTGTTTGTTTGTTTTGTTTTGTTTGGTATTTAGAGTTTTGGGTGGGATTATTTTGCATTTGAAAACAACAATACATGTACTTGTCAATCGCAGATAGAAGTTTAATTAGGGCACGATGTTTCACTTTGTAGGAGAAATCAATATTGCTGGAGAAAATTGCTTTAATTTCTTTCCTAATGATTGTCACGTTAAGATGTGAGCTTAGCCTGTTGAAATTGAATATTCAAATATGTACAATTTAAAAAACCGTTAAAAATATATTTTTAAAAACATGAAAGATGCAATGCTATTGTATGTGTAGCAAAAAAAAAATGTTTAGCATTAGATATAGAGAGACAGTGCACATGTAGGTTTTACAAATTAGATAAATGATATCAACAATTGTAAGCATTATGCATATTAGAACTACTAAAATCACAATGGTTAGTATGTTATTATATAGACTACAAATACAAAAAAAATCTAATTTAATATAAAAGTTGGTGCTTCCAACGTAAGCTATAGTGCAATGCTTAAACGATTAAATTTAGTGCTATAGTCAATTTAAACCCAATCTCAAAGCATGGAATTGAAATTTTCCAACAATCTGAAGCAATATCTTCAACTTACTAAGTCCTTACTCCACTATATGAAATTCATTCACTTATATTTGTGAACAAAACTAAAACAAAAATTTATTCAAGGTAAAAAAATGCATGCATTGATGAAAGATCAACTATCTTTCTTTGACTGAAAGCTATGATATTAAAAACTAAAAGTCATGATAGAACATTTTTGTTTGAACAGCAGGCTGATGAAAATACATGTACAATATATAAATAGTGTCTGTTTGGGAGGGTAACCGTTGAAATTGACACCCCGAGAAAACCATTGTCAACCGACGCGAAGCGGTCTGAATGTCTTAATTTTAGAGAAAATGTTACTGCTTTTATATAGAATTTAACGGCGAACCGTACGCGCATAATTTACGCGCATGTAACAATTCGTTCTATCGGTCCGTTGCCAAGCATGTTGCTAACGCTGAGGGTAAGAAAACGGATTGTCAACTGCGTCTAACCAATCAGATTTCAGTATTTAACATGAAAGTATAATAATGCATAATGATTACTGTTTGAAAAAAAGAACAATTTCCAAAATAAAAAAAAATATCTGCATCACTTTACCATTTTCGTTGATTTGATATTAAAAGAGAATGTTACATATAAAAAATATATATTTTTTTCCGAAATACTATAATTTTGGATGCATGCTGAATGGTCATTAATGCATCTATCTTATCGATAAAATTCAAAAACAACTGGACCTTTTTTCCAATTTGCAAGGCAGGTAAATAAGATTGCCCGAAATTGATTTCCTTGAAAAAAAGAAGATGGTGTTTATTTATAAAAATAATCTTCAAAATACTCAATAAATATCCATATCTTTAAATCTTTAAATATACATGTATACACATGGTACACCCTTTTTTAACTGCGTCGAATATAACGTTGTGAACAACATTGGTATCTGACCTAGACGATGGTGATGGTGAAAAAAATTAGTTAAGGAATAAGGCAATCTAATTAAAATTAGATGTTAGATCCGCTCGCTTACTCGCTACACAAACAGATGTTTGTGTAGCGAGTAAGCGAGCGGATCTAACATCTAATTTTAATTAGATTGGGAATAAGGAATCATTCTTGGAATATTATGAGGTGATAATTTCGGTCGGGGTGTGATCAAATCCTTTATTATAGATTTGATCACGCCCCGACCGAAATTATCACCTCATAATATTCAAAGAATGATTCCTTATTACTTATATTTATATAATTTGAAGCCATCGTACGATTAAATATTTAAATATAAATAAACACCCCGCTGGCGCCTCAATTTGGCGTTATTTGAAATTATGGGTTATATAAGTACAAAATCGATACGTAGTGTTATCACAGGCGAAGACACTGGAAAATGTAAATATTAATAGATATGGATATTATACGGGATGTAATGAAGTCCGGTGTGATACATAGACATTTCATGTACCGTGGAACCATCACTGTTCGCGGGGGACCAATGTTCGTGGCTTTAGTGGGTAACCCTTCCCCACGAATTTACATTACCACGAACGTACATGAATATACAAGCATTTGTTTAATATTTATCAAAAATATCCCGAACTTGCAATCAACGAAATTACGTCCCCACGAACCAGGAACATTTCGGCTACCCACGCACATTGACCCTCACTAATAAACATGATTCCACAGTATACGTTTCTTATATGAAGAGATGATAATAATATACATCTACCGATTTTTCTTAAGAAAAACCCAGCTCAATAAAACTGAGAGGGCAAATATACATGGTCCAGTTCTAACTAGTTTATCGATCGGTCAAAACCTTCAGCAACCTTAGGAAAATCACGAACTGCACGAAATCATCATGATGTCAGACTCAAATTCCCATTCAAGACGACTTGGCTATAACATGACATATCGCACTCTCTGCGAGAATCGATATATTTCAAAGACTAGATGAAAGTGTACACGGATTAATATTGCTTTACAAAAACAATGAGCTCAGTAGTTTAGAAAAAAAACCTTCTACTTCAAAAACTGACAGTTAAACGGGAAAACATTGCAAAAAAAAAAAAACCAGAACAAAACAAAACAAAAAAACAAAAACAAAAAAAATCCAAAATAGTATGTTTAAATTTATATTAAATTTTTTAAACTTAACATTTTGTAAATTTAGATTATATAATTTTTTTGACTATGATTATTTGAAAATAGTATCATTTGAAATGTTGCATAAAATATGTTTTGTTAAATGTACAACAAATTTACCTGGAAGAAGATGCGCGTGCTGGTGCCCGTCAATATGCTCTGGCTTCCGGCCCATCAACGACTGAAATCTGTCGATCTGGCTTTGTAACTCCCATCTCACCTAACAGAACAAATAAAAAAAATAATCCAACAGAATTTTATCAGTTTATAAAACAAAATTGTGCACATAAGTCGGGGTTTTCTTTTGGTTTTATATATTTTTTTTATTTTTATTAAATTCAAACTGAATTTCTCTTCGTTTCCAATACATGTACATAAGTCGCATGTGTATACTAGTATGACCTTTATAATCATTTTAATACCGATTGAGAAAATTCCGATTACCTCTTCCATATCAACTTCGCCTTTTGATAAAGCTTTCTTTAGTGAGCAAAGGTCCAGGAAATTACCATTACCATCGGTCAGTGTTTGGGTTTTTGTTCCAACTGGGGTTCCTTCAATGATGTTGAAATGCATCCCTAAAACAGAAGACAAAAATCAATCAAAAAGAAAAATCCCTATATTTTCACTAAAAAGTTTGGCAAACACATTTGCAGGAAATACTAATACATGTATATGCAAATTTAAAAGTTATTCACAGGTACTGGATGTTCAGATAACGTTTTAATAAAGAATGAAATTTGATAAAATTTGCACAACTAAATATTATTGATACAGTTAAAGGGACTTGGACACGATTTGAGCTCAATTTTTTCAAAATTTATTTTTTTATTTTTAATGTCTAGAATAGTCAATATGGATGTTTTCAATGCTCTGTCAAAATTTGAAAGTAAAATAACGAGTTACAGACGTTAAAATTCTGTATTGTAAACAAAGCTCGAGTCCTGTTATTGTTTACATATGTCTTGAATTGGTAAAAGTTTCAATCTAATGTTGCATTTTGTTGTTGATAAACTTATTTATGAACACATTTAATAAGTTTATCTTGTTTCCACTAGTTATTTTGTCAAAGAAATGGTAATTTCTTTACTTTACATTATTTGTAAACAAATATAAGACTCGAGCTTTGTTTACATAACAACGACTTCTTTCCTCTGTATCTCGCTTGTAACACGACTTCTAACATTCAAATTTTGGTAAATCATTCAAAATACACAGGTAAACTATTTAATACATAAAAATCAAGAATAAAATTTTCATCTGAAATCGTGTCCAGGTCCCTTTAAGTCTTCGTCTAATTTATCCTAGTTGTTATGTAAACACTCTTACAAGTTTGATTCCAGTGAAGTTAACGATCTTTTTTTCCAGAAAAATAAAAATGCGAAGTTAAAGACAAGGCTGATATTCTACGTCAAGCAAATTTTTAGCCAAACTAAAGCCAGACTATTGCATGCGTCAATCTATAAAAAAAAACCACTACAATATATAAATAGTTTTTTTTTTATTATACTTTCATGTTAAATACTGAAATCTGGTTGGTTTAGACGCAGTTGACAATCCGTTCTCGTACCCTCAGCGTCAGCAACACACTTGGCAACGGGCCGATAAAACGAATTGTTACATGCGCGTAAATTATGCGCGTGCGGTTCATCGTAGAACTCACGTATTTTCTATATAAAAGCAGTAAAATTTGCTATAAAATTAAGACATTCAGTATAATAAAATAAATAGTGCCTGTTTGGGAGGGTACCAGTTGAAATTGACACCCCTCGAAAACCATTGTCAACCTCCGCTTCGCGTCGGTTGACAATGGTTTATAATATGGCCTTTTTCTGGGCTTTCGTGCAAAAAAAAAAAATAAAAAATCCAACTCGATTAAATGTAGTCCTATCTATAATTTAATATTTAAAACAAAAATAAATCCTCTATACCCATTGATTAATTTCAAATTCACCATTAGTATTCTTTATTGTTAAATTTTAATTAAAGACTTACATGTAGTTTAAGATTTTGAAACCCCCACTCAATCAGCGCCGTTCCTTCTTCTTGTTTCACGGTTATCATGGATTGAAATACCTTAACTCTCCATCAAAATAACATAATGGTCAAGTAAATGAAAGGAGCCTACAGCCTACATACAGGTTTATGAAGTTTAGGATATAGTGATGCATCATAACAACAGCTTTGTTTGATAGGGTGTACCGGGGCATAACTGTTTCGTAAACAATGAAAAATCATGTTTTAAACTGTCATTTTCTATGAAAAATAGAAAACTTAAGTAACAAATCGCGGAGTTTGTCCATTTTTGACAAATGAAATAAATCTAGAATACCTACAGTTTCTCCAATATTATAAAACCGCATTAAACAAGTTCTTGACATCCTCTTTAAAAGTATAGGTATCAAAATTACTTTTCCCATGATTTGATATAGAATGATAAGAAAACTGCTTTATTTTCTACATAATTCCTTTAACAGTCGTAAAGTACGGAAAAAAACTAATCAAATCATTTATGACGTCATAATGGTTCTAACACCAAATCATTAAATTTTACTTTATCTTGACCTTAAAAAGTCATCAGATAAATTGTTTACTATTTGGGGGAACGGATTACATTAGACACCAACGTCCAAAAATACATGCTAATGGTTAATGTTTCATTAAGCAGGCATGATTAAAACATGAATTGTATACTGTTTATGTATGGAAGAGGAATTACCACCAAAAGTCTATGTATCTTGCTTTTATTCTTATTATGCTTACTTCTTTATTCTTCAGTACATTTACACTTGCATGCCACTTTATTGTTTTCATATTCATTGCTATCCAATTTCACATTGATTCTCTTTGATTCTTTATTGTTTGCTTTATTCTATGTTGCAATATTCCCTTATTCGTGTAAATTCTTACTTCTATCTCTCTTACAAACGTGAATTCAAACACGCAAACCATAAAGCACTTTCAATAAATACGAATACAAGTTGCATTAATTTAATGCTGCATTATGACGCCAGGCGGCAGTGTGTGCACTACAATTGCTCCTCCCCGAAAAAAAAAACAACTTAGCTAG
Organism: Magallana ariakensis; assembly: GCA_020458035.1. NCBI lineage: Eukaryota > Metazoa > Mollusca > Bivalvia > Ostreida > Ostreidae > Magallana > Magallana ariakensis. The sequence continues at coordinate 62,082,351 of CM035813.1, forward strand.
CTTAATAAAAATGTGGGATGTTTCGCACCATGACATTTCGCTCCTATATGTTCAGATCAAGAATTGGAGGGTGAGGTTTATGTACTAAGGGATAATTTATAATTTTGTTTGCCGGGGAGGGGGGAGGCCGAGTTCTGTTTTCATTATAGGTTTACTATATGTGTTTTCATTAGGTTTACTATATGTGAATTTAATAAAAGTTTGAATTTTCAAGGATGTTGGGATGACTGGACCCCCCCCCCCTTAAAAAAAACTTCTAAGTCTATGCATCAGTTATATATGAGACTATATAATCTTACAGTTCTCATTATTAGCACCCGTATCATAATTATCATCATCTCCAGCTTGATATGGAAGTCGGTCAATTCAATTCATCATTTAATTAATCAAGACCAGTTCACTGGTAGACATCTATGAGGTTCATGTCTCTAAATTACCATAGCTTATTAAACACCTTTAAATCTAAACAGGGACATTCAGTTACACGTACATGATTGATATTAAAATAAACAAAGCTAAAATAAGCATGGCTGTGAGTGAAACATACACATTTCTACTACTTCAAAAATTTGTGTAAATAGAAGCATGCGTAATTTATGTTTTGTATTTTGGAAGAAAAAAAATTATTTCGAACTTTATATATGAATTTTAAATAAGAAATTAGATTTTAAATCAAAACGTATAAACATCCATATCACATACCATATATATTTTAATATCTTTGCCTGGTTTATTTTCGTTTAGTTTGTATAGTGTAACTCATTGTGTAACGTCACTGATACTTTAGATTAAGTTCAAAACTTTCAGAAAAATAAAAGAGATTTTACAACTTGCAGTTTTAAGTTTTAAAACCCGGAATTTCACGCGGATATTAATTCATCGCATTTAATCAGGGATACACAGTACTGTAGCCTAACGAGAGGTACATAGTGATTCATGCAAGTGATAATTTTCACACGTACTAGAGTACAGGAAAAGCTACTTCTAAGCATTTCGTACCCCAGTTCTTTTATTGTGTTTTAAGAACATCTTTAAATTTGATTTATTTTTATTTCTATTTCATCTACATGTTCCACAGGTACTTCTGGACAGAACCGTGCACCCCACCTCTTTTCACCTCAATTGGCTCAAATGAAAATAATAAAAGTCCTGTCGACAAGTACTTACGACATGTTCTTTTAAAAATAAACCGTCCATGCAATTATTTTGTTACCGCTTTACATGATATATATATATATATATATATATATATATATATATATATATATATATATATATATATATATATATATATATATACACACACACACACACACACGGTACATTGCATTGCGGATCTAAAATGGGGCCAGATTCAGCCCCCAATGGAAAATTCACACTCATTTAATTAACAAATAAAATAATTAATACAAAATTATCTCTCAGCCCCCCCCCCCCCCATCCATGATTTTTTAGAACCGCGCGGAGTATCCTCGCATAACGTTGCTTTTATCTAAAGTAAACATCTTTATCTCTGCATGAGACAGACGTGTCAATGCACTACCGGACTAACAGATTATAACTATATATTGTAAGGATGAAATACTGGTCACCTTAATTCAGCGAAAATTGTGATAACAAAATGCGATGTTCCAAAGACACACATAATATGTATTTGATGAAACATAAACAAATTTGATGGAATTTATAAATAATTTAACTTTTTGTTTCCTTTCAAAAACTTCCTTGACAGTTTATTTTAATCCTACCGATATGTTGATGTCACAGTGTTCACAACGATTGTTTTATCACGATGACCCAATTTTTAAAGGGAAATAAATACTTTCATTTAACATACAAAATATCATGTCATAACAATGACTTTAATTTTCAAACATCCAAAACCATATTGAATAATTTTAACCGAACCTGTTTGCCATATTAAATTTCAGTGTACCTGTTGGCATGTTGACCTTTTTCGCCCTGTTAGCCGCATCTTCTGCTGCTACGCCATTGACCATCAGCGTGACACCACTAATTGCCCCGCTCAGAAAACAGTTTACCATGCCCTCGTTCCGCTCCACGCTATAGCCAAAGTCGTCTGCATTTATAACCAGGAGCCTCTTCATCGTCGAACTGATGAATTGCGTCTATCAGCATATGGGTTAGTACGACAGCCTCTTAGGGATGCAAAATTAACGGTTTCTCAATGTAGGCGGACTTTGATGTAGATAAAGATGGGAATTTACAATGTACATGTATATATCTGCAGTTTTGCATGAAAATATGCGTGATCATCTGTACAACGCATAAGGAGATACTTTTTCACTATTTTGTTTGTAAGCAATAGTATAAACAATATGTAAGCAATAGTTTAATAGCAATTTGCATCTGATGCATTTAAATTTTGCATTGCAGCTATGCCATGCATTCATCACCTTTTAGTGATAAACAACAAATGGTGTTGATTTCTCTATATGAGGTGTGTACATGTATTTTTTTTCGTACGGGGTACGAAATCATGAACATGTACTATCGCAAATATGAGCCTTGAAATATTAAACATTGTTTGATAAAATACCTTCACAGAGTTCACCCCCTATTCTTCTTTCTTGAGTTACTTTAAACTTTAATCAATGCTTTGTCTATGACTCAGTTATTTTTCTTATCTACAGTAAAAGTTTCAAAATACATGTACATGTTTTGTGTTTTTCATGTAAACTTCATCTGGTTTGTATATATACTTTGTTGAAAAATGTTCATTCATACCTGTTAGGCAGTAACAGCGATCAAGTTTATTTAAAGGGTTTACAACAGAAAATTCAATGTGTAATTTTTCTTTCTGACTGCTAGATTATTTTGAAGGATAAAAGGTATAAGACGTCATGTTATCATGTTGTTAAACACTAAAGTAAACAGTCACCTACATTTGAACTACAATGCCCACTGTGTTTCAATCACGTAAATTTCTATAGATGTTCTTGAAGCGTTGGTCAATTTGAACGAAAGTTGTTTTTTTGTTTTTGTTTTTTTGTTTTTTTTTGGTTTATTCTATGTGTTACTATTATAATACTTTGATGCTTGGAAGAAGAAAACATTTTTTACAGGTCTAGACAAATATTTTGAAACATTTATCTTAAAACCTTTTTTAGAATAGCGGATTACATTTTTGTTTCATTTCCAAAACATTATACTTTGCACACATACGCATAGAAATGACAACCAATTACCAATATTTTATTAAATTAATACTTGCAATTATTAATAGATATATGTAACTGCTCCCCTTGTATCTACGGCTTGGGGTTTAACACTCGATCAAGGGAACACCCCCCCCCCCACCCCACCAACCCCCCCCCCCCCCCACAAAAAACTGATAGAGAGTAATATGTTGTTAAAAAAAGATTAATTATATGATTAAGTAGCTAAAATAGTTATGTAATCCTTATCTATTCTATTCAGACCTTGTCCGTATTTACACTCTATATTAGACTTTCAATGCGACATGGGTACATGTACACCTTGAGGTGAATGTCCTTAAGCACTTTATAAAAATTTTAAAATCTTAACTAATTCGGGCTAAATCTCACGCATGCGCATAACGCACTTGGGGGGACAAACGTCATTTGTTTACAGCAACAAAGATGGCGAAGCGGGAAATAGAAATCCCTGACAATGTACATACCCTTCCCGGTCTTCCAGCCTATAATTCGGTGCAATATTCTAGCTTGGGAAACGTAACACCGCCCAATATTAAGTTTTCAGACATTCATTCGTTTATGATAGAAAAAAACGGGGGAGATGTCCGAGAAGAAGCATCTGGCGTTCGGTCTTACCGAACTCTCGACAGAGCTGTCTCCCATTTCCAAGCGGGGGATGTACAAAACATTGGATTTTGTGAGGTGAGAACTTCGTAAAATTATATTAGAGCTAGTTTTACTGAAAAGATATGTTCATTATTTTTTATGTGTGTGGATCCGAAATGAGATCCATATTTATATTTATGTATCCTATAATGGCTATATTTATAAACAAACCAAAGTGGGCGTGGCAATTTGATACAAAAAAACGTAAACAATTTATGGTGTTGTACTTCATCCTATTACATATTTCTAATTTGTAATGCCATTTAGAGCAAAGCGTGTTTTAATTTTTTTTTTAACCAGGTTGACACCGGTGTCATGTATGGGTCAGCAACAGTGCTTGCATCTATGAAAAAAGTGAGATATCAAGTGTATATACACTTTGTAAATCACAAACCTGAACATGCCTACTGCCAATGTCCTATAGGGTAAGTGCATTGGTTTTTTCTCTTGGTATTTTGTTCATTTTAATAAATTTAGTTAACTTTAGCGATTGACATATTATATATATATATATATATATATATATATATATATATATATATATATATATATATATATGTGTGTGCATATAATTCAAATTTTAGTAATTTACTTAGACCCATGATTTAATAAGCCTACTGGGAAAAAAGTTCATAGTTCTACCAGTGGTACCAACTTTCAAATAACCATTGTTGCAGTTGGATGACATTTATGGTACCAATTGTACCAATAAACCCTGAACAGTTTTGTTATTGATGGCATACAAATGTCACTGATTTTACCAATGTTACCAATGGAAACATTGGTAAAATTGATTACAGTTTTGTAAACATGTCAAAGAACAAACATCTTTTTTTTCAGCCCAAATTATACAACATCAACATTTTTATCATATATTGCACCCCAATTATCATAGTTAGAGAGAAAATCGCTTTCCCAAAACCGGGAACTAATGTCTTGATTTTCGCCGCCATGTTTGTAATCAGTTGTGACGTCATTTACCAATACTTCCCACACTCTAGATCGTCTGCAGAAAAATATGCCATTGGCAAAAAACATTGGTACCAATGGTATGCCAATGGTAGTTAATTTTACCAACAGCAACTTTTGTCTACCAACGGCAGAACTATGAACGCACCCATTATATTGTATATTCATTTTTCCTTTGTATTTGTAGTTTGGCTCAATGTTGCAGTCATGTTGGTGGCTTTTTGTTTGCCATAAATAGCTACAACATGGAAGTGATGAGGAAGGAGACTGCAACTTCATGCACATCTAAAAAGTCAGCTTGGAATGTCCCAAGGAAGATGACTTCAGAGCCAAAACCTCTGAAGGACATGAGCTTTAGTCGACCGAAGTCCTTAACTTCTCAATCTAGGGATGAGGATGATACAAGAGTCACAGTTTTAAACTTCGATCCTCGCCATTCCTCCCAAAGAATACCAGATGCAGGGCACTATCTACAGAAAATGATGGAGCTAAAAACAGTTTTCCCTAATACAGGTAAATTTGCCCCAATCAGTTTTTGGTTTTGCCAGCATGTATCGAAAACTATGTTTAATCTGTTTATGGATAATACATGTTCATGTTTTTTCAGGAATGTCACATTTGGCCATTATACCAGATCCTGCTCCTCCCTATGAATCAGAACAAGTTGTCTGCACATCAGATAACCCATTGGAGGAAAAGATTGCAGACATGATCTATGAACCAAACACAAGCACAGGTAAGTAATTAATAGACAATATTCAACCAGAATAAAGTATTCTAAAATATTCTAAAAATATTCTAAAATCTAAAATTAAAAACATCAGTTCCCAGATGTAGAGGTTATTCTATCCTATTTTTATGTAACCTGAGATCAAAATGATCCAGCAAATTGGAATTAAGAACAAAACAACCCATCTCATGACCAATCAAGGTCATAATACTGTGAACTTCTAAACAATGAATATATTTTGTTCTTATTTACATACAGCCCATCTCCTTGAAGGAATTGACCAGGACCTAAGTGCCTACATTGAGGAGCAGACTAGAGGACAGAGGGAATCAACATTGTGGAAGGACTTGCACAAAGGCCGCATTACTAGCTCGCTATTTGGGGATGTGCTGCACGCAGGGCCGAATCCTGCAAGTTTGATCCAAAGAATTTTCACTGGATCAAATTTGGACAAGTATGTGAAAAATGTTTTATATTAAATGTTTAACATTCTTTATTGTATTGCACATGCAAGTAAAACAGTTGAATATTTGCAGGGGGTATATATACATGTATATCAACATAATCAAATTTTAAGGTTTTAATAATTTAATAATGTATGGAAATCAATTGCATCCAATGCACTACCTAGTAAGGTTTTAATAATTTTATAATGCATGGAAATCAATTGCATGCAATGCACTACCTAGTATCTATTCTGTTTTTAGCATTGGAAAGCAGTAGAAGAGATCCAATATCAAATTTATAAATCTACCAATAACATCAACTGTTTATGTTCTAACCATTAAAACAGTTTTTCAATATTAACAGGTACAGCTCTCTTCCAAAGGCAGTCCAGTGGGGTGTGCAACATGAAAAAGATGCCCTGGAAGACTACCTCCTGCTTCAGAATTCTGTCACAACTATAACAGTGGCAGAGACCGGCCTCACCATCTATCCATCCCACCCATTCTTAGGAGCCTCAAGTGATGGAAAAATAACAGATATGTCACAGCCATCAGAAAACAGAACAGGAGTACTGGAAATCAAGTGCCCTTACTCCATTAAAGGGAGATCCATTTGTGATATGGAGGTACATGATATTGTTGCTATGGGCCTTCAAGAATTCTGCTTGGAAATGACAGAGCAGGGAACAAGACTGCGTCGTAACCATAAATACTACGCTCAGGTGCAGGGAGAAATGGCAATCATGGGCTGCAGTTGGTGTGATTTTGTTGTTTGGACTGCTGCGGAAGAAAATAACTGTTTTGTTGAAAGAATATTGTTTGATCCAGAATTTGTGTCCATGATGCTTCCAAAGCTAGTTGAATTTTTTGTTACTCATATTCTGCATTGACTTGCTTTGGAAGCATAATGGACATAAATTTCATGTCCAACTATATATACATGTTAAAGATTCTAACGCCCCACTTTTATTATATAAAAATATTTATATCTACGGTACATCTGATTTGTTATAAAGACCCATTGAAATGTAAAATATGTTGCATCTTAAGATAAGGAATTAAGCACGTAATTACTTTTCTGTGACCATTTTTGTTGAAAAGCGTAAAGTCAATGTTTAATGTTTTTTTTAAAAGCCTTAAAAACGGGTTAAAACCATGTAGCGTTAGAAATTTTGACTAGTATAGTAGACAATTAATGTAACCAGTAACTTTAACTTAATTTTTGCATCATAATTTTGTTTGAAGAGCTCTTTTAAACAATTTCATGATTTTACTGATTCTAAAAGTTTCTTGTATTAAATGTTTTCAATATTTTCAATCTTGTTTGCATAATTTTTCCAACAGCAGATGAAATTGACTGTCAATGTGTTCATTTGACAACAAGCAAATGTAAACATGGATCTCAGATTTATTGTACTTTCCATATAGATATGTACAAAACAACTACATGTTAATGATTGTTTTACACTTTCCAGTGAACTAGCTTATTCACCTTTAACACATGGTGCATGATGTTTACAGATCTTCAGTCACTGGCTATTTAATTAAAAATACAAAAATGCCATATACAAAATTAAATTTGTGATCATACAAATCAAAGTCACTGTGAAAATTTAACAGCATCTTCAGCTAACTGATTAATTGCACTCTCTCTGTGTAGAAAAAGATAAAAGATGTACAATGACATCATTTACAGACAAAAATTAGTAAAGAGGTCATTGAAATTATATGTAAACATTACATACAAAATCATGTTGATCATGATAGAAAAATTATACAATTGGTACATCTAAGTTAGTTAACCAGCATGCAACCATAAAGCATTTGGAAGCAACAGGGGCCAAAGACAAAGGCATGACACCATCAAACAAATGAAATTTTTTGATACGCCCAATGCTTCTTTCAACATGAATGCGCAAAGATGCTATGGCTTGAGTCTCAAAAACTTGACCTGCAGTGAATTGAACATTGTTTCGTTTAAATGGAGGAATATTTAAAGTACATTTTCTTTCTCTCAGTAGATCAGAAATGGTAAAACCTTTATCGGCCATAATGCTATCACCTGGCTCTAACAAATCCAAAAGACCACTCTCAATCACAATGCGGCGATCAGACACTCTACCACCCCAAGCTTCAGAAACAAAGGAGATGACTCCTGATGGAGTAATACCAATCAAAAATTTCAGAGTAGAATGATGCTTGTAATTGGAATACAACAAATTCTGATTGAGCAAACTAGAGGATCTTTGAACAAATATCTCTGTACAGTCTAAAATTATACGTAAATTTGGATATGATTTGAAAGCTACAGGTGTTGTCTGCTTAACTAATTGGCGAGAGGGATACACATTGATCACTTTGAGTTCTTCATACAATAAACAAATCCAAGTAACAAAAATGCTGGAAAAAGTGCTAGAAGAAATACAAAATCTATCAGCTATGTCCCTAGTAAATAAACCAACTTTCAGTCTGATTAAAACTGCTAGAAGCTGATCAATCAGGGGGATGGAAGTTTTCAGGGGTCTTCTTCTTTCACTAGGTGTATTCTTTCCATCCCAGAAAGTCATGTTTTCTGCTTTAGCAGATAGGAAGCTTAAGAAAATGATAATTTGATAAGAATAAAGATAGACCTCTATACATGTTTAAGATATTAGATAAGCTAATATTTGCATAAAAACAATATATTAGTAAAAAGATATATTTTAGATGTCCGACTTAAAATAATTAATAATAGCCGGTACTTAATTTGATCAATTGGTCTTTAAAAAATACCTGAATAACCACAGGAACACTGAAAATGATGGAAGTCCAGTGTAAAATTTGGTTGCTTTATCGTCGTCTTTGATTTTCTCAACAGACCATGTCAGTCTCTTCACCTTCTCCTTCAACTCTGAATTTTCTTTCCTAAGTTGTTGGTTCTCTATGAGAAGAGGATCTTCCTCAGACTGCACACCTGTAGCATACATACAGAAAAATTAATATCAGACATATACTTCAAAGCACTGAGATTACAGGGTTGAATTTTAATATGCATATTGAATTTCTATGCATTGACCAATCCTGTTATAGTTAGTATGCACATTATGATTTTTAATTTTTATCACAAATTCAGGGTGCAATCACTATTGAAGGATAATTTCATAAAAAGTCCCAACTTTGAGCACAAAAACATAACAAAAACAATTTGAAAATAAGATAACATAAAAGATTTAAAAAACCCAATACATATGTAATAGAATATACCTGTATATTACATATCTTGACGTTGAGGAGCACAAAGCTCAGTGGTCATGATTGTTTGGTCAGTATCTGAAAAGTTACCAGTTCAAACCCTGCTGTTGACACTTGATGGTGTGTGTTGTGTTATTCGACAAGACACTTTATCTGCATTAATTCTCACAGTCAAGTCAGCTGAAAGTAGATAGTGGCTTATGCTGGGAGTTTACCTGCGATGGACTGGTGTTCCATCCAGGGAAGATTAAGTCTATGACTTCCATCCATTTTGCAGCATGGATACTAGGTTATTAAAAAGCATTTGCCTTATGAGTCTTGATATTTGCTTGGGAATGATTTAATTGCGCAGGACAGTTAAGGCAACATTTTGCTTTCAAACAGCACTAAAAGGAGGTCGTTCGTTTTAGCTTTATTTTTTCTGCATGATATATTTTTCTAAACTATTTTTTGATTGATTTTGCAAAGATATGGGTCACCTTAACTTGACCATGTCTTAATTTGACTGTCACGTGACTTTTCAGTGTCACGTGGGCGTCTTTTAGACAAGAAACGTCAATGCTAATTTGAGACAAAAAAGACAAGGGCAAGACAAACAAAGCTTGGAGTAAGTAATATGACTACTTATTCAAAATTATCTATACATCATAGAAATCAATGCTCATTCAGTTGTAAAACTCGTTTATATTGCAAATTCGTAGGAAAACTGGCTAATTGCTGCAAAAATAGCGCATTTTTGTACATTTCGATAAAAATTACAAATTAAACCTTCATTTCTCAACAGATGAGCATCAGTTTTCATGAAGTACACGTAAAAAGGAAGAAAATCATACCAAGTTCAATAATATCTATAGCCGCCTTGCCCTTGTCTTTTTGCATTTAATTTGTCAGTCAGGAAGGTCTCTCAAATCAATACACATTTCAAACGCACAAGTGATCCCAAAAGGGGAGATAACTCTATAAGCGGTAACTCTTCTGAAATAGGCGCGGTGTCATTGTTTCGCCTAATCCGAATTTATTTTGAGATAGAATTCATCAGTACATTATGCAAATGATTATTTAAACATAGTGTTTCTGTTTTATTTATATAAAAAGGGACAATATGGTTACTATGAAACACCCGCATTTCCTCTGTTGTAATTATAGATGTAAACAAAAACAGTTGTGCATCATTTTTTAGGTTACTGTATGCGCGGAGTTAGTAATTTCTTAATTTCTGAGGGAAGGAAAGAAAAAATATATGAGACCTAATTGTGCAAAATTAGTTGAGGGGTGGGTTGGGTTGGGTGAAGCCCCTCTATAATAAGACAGACATATAACATGATTTAATTTTTTCTCATAATATAAAAATTAACCCCTACCTCACTGTACACTGTATTATATGGTCAGGGGTATGTTTTGATTATAAGAATATTTAATGTTGGGTGCATGCCTGTGCCTTATGACTCCATATTTATATACAACACTGTTGTCTTGAGACATTTTCCAGTGGGAGGGGTGGTCCAAGGAATTTATTTGCAGGTGGCCAGGGACCAAGCCATTTTACTAAGTGTGAATAAAATTAGAATTTTCCAGGGGAGAGGGGCTATGATATAGATCTACACATGAAGAATGATTTTAAGGTTACTCATTTTCTTTTTTTTTCTTTTTTTATGGGGGGTGCATATATATTTATTCACAAAATAAATTCCATTCCAATTGCATTTTTCATTACTGAGACTAAAAGAGGGTGTGCAAATCCTGCAAGTAGGCAATCAAAAGCCATTTTTGGTTCACATCAATATTTAAAATTTAAATAATTCTGAACTTAATCTTATGCGAGGGGATGAAGACTCTCTCACCAACCCCTTTACATCTGTTATGCATGCAAACAGCATATAGCAATTCAATATAGCTGACTTAGGTAAATGTTCCTCTCCTCCACTTCTTCATTAAAATTATGAATATAAAAACAATTATACTTGGTTTATTTGTTTTATTCATTTATACTAAGAAGATAAATGACTTTCTGAGAGAATAATAATGATAATATTTTCAGTGACAACATTATTTTAAACTTGATATACCCGTATATGCATACACACTCAACAAATTCAATTTCTTTTATATATGATAAAATGTCAATGTGTTTATTGTATGACTCCTTAGTTTGACTCCTCTTCTTTCTCCAAAAGCAGTCTTGATCCTGTTTTTTAAGTCCAGGTTTTTATTTTCATCATTTTCATATTTTATATTCCCAGGATAAGAGTGTGTATAACTTTTCACCAATAAGAACCTCATTTATGCAAATCCCAAAACATAGCAGTTACCAGCTGAAATGAAAATGATTTTTCAGTGAGTTTAACATGTAATCAAAATGACTGAAAGATTGAAATGAAAGAATTATTTTCTACAATTTGACAAACAATGAAATTTATTAATCTTAATAAACATTTTATTTAGTTAAGATTTGCAATCTGGTTTTGCACATGTTCAAATACAGCTTTAAAACAGTTTTTTTTTTATTTGATTTGAAATGATCGACACTTTCACCCCTGTTATGTGAAAGATTACTGTGACCCCTTTATTTTACTCGCCATAACCTTAACAGTGTACTTCTCTCTCTCTCTCTCTCTCTCTCTCTCTCTCTCTCTCTCTCTGTTATATTAATGATTTAGGTATACAAGATTTCTATCAAGCTAGTGCAGTTACAGTGATATCAAACCATGTTTTGTTGATATATGTTAAATGTTAATGAGCAATTTTTAATCATGAAGTATTCAAAATGTAGGTTTAAAATAACATAAATTTTAAATTTAATCATTTTAAAACATGACACCATTCATACATGATAATGTTTTTTTTCTACTTGATCTGTCTCATACAAAACAATCATATTAAGTATTATCAGATTTATCATTATTTCAGTGATGAATTATTGTACTTATAATATGTTATTAACAGTACATGTACTTACATTTTCTTCAAGCCTTTTTTTCAAAAATCATGCTGACAATTTTTAAATTTCTCTGCAAATAACAAAAATAATGGGAAGTTATACAAATTTACATGCACACATACATAGGCCTACATGTCAACAACAATTTGAGAATTCTGTTAAAGGTCTAATTTGCATGAATGGGTAAAATGACAAACACTTTAACTATTATTTGAAAGTTTCACATGCACATTCTAAACAAACATACCATGTCCATATATACCTCATTTAGAGAAATCAGATGAAGTATGTGACATGTAATTTAGTTATTTGTATATTATAAGATTTCAAACAGTGTTATGCTCTCAGTGATATAAAAAGCTAGTAATGATAATTAATGTGCATGGACATTTTATATCAATTGGATGAATATAATATATATAAAAAAAAATAAATATTAAATAAATAAACTGTCATAAAAGAATGTTCAAAACAGAAGAAATATGTTATTGATTAGCTGTTTATCAACGGGTCAACTAATTTTCAGAAAATCAAATCAGGTGTATATAATCCTTCAGCCTGTACAATATTGATTTTCAGAAAACCAGATCAGCTGTTTTCACACAGTCTCACTTTGTTTACATACAAACAACTGTAGTGAGACTGAGTGTAGTGTAAAGCTAAGTATTGTCTGTGCAAATGCTATGAACTGATTCGATCGTGTCGATTAAACTTTCTGAAGAAAATGAGTAACAATTTAATAGTAATATTATTACTATTTTATAGTAAACTACTTGCATATAATGATTTACCTTCGTAAGGTTTCGCCTGAAGGCTCTGTTTGATCTTTCTTCATCAATTCCCTTAGCTTTGTACTTAAATACTGTAGGTGCAAAGTCTACATCTTCACGTTCGTCTGCGTGCCACCCGGACACAAAATGGTCGGAGCAAACGAACGAATTTTCAGTAGGTTGCCAATTTCTACGGTTGAGCGACCTTATCCATGCACGTCTCTTTATTTTGCCCTTAGGAAATTTGAAATATTTAACACCCCGATCGCGTGCTGAACCGTTTGAGCGGTTGGTACATCCATAAACGCTACACCCTTTCACCATGTTGCTAATGTAAACTTTGTCCCCCCTAGCGGTTTCTGCGCATGCGCAAACATCAGTCCCGCAGTTAAGCCGAAACAGACTATAGGAAAATGGTTTGAACTTTTTGAACATTGATGTGAGTAAGTATTATTTTGATAATAATAATGTAAAGTATATTTCATATAGTGTACTGATATGTATAATTTTTCTTGAAAGTAATTTTATAAAGAAATTGATTTTGTTAGATTTGCAATTATCATAGAGATTATAAATTTCGGACAATAGCCATTTTGTTTGTGACCATTGATGAGGCCAGTTCATAAAACTTTTATAAGTAAAATAATTGTACTGCTACTATATTGTATTGAATGTAAAGTTAGTTTATATCAGTAATGATATTAAAGTAATCATTGTATTACAGATGAGAGTATATGTTGAAATTATCAAGAAAGTTTTCAAGTTTAAAGGTTTCACAGTGAATTGTACTCATGATTGAAATGCAGACTAATGTTTAAAAAGGGTACAGTGATATTGATTTTACATGTATTTTTATACAATTATAAACATGCATATTTTGCATAAGTTACATGTCTAAATGGTTTGTTTCAGATATCACCTACCAGTACATGTAACTGTATATCATTAGAACATCTGTTCCTTTCACCCTTATTAGGGTAGGTACTTGTGTACTTGAGAAGTTATTGATTGTGGTATTTACATATTGTCAGAGTATATTTTTAATCTGCAACTTTAGAATTTAATGTAAGATTTATAATAGGTTTATTTCTTTTTATGACCATCATTTATACAACATAAGATAAAAGTTATAAAGTCAGGAAAGTAAAATATTGTAATTGAACATATATATGTGTCATTATAGTAATTGAATTGATTGAGATGCTTTATGATTGTGAAATTTATATATGTATTTATTATGTTTTGTAGGAGCGTCACCATATGATATATAATAAACGAAAGTTCTCGTAAAAACTCGTTTGTTACAATGGTGTCAGAAGTGGGATTTCGATGATGGCTCACAGGAGTTCTCCATTGATGCTGAGGACAGGAACTTACAACATTGTATGAAGAGCTGGGACATCGAATCAGGATAGAGATTTGGTGACGTCGAGGAACATTTTGTTACTTCAGTTTATCGTGTATGTGAAATCAGCGATGGATCCCGCAATTGAGGCAGAGTTTAAGAAGATGAAAGAGAAGTTTACACTTATGGAGCTTGCCCAAACCCAATTGAAGCAGAAACCGCCTACAGTATACATCAAATCTGAACGAAAACTGTGTAAGTTTGCAGGAAGACCTGAAAATGACAGTGATCCGGATGTGGATGATTGGCTTATGGATATAAGGGAACATTTACAGTGTATTCCATCAATAGAAGGAAAAATTGAATTCATCAATGATCACCTCATTGGATCTGCCAAAGCAGAAGTTCGTGTAAGACCAGCAGAGCTGAAGAAAACTCCAGAGGATATTCTTAAAATCATTGAAGACACTTATAAAGTGCAAGACACTGTAACTCAACTTCGTCATAAATTTTATGAGAGAAAACAGAAAGATGGTGAAACATTAGAAGCATATTCTCTGGCTCTCATGAAATTAGCGTCATTGATTGCGAAGAAAGAGGGTTGTGATATGAAAACCATGGACAAAGTTGTGACAGATAAATTCATAGATGGTATCATGGATTCACAGATCAAGAGAGAAGTGCGTCGATTTGCATTTGAAAACCCTAAATTACCGTTTATTGAATTCAGACAGAGAATGCTACAGTGGGTTGATGATACACCATCAGTTCAAGTCAACAAAGTATCAACTGAAACTCCGCTGAACGAAGATCTGTTAGAACTTTTGAAATCTCAACAAGAAATTTTGGAACACCAACAGAAACAAATAGATATACTGATGTCCATGACAAAACAGAAACCAAATTATTCCCCAAAATACAGAGGCCAAAACTACTGGCATTACTCTAAAAGAAGAGGACATGGAAGAGGATATTATAACAGTGGAAGAGGATATTATAACAGTGGAAAAGAAGAAGGACCCACGAAAAACCACCCAAAAGGCACACCCTCTCAGTGGGGAGTCTAACTGATGAGGGGCCACTCAGGAAAGACTCTGAAACAGATTTACAACAACAAAGCATTCAAAGTGATATCAGTATTGCAAAGTGTCCAACAACAAAAGTAAAATTGAATGGACTAGTTAATGTAACATTTTTATTAGATACGGGATCAGAAGTCTCTACATTGAGTGAAACTGTATATAGAAAATTCTTTTCATCTGTTGAACTGACAGAGATGTACTCAAAGATTACTGAAACTAGTTGCTGCAAACAATACTGTCATTCCATACCTAGGCTATTTAGAACTTGACATTGAACTTTTTGGTTGTGTATTCCATAATGTCGGATTTCTCATATCCAAAAACACAAATTCCAGTTCTGTCAAAGGAATTCTGGGATGCAATATTCTGAAATATGTTAACCGTGTTTTAAAAACTGATAGTATTGCGCCTGTGTACAATAACAGAGAAGAAGAAGAAAACTGGAACAAGATATCAACAGTGTTTGATTTAACAGAGAGATGTGATCGTTTATCATTTGTTAAAGTGGCAGGGAAAGAAGACATTTTAATTCCAGCTTGTTCAATGAAAGTCGTCATTGGAACAACGCGTCACAACCGGAGAGGAGAAGAAATGGTAGCAGCTGTTCAAGCGATTCAAGGAGCAACAGGATCATTGCCAGAGGATCATTGTGATATTGTTGAAAAAGCAGAAGACAATATGAATGTGAATGTGAAATCTGATGTCAAATTCCATATTGGTGATGTAGACTTTACCGAAGAACAGAAAACACAGTTTGACACCTTACTTAAAAAACATTCTGATGCATTTTGTCAAAATGATTCTGATTTAGGACATTCATGCATCTCTTGTTAAACATTCGATCAAATTAACTGACAAAATACCCGTTCGTGTACCACATCGGAGAATTCCACCCAATCAATTGGAGGAAGTGAAACAACATTTGAGTAAGCTGTTGGATCAAGGAATCATCAGAAAAAGTAATAGTCCTTTCGCATCAGCCATCGTTATTGTGCGCAAGAAGGATGGAAGTATACGACTATGTGTCGACTATAGACAATTGAACAAGAAGACCATCAAAGATGCGTACCCCCTCCCGAGGATTGAAGAGACTCTTGACATGTTACATGGTGCTAAGTACTTTTATTTTAGTTCTATAGATTTGGCACAGGGATACTATCAAGTTGAGATGGATGAGGAATCAATTCCCAAGACAGCATTCAGAGTTGGTACCGGAGGACTCTTTGAATACCTTCGTATGCCTTTTGGCCTGTGCAACAGCCCAGCCACCTTCCAGCGACTTATGGAGGCTTGCTTTAGTGAAGAGAACTTTGAAATTCTGTTATTATATCTTGATGACATTTTAGTTTTCTCAAAATCTATTGAAGAACATTTTGCTAGACTCGATATTGTGTTTTCTAAACTTAAACAACATGGACTTAAAATGAAACCTTCAAAATGCTGGTTATTCCAAAAATCTGTTAAATATTTAGGACATATTGTATCATCGGAGGGAATTTCTACTGACCCAGATAAAACAGCAGCTGTGAAATCGTGGGCTAAACCAACTACAGAAAAAGAACTGAGATCTTTCTTGGGAATGGCTGGTTATTACCGCTGCTTTGTGAAAGACTTTTCCAAAATCGCAAGACCTTTACATGAACTTACATCTGGTGGAAAGAAGTCGACAAAGAAAAAGAAAGTGAAACGAATTTCCGTTGCAGAGTCGTGGACAAAAGAATGTGATGATGCATTCGAAACTCTGAAACAGAAACTTACATCTTCGCCAATACTTGGATATCCTGATTTTAAACGTGAATTCATCGTAGAAACTGATGCAAGTATGGATGGTCTTGGTGCCGTGTTATCACAACAACAGGAGAATGGCAAAGTTGTTATTGCCTATGCATCAAGAACACTTCGACCGCAAGAACGAAACATGAACAACTACAGTTCCATGAAGTTAGAGCTACTTGCTCTGAAATGGGCCGTAACAGAGAAGTTTCGGGATTATTTACTTGGATCTCGATTCATGGTTTATACGGACAACAATCCGTTAAGTTATCTTCAGACCGCAAAGTTAGGAGCTACTGAAATGAGATGGGCTAGCCAATTAGCACAGTTCAACTTTGAGGTGAAATTCCGATCTGGAAAATCGAATCGAAATGCTGATGCATTAAGTCGAAAACCTATTCCAAAAGTTAGGACTGTGACGTGTCATTCTGAAACTGCAGTTCAGAGAATCGTGTGTAGTTCCCCGTTGATTGATTTATCGAAGGAAATATCTGTTACGTCTACTTCTGTTAAAGCCATACATGCAGAACCAAGAATAGATGCTACATTAACGTTACCAGGATACGAAACAGCAGAAATAGCGTCATTACAACGGAATGATCCATTGATTAGCCGTGTTATTTACTGGTTGAGATCCTCTACCAAACCGTCTCCCGTACAGTTGAAGCAAGAAAACAAAGACGTTAGGAAACTTCTGAAACAAAGAGACAAATTAGTTTTTGAAGAAGATATATTGTATCGAACCATAGAAATGGAAACTGGATTATTAACTCAACTTGTGCTTCCAACCATATTGAAGGATCATGTGCTAGAATCTCTCCATAACCATGCAGGACATCAAGGATGTGAAAGAACACTATCGTTAATTCAGAAACGGTGCTACTGGCCAACCATGATGAAAGACGTAGAACTGTATTGTAAAAGCTGTGAAAGATGCATGGTAGCCAAAGCTCCTATTCCATCTATACGAACACCGATAACCAGTTTACTAGCATATCAGCCGCAGGACATTTTAGCGATAGATTTTACAGTAATGGAACCATCATCTGACGGCAGAGAAAATGTGCTTGTTATGACAGACATTTTTAGTAAGTTCACACAAGCTGTTCCAACGAAAGACCAAAAGGCACTGACAGTGGCAAAAGTTCTCATCAAAGAGTGGTTTTTCCATTATAGCATACCAAGAAGAATTCACAGTGATCAAGGGAGAAACTTTGAAAGTTCCATCGTCAAAGAACTATGTGATATGTACCATGTTTCGAAAAGTAGAACCACCCCGTATCATCCGGAAGGAAACGGACAAGTTGAAAGATATAACAGAACTATGCATAATTTGTTAAAGACCTTATCACCAGAACAGAAACGGAAATGGACAGAACATCTACCAGAATTAGTGTACATTTACAATTCAACGATTCATTCATCAACTGGATATACGCCGTATTTTCTCATGTTCGGTCGTGAACCAGTGTTACCCATCGACCATTTGTTAGGAATATCTACTCCAGATCCAAACAGCATGGATAAGTACCTTTCCAACCATAAAGAGAAACTTGATATTGCATTTAATCATGCACGGAAAAATTTAGAGGAAAACGCAGAGAGAAGGCAAGAACATTATAATAAAAGTGCAAAAGAAAGTGTCATTCCTGTAGGAACCCGAGTTTTAACCCGAAATCGTGTACAAGGAAGAAATAAAATTCAAGATGTGTGGGACCCTACTCCTTATAAAGTCATTAGTTCATTAAGTGATAATGTATATTCTATACAATTAGCAGATGGTTCAGGACCAGTGAAAAATGTGAACAGAAGAGAAATTCTTAACACCGGCGAAATTATTCCAGAGGAACCAGATGTGGAAATTACAGTTACAAATTCTGATGACTCCGATGAGGAAGATTCCTATTTCAAGGTGATACATTGCGACCAAAATGAAGATATCGGAGAAGAAACAGTGAATACAGCAAGTGATACAGAACTGTCAACTGTACTGCCCAGACGTTCCACGCGAGCTACCGCTGGAAAACATTCGAATCCGAATCGTCTACCTCAATCTGCTGTGTCTGTACAAAGGACTGTGGTTCAAAACAAAAACTTTCAAGAACTCAGTGATGCAGTTGCTAATTTAGGTGCTGCATTGGCAACAAAGTTGAATGAAGCGTGGAAACAGTATTAATTATGTCTCACTTTCATATTGTTCTAAACTGTTCATATGTATGAATTTTTAATGACTGACTGGTGTAATTTTTTTTCTCACTATATATATTCATCCTGTTTTATAACAAAATTTGTCCATTGCTGAGGGCAGCAATAACAAACTGGGGGAATATGTGAGATGAAGAATTGTAAATACTATATTTTATCAATATTTTATATATAAGTTTAAAAGAATTCAAAATAAAAAAAATTAGGTTCTGCTGTGAATTGAACCCTGGCCGCTGGATCCGTTGACTGCTGTCTTGTCCAGTATGCCACGGGCGCTTATGTAACATTGCATGTTTTTTTTTAATTACATCATAGAATCACTGTTAGTTAATCTATAGGAAAATGGTTTGAACTTTTTGAACATTGATGTGAGTAAGTATTATTTTGATAATAATAATGTAAAGTATATTTCATATAGTGTACTGATATGTATAATTTTTCTTGAAAGTTAGATTTGCAATTATCATAGAGATTATAAATTTCGGACAATAGCCATTTTGTTTGTGACCATTGATGAGGCCAGTTCATAAAACTTTTGTAAGTAAAATAATTGTACTGCTACTATATTGTATTGAATGTAAAGTTAGTTTATATCAGTAATGATATTAAAGTAATCATTGTATTACAGATGAGAGTATATGTTGAAATGCAGACTAATGTTTAAAAAGGGTACAGTGATATTGATTTTACATGTATTTTTATACAATTATAAACATGCATATTTTGCATAAGTAACATGTCTAAATGGTTTGTTTCAGATATCACCTACCAGTACATGTAACTGTATATCATTAGAACATCTGTTCCTTTCACCCTTATTTAGGGTAGGTACTTGTGTACTTGAGAAGTTATTGATTGTGGTATTTACATATTGTCAGAGTATATTTTTAATCTGCAACTTTAGAATTTAATGTAAGATTTATAATAGGTTTATTTCTTTTAATGACCATCATTTATACAACATAAGATAAAAGTTATAAAGTCAGGAAAGTAAAATATTGTAATTGAACATATATATGTGTCATTATAGTAATTGAATTGATTGAGATGCTTTATGATTGTGAAATTTATATATGTATTAATTATGTTTTGTAGGAGCGTCACCATATGATATATAATAAACGAAAGTTCTCGTAAAAACTCGTTTGTTACACAAAACTTATTTTTAATATTTTTAAAGATTGACCACCACGTGTATAGACATAGACTTCCAATATAGTACACCTATCTCAGAGCAAAACAATTTAATATGTAACAGGTAAAGGTGTTGTAGCACGTCATCAGTTATTTAAGAAATGAACTCAATATTTACCCAAGTTATACTCGTATAACTCGGGTTGGGGCAGTGTACGCTTTATAATCCGCGAAGCAGATTATAAAAAAGCGTAAACTGCTCCAACCCATGTTATACGAGTATAATTTGGGTAAATATTGAGTTCATTACTTATAATTTAATTTTCTGTGATTTACTGCACAAATTGAGTGCGTTTTACTTTTAAAAATGATATTAATCTGCTCAAAATTCAAACGTAACGTCAAGCGGATCAATGCGTTTTTGACGTTGGTGCATTGTGACGTGTCTTGTGACGTGCTAACCAGGTTTTACAAATTTAACTAAATTTTTCTATCCAATCAAATGCTGCGTTACAACCAGAATTAAATTATACGTGTATAACTCACAGGTGCTTGTGGACAGACCGTGCACCCCCTTTCCAATTCTCTCTCTCTCTCTCTCTCTCTCTCTCTCTCTCTCTCTATATATATCTATATATATATATATATATATATATATATATATATATATATATATATAATGTATTATCGTCAACAACCTTTTATATATGTCTCAACTCGAAAAATAACAGAACTACCACGACTCGGTAGCATTTTATATTTACCCACTTTGCCCTATCTATATAGGAACAAAAAAAAATAAAATATAAAATCATATCGAATAAAAATTAGAAAGGGGGGGATGCCGGTCCTTCCACAAGCACCATTGCTTTAACTTTGAATCTTTAAAAGCTATTACATTAATTAACATCATCATCTTGATTAAATATGTCAAAGGGACACGAATTTGATCGCGATTTTGTGTCACAGATTGGAGCGTCATAGAGGTCAGATTCATGAAACCAGCAACAATATAATAAAGAAACCAGCAACACTATAATGAAACCAGCAACAATATAATGAAACCAGCAACAATATAAAGAAACCAGCAACACAACAATATAATGAAACCAGCAACATTATAATGAAACCAGCAACAATATAAAGAAACCAGCAACAATATAATGAAAACATGCAACATTATTATGAAACTATCAACATTATAATGAAACAAGCAACAATATAATGAAACTATCAACAATATAAAGAAACCAGTAGCAATATAATAATGAAACCAGCAACAATATAATGAAACTAGCAACAATATAATAATGAAACCAGCAACAATATAATAATGAAACCAGCAACAATATAATGAAACTAGCAACAATATTAAAAAATCAGCAACAATATAATAATGAAACCAGCAACAATATATAGAAACCAGCAACAATATAAAGAAACCAGCAACAATATGATAATGAAACCAGCAACAATATAATAATGAAACCAGCAACAATATTAAGAAACCAGCAACAATATAAAGAAACCAGCAACAATATAAAGAAACCAGCAACATTATAATGAAACCAGCAACAACATAATTAAACCAGCAACAATATAATGAAAACATGCAACATTATTATGAAACTATCAACATTATAATGAAACCAGCAACAATATAATGAAACTAGCAACAATATAATGAAATCAGCAACAATATAATGAAATCAGCAAGGAGAAGCTCATTAACAAACAAATCAAATCTTTCTTATTTTTCTTTGCCAAGACAGAACAAAGGGATTTTAAATTTTTTTAGGGATTTAACAGCATGTTTTGTAGATTTCGCAAGTACATATAGAATCCCTTATAATGAACCTATTTCAAGAGCAAACCAGTTAAATATGTAACAGTTAAAGTTTTGTTTAACGACATCAGTACATGTATTATATCATAACTGTATATCTATATCAATAAGGCAATGACATTATTTTACACCATACTAGTAATCGTGATTTAATATGTCAAGAGGTGACAGAAATTTGATTCAGCGAAGATTGACGCATAAAAAGGGATCCTATTCATGGGACCAAATAACACCGTATACGATGACACCAACGAAGAAAAATTCATGAAAGCAACCGAAGGTTTCGCGTTACTTTGTTCTTTGATACCTAACGCAGAACGATTACTATCAATTTATTTTAGGTGTGATTTTACCTACAATGCAACATTCGATATTGATACAATGTATCTACTTCAAGATAAAAGAAAAAACCCACGTGCCTTTTGAACAGATGGATTGAAATTTGTCTAAATATGCATATCACTGATTGGTCCTTTGTATAGAGTAACCGAAACAATTACAATTTAAAAAAAATCATCGATGTATAAATTAACACTACAATGCCCTTAAAGATCAAGCTTTACAGATCAAACTCGTCGAGAAACACGCCGTTTTATATATCAATTTATATTATACTTTACCTCATCTCCAGAGAGAATTAATTTCCCTATCTGATTGTTTGATAGTTTATAATTCGTTATTTAACAATCAGTTCATTAAAATCATACGCACGCTTCTCTCTTATGCACAACGTTAAAAAAATTGAATTGACATTTTACGAGAATATAACTATGTATGATATTCATTTTCTTCTTCAAAAAAATACTTGTGATGGAGAACAAAACTAACAAATGTGTTCACGTTCGTTTCTGTCATTATACACTTTCTAAACCCTACTGTTTGTTTTTATCAGTTAAAGCTATCACAAACCACAGATTAATAAAAACAACTAGACTGACCCGTGCGTGCACGGGTGAACATTGCATATGATATCGGAATAATCTAAGTTTATTCTAATAAAATAATCTGTGTCTCGGGACAGGCCTTCACCATATTCTCTTTTGAGAAGTGGACAGGCATAGCCTACATCCACTTCTCTTCGCAAACCCGCATATTTTGATTCTGGAAAACGTGTAAATGTCGGAACCGAAGACGGTTTACGCTTCGACCCATGTTTCGATTCCAGTTTCTCTAATTCTCGTAACAGACCTATAATTTCCTCATTTTAAACATAAATGCACACATTTATCACAAAAAAATTTAACACTAACCCGCTGTCTAATCATTTTCTCAACTTCTACATCCCGGGTTTCTCAAGTATCCGATACGATTTTGAGAAAATTACTGAAGCTTTATTGAAAATAACAGTCAAATAATTCATAACAAACCATTTTGCGGCTGTAAATACATTTCATTACCATGTTGACATTCGGAACTCTCGGGATTTTTCAAATCAAATGCACTGAGTTAGAGGTATCTCCCGTATTTTCTTTGATGAACAGAATCGAATATATACATGTAGCAAACTTTCAATAAAAATTTACACGTATTTGTATTATCGTTTCAGAGTTTATCCATGCAAATGTGATATTGTGGAAACATAAACTAAAAAGCCTCCCGTGATTTAGCGTGAATGTAATGCGCATGCGCAAGATTGTAAAATCCAAAAAATCCAGATGATTTCCGGATTTTTAAAAGGAATTTTCGTTGATTATTAATTAGTGAAGCTTGATTGAGAAAAAATAAAAACATATTGGTAATCTTCAAGTACCAATGATGTTTAAAATATATAAAACAAAAGACAGTACTCTTCCGATTTCTCGGTATTAAAGCCCAAAAATTCGAGTCTATTATTTTAATATAGTAGTATAGATGGGGAGGCATGAGACCCATGTACAGCATTTATTTAGTTATACATGTACGTAACGACACAAGTGCTGTTTTGTATCCCTTTCTATACTTTCTTGTGTAACTCGATCTGACCTCACATTACAGCGACATCCCAATTTCAACCGATCCCAAATTGAAGCGATGAAGTTCTGCAGATAATCTTTACATACACTGTAAAAAATGTGTTTAGAACCCAAACACTTTTCTAAACACTTTGTTGTCACCTTCTTTTTTACATGTTTAATCCCTAAACGTGTATAATTTCTAAACACTTGTGTGTTTAGAAACTAAACACATCTAATCACATTTATGCAAACGTTTAGATTCTAAACACATATGTGTTTAATAGCTAAACACACCATAAACCTCCTTCTTAACCTGCAGAAAACACAATACACCTTGTACTTTTAAGCCCAAAGAGCATACGAGTTTTATTTATCAACAACACAAATACAAATTTTACTATGATCAGTCAATTAATAAAAGTCATTTAAAATTATAAATGTTCTTGAGTACGTATTAAAATGAATACATGTGTTTGACAAAAAAAATACATGTATATGCATATAATATATATTAATTCTTTACAGAATTTTCACAATGCCTGTGGTTCGCGAATCACAGTTTTAATGAATGTAAATCTTCAATACACATGGAAGCTCATTAAATCATAGTAGCAATATCAAAAATTGTGTCAGCGGTGTTTTCTAATTTTTTTTTTTGGGGGGGGGGGTCTTAAAATATTTTCTATTAACATAATATCGTCTTTGTTTCTCTCTGTCTTTCTCTTACGATTTCTCTCGTTAAAAAACTCAATTAAAAGAATCCTGATATCTTTTAGACCTTGGAACAAAAACTTGTTCTATAATTTAGCATCACTCTCCAGAAACAAGTGAATCGCATTATTGTACACTTTCATATCATTTATTAAAAAAAATTATTTCTTTATTTGCAATATCATTTAATCCATATGATGCACTATATCATAAACCTAATATGTAAAACCATGATGTCCATATATATTGGCATTGAAAGTTAATTATAATAAATGATTAAAATATTAATACACATGATATTTAGGTATAATTACAATATGTAAAACTAGACAATTTCGTGTCTGCTATTAAATCAATAATAATTATACGTCAATCAAACACACTATATTAAATCATTAAATGTACATGTAGTGAGTTTGAAATAAATGTTGAACTATAAAAATATATATTTTGTAAAAATCAATCACAATATTTAAGCAAACAATATGACTATCACTTCATATCTACCAAGGTAATACGATAAAAAAATTTAACTGTGACTCACGGTGAAAATGCATTTTGTAAATTTGTAATACACGTAATACAATATGTTTTAATACTCAATATTTAACACTAATCTCTATCGACAAATTTTTTGAGACTTGAAATTCAGAAACGATGATTTTTGGGAGTTGATTTTAATCAACTCTCCTTTGCAGTTACTCTGGCAAACCGAAAGTGAAACAGTGTTTGGACCTAAGCACAAATCATCACCGCCGACAAGAGTTAGTTCTTGAAATAATAGATAAATGCGGTGTAATGTATGCTGAACCATTGTTTTTCAAGAAAACGTATTTATAAATGCCTTGAAAATAGTCAGATTTTAAATAGTACGAACAATTTAGATATTGTTTGTAGTCGTATGTATTCCTACGCCAGAGCGTTCAACCAGACGCTCGGCTGTCTCCGTAAATCTCCGACAAGCATAGAGTCTCTCTTGGTAGTCGGGGATTAACGGAGACAGCCGAGCGTGTGGTTGAACGATACTAGAGTTCAATATTGGTTGAATCCAGACATGTGTACAATTTTTAGATATATTTCGATTACTGATACATAGTTTGATGGAATTAATTATATCTTTAAATATTACACAACATGATTCATATGGGGTTTTCTCGAAATTCTTGTCGGAAAAGTCCGAGAATTCATATTATAAAAATGTGCGTAATTTAAATAGAGATTAGAAATTACTTGTCATGCTAAATAACATATCTTTGATTCTAAAATAAATAATAATCGATAAAATCAACTCCCGTCAGTACTTCAGTACTTTGATTGTTAAATTACACATTAAACAAAATTGGAAGCACATATTATGAATCAGCGTAATTCTTATGGCAAGAATGTCATTTTAATAATGATTTTATCAAATGGCAAGAGTAATGATACTGAATGTTTAAAATGACAAAATTACGTAAACAATTAAAATCAGTGTAAATCGATATCTCATTATCAAATAAGCAACGTTTGGAAAATATGTAAACAAAAAGCAGTATTAAAACCGTTGCGTTAATTCATGACATTAACTGTAGCAGTGCTGGAAAGGAACGATTTCAATTCCCTGGGTGCGGTAAAAATCTTGCATCTCTTTACTTTGCAACACATTCATCTCGTGCTCACGTTGCTCCGACCTGGCGAAATCATCGACTCCTATTCCACAACCACCGACGTCACCTGACTTGTACCCAGGATGCACCATTAACTCGCATGATATGACGTCATTTCCGTTACATTTGAACGCCTTAGTTAAATGTCTCTGTAAGCGCTCTATGGTCATATCTGATCCCATCGTCTGTAATCCAAGAAATCGATCGGTCACCCTTTAAGATGGAATAGAGAAAGAGGTACTATACTTTGAATTTTTAATATATAAACAATTAACTCGGGAACAATTTAAATTTGAAAATCTTTCGGATGGAAAACGGTACTGCAAGAACTTTAATTTAAATATTTAATACTAAAATTAATCTGGGTTACTCATTCTTTAGTTCAAATAGCCCACTTTACTTTATTTTATAGTGGTGGCCGACATTACGTCAAAAGTGGAGAAAATTCAGAGAAAACTTTAAAATTTCAGGTCCAATAGGTATCCATGAATACGATGAAAGTCCCTCACTTTTTACATGCCTGTCATTGCAGCATTTATTTTTGAACTACAAGATATTATTTTTTAAGTATATGCATTAAGATTAAGATTATGTTAAATGTTTGTTACTCTCGATTGCTATTACGTGTTTCAATTCACATTAAAGACTCTCAACAAAGGTACAAACAGTAAAACACATGTACTACTTAACAAGCAATTTATCTCTCTATGGCGACGAGATTTTTGTCTTTGGATTTAAAAAAAATTACAAAACCTGTTTCAAATCTAAACCCCAAACTTGTGATTACAATTATGATTATGCGTTTGCAAAATCGTCCTTTATTACAATTAAGGCTATGAGGCTACATTGCCCTTTTTTATAAATACCAAATGCCGTTTTCCTTCAGGATAGTTTTGGCTGACGATGCTTGAACAATCAACTCTTTAAACATTGCATCTAAGTCTTTAATAACGTCAGCGGTCCAAGAATACACGTGATCTGGTTCCAAATCTTCATACGGGCATCTTGTACTTCGAACTCCATTCTCACGTAAAACTGATGCAAATACTTCACAAATTCCTGAATGCAATACAGAAATACGTGCGTTATAAACTTCTTTTGTAACAAAGAAGTGGCATAATCTTTGTATGACATTAAACCACAAAACCCGAGATAATTTGAATACTGGAAAGTATTGGAGAATCATAATCATTCCTGTATTTCAGCACTCTGTCCCTTTATGAACGAAAGCCCATTGAGCTCATTTTCGTACATGTAGGTAAAAAAAAAAAATTTATCGCGAATAAACGCGAAAATTTCGCGAATAAACGCGTAACTCTCGCGATAAAACGCGAAACTTTCGCGAATAAACGCGAACCTTTCGAGGATAAACGCGAACCTTTCGCAAATAATCGCGTAATTTTCACGATATAACGCGAAACTTTCGCGAATAATCGCGAAACTTTAATATAAATATTGTCATTTCATACAAGAACGTTTATAAAGCACAATGACTAAAAACAAACACATCTAGTTTTAAATGAAACAAATTATTATTTTTAATATATAGATATAAATAAATCTGATAAAACTTCATACAAATTAATATAAATTCAAACGTGGGAAATCGTTAATTTTCAAACGACATAATGCATTGCGCTTCTCATATTCTAATGAGCGCTGTATAATAGAAAATGAGGCATCAACATTTGCATTATAGCAATTTTAATTCAAAATAAAAGTTTTATTAAATATTATTGTAAAATTAAAGGTATATCATTGTTCAAAACGTTATATATGCTATATCGATGCGACATAAATTAACGTCTAGTTTGACGGCTTTATATCAGAAAGTCAAGCTGTGAAATGAAATAAGTTTAATCTATACATTTTTTTTAGCTATTGTTCAAATTTAGATAATATAAATTCATCCTCTAAATTTATCATATATGTCGTTTGAAAATCAGTACTAAGATGTTAAAGATTTCTCAAGTTTGAATTTATATTAATTTTAGAAAAAAAATATAATAAATGAATGCCTGTTCGAAAACAGGGTGAGCGCTCTCCCTCCTTATCTTCTTGGAACATCTTACATCTAACAGTCTTATGAAGTTTAATCAGATTTATTTATATATATAAAAGATGAATTTGTTTTGATAAATCAACGAAAAACTGATGATATAAAAATAATGAACAAGTATTTATTTAAAATTTAAATGTGTTCGTTTTCATTCATTGTTCTTCATAAAGGTACATGTATAAAATGACAATATTTATATTAAAGTTTCGCGATTTTTTGCGTTTATTCGCGAATGAATTTTTTGCGTTTATTCGCGAACGTTACGCGTTTATTTGCAAAAGTTTCGCGTTTAATCGCGAAAGTATCGCGTTTATTTGCGAAGGTTACGTGTTTAATCGCGAAAGTTACACGTTTTATAGGCAAAGTTTCGCGTTAATTCGCGAAAGTTTCGCGTTTATTCGCGAAAGTATCGCGTTTATTCGAGAAAGTATCGCGTGTATTCGCGAAAGTTACGCGTTTATTCGCGAAATATTTTTTTTACCTACGCATATGATCTCAATGGGCTTTAGTATTTATGAGAATGTAGGTTTGAAAATGAAATGAAATTATTGTTTATATTCAGAACATGTTTTATATGTTTTAATTATGTTTGTTTGGTTTTGCGTTTTGTTTGTTTGTTTTGTTTTGTTTGGTATTTAGAGTTTTGGGTGGGATTATTTTGCATTTGAAAACAACAATACATGTACTTGTCAATCGCAGATAGAAGTTTAATTAGGGCACGATGTTTCACTTTGTAGGAGAAATCAATATTGCTGGAGAAAATTGCTTTAATTTCTTTCCTAATGATTGTCACGTTAAGATGTGAGCTTAGCCTGTTGAAATTGAATATTCAAATATGTACAATTTAAAAAACCGTTAAAAATATATTTTTAAAAACATGAAAGATGCAATGCTATTGTATGTGTAGCAAAAAAAAAATGTTTAGCATTAGATATAGAGAGACAGTGCACATGTAGGTTTTACAAATTAGATAAATGATATAAACAATTGTAAGCATTATGCATATTAGAACTACTAAAATCACAATGGTTAGTATGTTATTATATAGACTACAAATACAAAAAAAATCTAATTTAATATAAAAGTTGGTGCTTCCAACGTAAGCTATAGTGCAATGCTTAAACGATTAAATTTAGTGCTATAGTCAATTTAAACCCAATCTCAAAGCATGGAATTGAAATTTTCCAACAATCTGAAGCAATATCTTCAACTTACTAAGTCCTTACTCCACTATATGAAATTCATTCACTTATATTTGTGAACAAAACTAAAACAAAAATTTATTCAAGGTAAAAAAATGCATGCATTGATGAAAGATCAACTATCTTTCTTTGACTGAAAGCTATGATATTAAAAACTAAAAGTCATGATAGAACATTTTTGTTTGAACAGCAGGCTGATGAAAATACATGTACAATATATAAATAGTGTCTGTTTGGGAGGGTAACCGTTGAAATTGACACCCCGAGAAAACCATTGTCAACCGACGCGAAGCGGTCTGAATGTCTTAATTTTAGAGAAAATGTTACTGCTTTTATATAGAATTTAACGGCGAACCGTACGCGCATAATTTACGCGCATGTAACAATTCGTTCTATCGGTCCGTTGCCAAGCATGTTGCTAACGCTGAGGGTAAGAAAACGGATTGTCAACTGCGTCTAACCAATCAGATTTCAGTATTTAACATGAAAGTATAATAATGCATAATGATTACTGTTTGAAAAAAAGAACAATTTCCAAAATAAAAAAAAATATCTGCATCACTTTACCATTTTCGTTGATTTGATATTAAAAGAGAATGTTACATATAAAAAATATATATTTTTTTCCGAAATACTATAATTTTGGATGCATGCTGAATGGTCATTAATGCATCTATCTTATCGATAAAATTCAAAAACAACTGGACCTTTTTTCCAATTTGCAAGGCAGGTAAATAAGATTGCCCGAAATTGATTTCCTTGAAAAAAAGAAGATGGTGTTTATTTATAAAAATAATCTTCAAAATACTCAATAAATATCCATATCTTTAAATCTTTAAATATACATGTATACACATGGTACACCCTTTTTTAACTGCGTCGAATATAACGTTGTGAACAACATTGGTATCTGACCTAGACGATGGTGATGGTGAAAAAAATTAGTTAAGGAATAAGGCAATCTAATTAAAATTAGATGTTAGATCCGCTCGCTTACTCGCTACACAAACAGATGTTTGTGTAGCGAGTAAGCGAGCGGATCTAACATCTAATTTTAATTAGATTGGGAATAAGGAATCATTCTTGGAATATTATGAGGTGATAATTTCGGTCGGGGTGTGATCAAATCCAATAAAGCCCGAAGGGCTTTATTATAGATTTGATCACGCCCCGACCGAAATTATCACCTCATAATATTCAAAGAATGATTCCTTATTACTTATATTTATATAATTTGAAGCCATCGTACGATTAAATATTTAAATATAAATAAACACCCCGCTGGCGCCTCAATTTGGCGTTATTTGAAATTATGGGTTATATAAGTACAAAATCGATACGTAGTGTTATCACAGGCGAAGACACTGGAAAATGTAAATATTAATAGATATGGATATTATACGGGATGTAATGAAGTCCGGTGTGATACATAGACATTTCATGTACCGTGGAACCATCACTGTTCGCGGGGGACCAATGTTCGTGGCTTTAGTGGGTAACCCTTCCCCACGAATTTACATTACCACGAACGTACATGAATATACAAGCATTTGTTTAATATTTATCAAAAATATCCCGAACTTGCAATCAACGAAATTACGTCCCCACGAACCAGGAACATTTCGGCTACCCACGCACATTGACCCTCACTAATAAACATGATTCCACAGTATACGTTTCTTATATGAAGAGATGATAATAATATACATCTACCGATTTTTCTTAAGAAAAACCCAGCTCAATAAAACTGAGAGGGCAAATATACATGGTCCAGTTCTAACTAGTTTATCGATCGGTCAAAACCTTCAGCAACCTTAGGAAAATCACGAACTGCACGAAATCATCATGATGTCAGACTCAAATTCCCATTCAAGACGACTTGGCTATAACATGACATATCGCACTCTCTGCGAGAATCGATATATTTCAAAGACTAGATGAAAGTGTACACGGATTAATATTGCTTTACAAAAACAATGAGCTCAGTAGTTTAGAAAAAAAACCTTCTACTTCAAAAACTGACAGTTAAACGGGAAAACATTGCAAAAAAAAAAAAACCAGAACAAAACAAAACAAAAAAACAAAAACAAAAAAAATCCAAAATAGTATGTTTAAATTTATATTAAATTTTTTAAACTTAACATTTTGTAAATTTAGATTATATAATTTTTTTGACTATGATTATTTGAAAATAGTATCATTTGAAATGTTGCATAAAATATGTTTTGTTAAATGTACAACAAATTTACCTGGAAGAAGATGCGCGTGCTGGTGCCCGTCAATATGCTCTGGCTTCCGGCCCATCAACGACTGAAATCTGTCGATCTGGCTTTGTAACTCCCATCTCACCTAACAGAACAAATAAAAAAAAATAATCCAACAGAATTTTATCAGTTTATAAAACAAAATTGTGCACATAAGTCGGGGTTTTCTTTTGGTTTTATATATTTTTTTTATTTTTATTAAATTCAAACTGAATTTCTCTTCGTTTCCAATACATGTACATAAGTCGCATGTGTATACTAGTATGACCTTTATAATCATTTTAATACCGATTGAGAAAATTCCGATTACCTCTTCCATATCAACTTCGCCTTTTGATAAAGCTTTCTTTAGTGAGCAAAGGTCCAGGAAATTACCATTACCATCGGTCAGTGTTTGGGTTTTTGTTCCAACTGGGGTTCCTTCAATGATGTTGAAATGCATCCCTAAAACAGAAGACAAAAATCAATCAAAAAGAAAAATCCCTATATTTTCACTAAAAAGTTTGGCAAACACATTTGCAGGAAATACTAATACATGTATATGCAAATTTAAAAGTTATTCACAGGTACTGGATGTTCAGATAACGTTTTAATAAAGAATGAAATTTGATAAAATTTGCACAACTAAATATTATTGATACAGTTAAAGGGACTTGGACACGATTTGAGCTCAATTTTTTCAAAATTTATTTTTTTATTTTTAATGTCTAGAATAGTCAATATGGATGTTTTCAATGCTCTGTCAAAATTTGAAAGTAAAATA
>CM035813.1:62120243-62507463 GCA_020458035.1 Magallana ariakensis
GGATAAAAGGTATAAGACGTCATGTTATCATGTTGTTAAACACTAAAGTAAACAGTCACCTACATTTGAACTACAATGCCCACTGTGTTTCAATCACGTAAATTTCTATAGATGTTCTTGAAGCGTTGGTCAATTTGAACGAAAGTTGTTTTTTTGTTTTTGTTTTTTTGTTTTTTTTGGTTTATTCTATGTGTTACTATTATAATACTTTGATGCTTGGAAGAAGAAAACATTTTTTACAGGTCTAGACAAATATTTTGAAACATTTATCTTAAAACCTTTTTTAGAATAGCGGATTACATTTTTGTTTCATTTCCAAAACATTATACTTTGCACACATACGCATAGAAATGACAACCAATTACCAATATTTTATTAAATTAATACTTGCAATTATTAATAGATATATGTAACTGCTCCCCTTGTATCTACGGCTTGGGGTTTAACACTCGATCAAGGGAACACCCCCCCCACCCCACCAACCCCCCCCCCCCCCACAAAAAACTGATAGAGAGTAATATGTTGTTAAAAAAAGATTAATTATATGATTAAGTAGCTAAAATAGTTATGTAATCCTTATCTATTCTATTCAGACCTTGTCCGTATTTACACTCTATATTAGACTTTCAATGCGACATGGGTACATGTACACCTTGAGGTGAATGTCCTTAAGCACTTTATAAAAATTTTAAAATCTTAACAGTGTTGGAAAATAAGAGCTTAAACATATAAATATCACAATGTTACTATTTTTGAATGAGACGAATGACATTGCAGACATAGATATAGCATCCTTCTATTATTCTCAGAAAAAAATTATAGTGCTGCATTCTTTTGAAATTCAGTGTCTAGACGGTATTTTTTGAAACTATTAATAAGTGAACGGGATGACCGTGGTCATTTTAAAACCATATCTATCCCCTTAAAAAGAAGAGGACTGGTTTTTTGGAATGAATATACAATGTATTACAAAATTTTCAAAATTTAAAGCTACAATAAATATTATATCAGTTTATTTTTTTTACGAAATAATAGTTTATAACCAATACAAACTTTCTTCTTAATTTTTTCCATTGATCAGATAAAAACATAAATTTTGATTTTAAAAAGGCTACAATTATATATAGAACAAATATCTTCTGTTTTAGAACCGTTAGTGAATATATTTGGTCAATTCAATATTAACGTATTCCTCATTCAATATTGTTTGTTTGTTTGGGTTTTTTTTGTTTTGTTTTTTGTTTTGTTTTTTTTTGGGGGGGGGGGGTGTTAATGAAAACAGGCGCAATTATAAATACAGGTGAAATACATTATTTATAAACATAACTGAATGCATGTATTCCATGCAGGTTCTATAAAAATCTTTCTGGAAGGAAATGCGTTCTGTTACAACGCTCTTTGAAGAAATGACGCAACCCCCCCCCCCCCAAACATTCTTTGCTGTTTCATGTTGCAGTTGGCAGACATTGCAGAAAAATTACAAAACCCGATAAAGTTTTAATTACTATAGTCGATCAAATTCAGCAACCTCGTGTATGGTATAGAATTGTGATCCGTCAATTTCTACTGACAAGTAAATCAGGTGCCATTTACGTCAAAATACTCCATTCGGATTTCTCAATAACAGCTTATGATGAACATTAGGCAAGCTAGCTTATCGAAATCCATGATGTCTAAAAGATATATATATATATAACAGTTTCAAGAGATAGTCTTCTCAAATTCATTTCAAATGTGATAATGTCACGTAATTTTTGCAAATTAATTTAATAGTCGTCTCATTTTTTTTAAATCTACTATTTACATTTTCCAGTCTCTGTCTGTGATAACACTACGAATCGATTTTGTACTATACAGCCCAATATATTCAAAAGACGTATTGTTGGGGACGCAAGCGGGTTTGCATAATTAGTATTATAATATTTAATCGTACAACTGCTGAAAATTATATAAATGTAAGTAATTAAGGAATTATTCTTTGAATATTATGAGATGATAATTTCGGTCGGGGCGTGATCAAATCTATCTTATAGCCCTTCGGGCTTTATTGGATTTGATCACGCCCCGACCGAAATTATCATCTCATAATACTCAAAGAATGATTCCTTAGGATATTCCTTAAATAATGGTGACTTCCAATCCTTGCCTACAGTAGCCCAATCCATTTGATGTATTTCGTCTGTTAATCATTCCTCATCTTAAAATACATATCTTTTAAATTAAAAGTTTTCGGTTCTTATTTAACACGATACCTACATTTTTTGTTTATATTTTTTCTCTTGCGTTACATATCAAATTTCCTGCCTTCGGGAATCACTAGTACCTCTCCCCGAAAAAAATTCGGGTTTATTTAACCATCCACTATGCATTTCATGAATTGCTTCCTGGAATACACTTTTATCTCAGCCTCCTGGCCTTCTCAAAGTCTTTGTAAAACCACAAAATTAAATTAACTTTGGCATCAGAGGTACACTTTATAAGTTTACAATTTTAAAACACTTCCATCGGCTAAATGTCTCTTAATTTCTAGAGCTTGAACAGAGCTATGCTTTCTTTTCTTTATTTTTCGATTAGTTCCATCATCCAATATCTAAAGACTTTATCAGCAAATCATGCATCAAGACTTTGTCACTTCCTTGTCGGAGAGTTTCTGAATTCAATCTTCCTGTCAGGAGAGTTACTTTACAGGATATAATATATTTGTCTTCTTATGTGATAATTGAGTCATCGTAGGAAAGGCCCAGACACAAAGTTACATTTTGTTTAACGTCCTTCACGTTGATATCTTCATGTAGCTATATAGACAGAACGAATTGACATATGATAATACTGTATATCAGGTAATGTACAGGGTGTTTCTACTGTAAATTTGTTCACAATTTAATTTTTTTCTGAGTATTGATTTTTTGTGAATGTTGTTTTTCTTAACTGCATGGTAAATGTCATATGTCCTTATAAAAAAGATTTTTTTTCTATAATATGAAATTAAAACCATAACGATTGTTACTTTGAAACAAGTTATCAAATTCTAGCATCTTGGAATAAAACGACTAAGTGTATATTATAACAAGATTTCTCCGATGATAATATCTTTGGTAAATTTAATCAATGTTATTCTATCCATTTGTATTACGTAATTAGTTTCACGTTCACATCGCACGTAAAAGTCGAGCCATAACCATCCTCTGATACCCCGTTTGAGTAACTAAAACATCCTTACACACGTCTTGAACAGTGTTCACATTTTTCGGAATAAATTAAATGTAACATCAAATAGTCGTAAAATACTTGTATACTTATTTAGAAATATAAAAATCTATTTTATTCCTGTGTATCCTGCTAAAAATCGATTCTTTTGTTCATTGCTATTTATCAAAAGTTTAAAGAATTCATAGAACAAACGTAAAGAACGTCGTTAAATATTTTTCATGGAAAATTAAACGTACAATCATTTAAATTGTCTTAATAATTTTTCTTACACTTAATCAGGAGAAACTGTTTTTCATTTTCCTGCCCATGCTATCTAAACGTACATTTAAATTGTCTTACTATTTTCCTTACACTTAATCTGGAGAAACTGTTTTTCATTTCACTACATGCCTATGCTGGTTAAATGTACATTTATTTAGTTCATAGGTGCTTGTTATCGTTGTGAAAAAAACTTCATACAATATACACGTATTTCTAATCAAATTCTAGTCTTTAATCTCAATCGACTTCATACAGCTCACATGAATTATTGACCTCCAATTAATTGAATACATTTCAACAGAGTTCTAAAAGGCTATGTTTTTGAAAGATCGAAGAGATAGAACTTTTTATTAAAGCATCTCTTTTTTCGTAATAGACTCATTAGCAATAGATAAGGTTTTTTGAGTAATTGCAATTCAATTGATGGAGTCTTTTATACGACCACTCGTTAGTGGAAGTCAAGTCAGCGAAATAAAGTCACACAGATTCCCTCTTGTGTTGACCTCTACTAGTACGTCACGAAAACATGATGAAGACTGGTTGAAGGTGTTTACTAGTATATGTATATTGATACGTGTTAAGATATATGATTATTATCTTAATACGTAATATATAGTTTAAAAAATCGAGGATAAATGTATCATGTGCCTAATAAAAAAATGTGTTATTTTCTCACATATTGTGTAATTTCATCTGCTATTTTACTTATGTCTCGTTTGAAATTTCGTGACGAGAGTAGATGTGAGTACAAGATATCATAGTTTTCATATCAGCAAACTTTCACCTATTACTGAGCAATACGAACAATTTTCGGTAATGTTAGATTGCTTTCGTTTAGCATTTAGGAAAGCATATAGAAACCGCATTGTTCAGGCAAACGTTTTCTTTATTGGACGAGGCTTCGACATGTATATATCTTTGATTTTAATGTTATTCTTTTTCAAGAAGACTAAATGGTCCATTAACCATAAAATCTACCTTAAAAAAATGTATATTTAACTATAAGCTGTTATTTAGTATTTAAAAAAATCCATGTATTTTTCTTTTCATATATTAGTGGGTTTCTTTTACTTCTTTATGCAGAATTCTTCTTTTTTAAGAGATTGATATAGTGTAGCTAGAAATAACCACGACCATCCACCGGGGCGTGTTTAATGCACGGTCAAACTGCTAACTCAAGACTTTGGAGGGAATACCGTTAGATATCTGAATCTTAAATCAAGGAAGATGGCGCCGAATTGAAAATATGTGTTCCTTTAAGATCAAACCACTTGTTACGTGGAAATAAGTTGTTAGATTAGGTATGATTTTGCATCCAATATAAAACAAATTAAAATATTACATCGAACTATTTAATTCAAATAGTCATATGAAGTTTGTTTTACGTGAATTTTAAGTTAAATCTAAATATGTAATTTACTTGAGATTTGTTCTTTCTTTTTTTTAAAGGGGGGGGGGGTGCTTTATTTACATTATGGAAATGTTTTATTCATTTAACGTCATATTACTTAACCTTAAATTAACTACTGCATGATCGTGGGTTTTTTATTGTATTGGTATCTTTAGAAGGAGATCTGTATCAAGATATAGGAGAATGGCTCAAATTTATAAGCGAAAGAATTTTAATTTTCAAAATAAGAGTTTACAGCTAAACAGATCATGTCTAGTAATATAAGGTAGATCAGATGGGTAATTAACCTACCACACAACCTCCTAAATCTACAATTGCATGTGTAAACGAATACTGTATACATGGCTATTTTCGCCCCGATTCATTTTCGCCCTTCTACACTTGTAAACAGTTTCGCCCCGTCTAAAATTCTCCCAGACACAGTCCTGTTAAAAGAGATACCTCTGTCTCATTACAATTCAAAATACTACTCTAAAAGTCTAACATTTCCCACTGACAACGAGGGAAAAGGGGGCGGAAATAAAACGGGGGCGAATATTTCCCTGTAGACAGTATGTGATTTACAAGACATCAAAGACATAGCTACCAAAAAAGAAGTACATTCTATTTTGTTGTTTAAATATCTCGATTTTGTTCTTCTGTAATATCATGCTGGTTTTTAAAATAGTGAATCATGTATTTATAGATACACATAGACACATGGAATGCACTGTAAATCCCACTTTTGCCTTTCAGCCATAATGTAGAATGATTTATGGGTCACGCAGACTCAATTATAAAAAAAAGATATCTATGTAATAGTGATTGGACAGAGGTCTAATTCATGATTTTTCAAACAAAAAACCTATAATTGTTTATAAGTTAATTACTTATACTATTTACAGCAAAATAGTTTATTTACGTAAT
Source organism: Magallana ariakensis (assembly GCA_020458035.1). Taxonomy (NCBI): domain Eukaryota; kingdom Metazoa; phylum Mollusca; class Bivalvia; order Ostreida; family Ostreidae; genus Magallana; species Magallana ariakensis. Next base: position 62,126,032 of record CM035813.1, read on the forward strand.
AATGAAAGTAGAAAAATACTTAACAATTTCAAAATCTTCAAATGATGATTGCATTTTAAATAGGATGCTCACTCCTTCTTGGCACCTGAACCTACCTATATCTTGTAGGTCCGTGTTGCTCTGCTTTGAATTTGTATTTCGTTTTATGGATTTTGAGATGGTTGACGGTTTGTTATTGTCATTTTTTTCATCTAAATTAAAGGGAATAAAATATGCTCAAATTATCGTTTTGATATATAGTGACATTTTGCGTGGTGATGTTTTGTTCTGAACAAACGCAACATTGTTAACGACAAAATTAACAATATTTTTGTACATGTACATGCAATTTAGGAAAAGTAATCTGCCGTGTGTCCGCCGACAATCATATGGACAACATCCAATCTGACCACAGTGTGTTAATGATAAAGATAACCCTATAGTTTGTGGTGGATAAATTTTCCCCACAAGTGTTAATTTCGGCATGATAAACACTCGTCTATTCTATCTACAATTTAATCTAGAATGTTTAACCAAGTTTTTATAACTGACCTGTGTCAATTCCTTGTAAATAATTCCTTCCCTTGGGAAAAAAGGCTCACAAGGCACATGGTTACGTATAATAAACAAAGAAGCCACTACAATGGTTTTCGAGGGGAATCAATTTCAACTATTACCCTCCCAAACAGGCACCATTTTTTTATTATACTGAATGTCTTTATTTTGAAGAAAACTGTACTGCTTTTCTAGGAATGACTTGAATTATATGGCGAACCGTACGCGCCTAATTTACGCGCATATAACAATTCGTTGTGTTACCCGTTGCCAAGTGTGTTGCTACCGCTAAGGGTAATATAACGGATGATCCACTGCGTTTAAACCAATCAGATTTCAGTATTAAACATGAAAGTATTATAAAACAAATTAGCAAATCATCCACCTGTGTACATCTGGTACGTTGGTGATAAGTGTAAGAATAGAAAAGTATCTCTTTGTATACTGTATTTTTTTCTCGCTTCTATTATGTAAAAAAAAAATACCCTCGGCTGGAAAATATTGAACTAGAAAATGGAAAAACATGTTATCTCCACAAGCGCAAAATTCAATTTCCTTTCCCGCACTGCTTTTTATATCTTATGTTATGAATACTGATTAGATTGTACCATTACTGACCCTTGTGCTTATTCTAATTAATTTTAATCCACTTTTCCAAGACCCTTTTAAAACAATCTTCAACTTGGTCGCATGCTGACTGACGTTTTTCATACTAATTGTGAGACCATAATTTATCACCTAATTGTCTACGGACTTTCCCGGGTTTTTTTCCCGATTACGACAAAGAGCACATGGCGGGTGTGACCGGTCAACAGAGGATGCTCACTCCTCCATGGCACCTGATCCTACCTCTATCTTTTTGGAGGTCCGTGTTGCTCTGCTTTGAATTTGTATTACGTTTTATGGATTTTTGAGATGGTTGACGGTTTGTTATTGTCATTTTTTCATAGTAGCTGATAATAACTTGATTTTATGTACTTGGTTTAATTTATTATTTAAAAATTTTTATTTTTTTTTTGGGGGGGGGGGGGTATAGTAAAATTTTTTTTAAACACCTAACACCTAACTTTGAAAAGCAGAAAATGTTTAATCCACGTACAAAAAGCCATGACAGTCGTGTTTTTTATTGTTAATATAATCATCTTTAGTCATTTGTTTTATGTACCCTTATAAACAAGATATTTTGTTATTTAGTCATGCAAAATACAATTACGTCGAAAATTGGCTACATTTTGTTTTCATAATTTCAACAACAAATTACACCTGCTGACTACTAATCAAACAAAATATATTTCAAATGTACCATTTTTTACATTTATTTAAAATGTCTGTTCTACATGATTAATTGAGTTATTATTATTAACACGAACGTCGTATCAAAATATGTTTTTGTGAAATATGAAATAACTATACAAACTTTCATAAACCAGATATGTCATTATATATCTCATTATCTAAATAAATAATATTTTTTTCAATCAAGCAAATTACAGAACTATACACTACCTTTTTCTATTTCTATGTTCCAACTTATAACAAAGAAAATCAATACTACTATGCGAAGAATACTAATATATAAACCAGGTGGAATTGTGAAGTAGTCATTTCAATGCGTCGGAATGAACACCACAACAGAGACCAATGCTTCCTACGTGGATCCACTTGGTGAAACAGGTAAAATCATTTACCCTACAATCGGGACCATCATGTTCCTTGCCATCGTCTTCAACATCACTGGTATTGCACTGATGCTGAAGAGTAAGGAACTTCGGAAACATAGCCAGAACTTCATCTATATGATAATATCAATGACAGAACTCTTCATTGACGTTTTCTACCTCATGATGGTGTTCTGGAAACAACGGGTTTTGTATGTGTGTGGCATCTTCTTCTTTCTATACACGGTCGGACGACATAACGTAATTATCCATCTTATTTACCTTTGCGTTGAAAGATTCTGCGCTGTAAATCCGTCACTTAACAGGACTTTTCAGCGGATGATTACAATAAAAAGTCGACTGATCTTCCTTGCATTGTCTATGGTTGCTTCTTGCATACTCTTCTTGCCGCCGATTATCCTCTACGCGACCCCTGAGCCAAATGATTGTGGCGTCGCTCAAATATTCGCAGAAAATGGTGGATTAGTTTTAGGAGTCAACCGCACAGTCTATAGCGTCGAATTGATATTTATTTTCACGATTTACATCTATTTGGTAAAAAAAAATCAAAACTATCAATAGTTCTGTTCATCCAATCACAGTTCTACGTACCGTTAAGGAACACGGAACCCTGTCCTCGTTCAAAGAAAATTCCCAAAACCCGTCCATGTTTATCACTACTACTGCATCGAGTTCCAAACCAAGTGAAGTCCTTTGCAATCCCGACGGAAGCACTGCCTGTTCTTCGCAGGAAAACGATAAATATTCACAAAATCGGATACAATTTTCTAGTATTCCAAAGAAGAGCAAATGGAAGCTAAAAGCGTTCAAAATGCTGAAGTGTGCAATTTTGACGACCATTATTCCTTCAACTCCATTAATATTTATTAATATTTTGATTCTCATCAAACCTTCTCTGAGGAATCATTTTCTTGACCTTATCATATCTTTGTGTAATATTTCTCACGCAATTATTTATCCATTAGTGTTTATGATTACCGTGAAACAATGCAAATGTACAAAGAGGTAGGTTAACAATTCAAGTTTTGGTTATGTTTTACATCCGTATTTTTCTTCTCGTTAGTGCAATTTATTGCGCTCTATATTTGTTTTTTGTCTTCGCTTAATATTATTACATGTAACATGTAATTGAAATTAACACAATTGTCTTCGATTGTTAATTTGTTCAGTACGTTAGAGATATTTTCAAAAAGAATGGTTTTTTTAGATGTTTTGGTAAGAAGGATTTTGCCATTAGGATGGAATCAGTTTGCATGATGATTCGCCTTGTAGGATGCTATACTAATAAAAGTCGGCCTACACAGTCTAATATAAAACATGAATTGAAAGAATGCATGTCTATTAGTACATCTCTTCATTAAGAAATTCTTGTGTACTGAATACAGGGAAATATTGGCCCCATTTTATTTCCGCCCTTTCGCTTTCGTTGTCAGTAGGCGAATTTAAGAGTAGGCGAATTTTAATGTCAAATATAATCTCTCTTTAATTAAATACAACTGTGTTAAGGCGAAATTAATAAGGGGCGAAACGGTTTGCAAGAGTAGAAAGGCGAAAATTACACAGGGCGAAAATAACCCTGTTTATAGTATTTATATTGTGAATCTTCTAAGTTCTAAGTTCTATATGTTACCTGTATCTTGATCTATGTTTATTCTTACTTGTAGCGTAATGACGTTTTGTGATATGATGTATTATGTTGGTACTTACAATTGTTCAATAAAAGTAATTACTGTTGAAAGCATTGCAGACATTATATTGCGAGTTTCTGAAATCGAGTGTCATTATACACCTAATTTGCTATTTTCAAAGATGTTTGCACACCGTATGCAATTGAATTAATAAGATACGTACAAAAGAACAACTTGCCGATACGAACAAGTAAAACGATAAACTATTGATATTACATAAAGTTGAAATTTTGGTTATGGTTAATATACTTACGCAATCCCCTTTTTATTGTATTATTTATCAATAGGGAAATATTAACATTCATTCCAAATAAAAGATTTGTGTAGAAAAAGAAGAGAATATAACAGAAACATATATATCATATACTTTTTCATATATTTTATGTTTAAAAGGTGTCTGTTATTTTTGTCTAACATGAAATGCTGTTTGACAATTCGTTATTTGGCTTTCAAAGCTAAAAAGAACAAATAATCCTTTTATACACAAAAAAAGTGTGTAATTTTAATATATTACAAGTAATTTTTTTTTTCTAAACCTCTCTTATAGAGGTTAAAAGAGAATGTAATAATATATATTTAAAACATTTTCAAGTACAAGCACATGTTTTTGGGGTTTTTTTTGGGGGGGGGGGTGGTTTGAAGATTTGACTACGTGACCAACCCATATTTATATCTCCATATATATAAATATAATATCTCATATCTTAAGAAATAATGAAATCAAAACAATTTGGTAATTTGTACTTTTAACAAATAATTTAGGCATCGTCGACCAAAAAAAGAACGACTTACAGTCTTTGGGTATTAGAATTTTTTTTAAAACTTTTGCATCTACAACAAGTTAAACAAATGTGGTCAAAATTATACAATATCAAAAGTATACCTTTTCTCTTTTTTAAATTTGACAGAGAGATGGAGAGAAAACTTGAAACTTGAAGAGACATGACTTATCAAATTAAAATGCTTTTCAGTTAAAAAATGATATAAAAAATTGCAACTCTTCTACCATTAAAACCAAGGTATACGTACGCAATGAAATGTATGTTTATTTTTAAAAAAATCAGGCAGCATTATAATGGCAATCGAAAATGTCAGCCAGAGTCTGACTCCAATCCACTAAGGTCGCCGTTTTTACTATGCTGGTCTTTGTTAACATACCAAAGACAATGATGGGCTAATTAAGTCTATTGAAACAAATACAGGCTATGTTCATTTTAGTTTTGAAAATTCGTTTGATGGAAACAATAAACCATAAACGGAGTGAGAAAGGAATTTTTTTTAAAATTGCAATATTGCAAGGCAATTAGGAACATGAAAGCTTCAACACGTAATCAAATGTCATTTTCTGAATATATGTGCAATAACAAAATGATAAAGAGCACTTACAGACTTGCATGAATTTTTCTACTTTAAAGTGTCTTAATGGTTTTTTACCCCAAATATTACATCATAAATTATTTTTATCAACATATTTAGTTCGCCGTATTACAGTATAACTCTCAAACCATTGCCTTGAGACTACTGTATACAGGGTTATTTTCGCCCCTTGTTATTTCCGCCCTTCACTTGCAAACGGTTTCGACCCGTCTTGAATTCGCCTAGACAAAATTGTGATTAAAGCGAGATGATTTGAGATATTGAAATTCGCCCAGTCTTGAATTCGCAAGCTGACAACGAGGGCGAAAGGGGCGGAAATGGAACTGGGGCGAATATTTCCTTGTATACAGTATTCATTCAGTATTCTTCTATCTTTAAATAGTATTTCGTCGTGATGTTAGTTCTCTCAAACTTATTCTTCAAAATCAATGTATTTGAATCAAATATTCATTACAAACATTGAAGTCAAAGCTTTTTAACTTTTATTCCTCAGTATATTATAATTAAACTGATATGCAAATAAGAATAATGATTTTTAGACATATATTGCAAATATGAATTTAAGTGATTAAACGTAAACCATCACGACATTGTAAAATCCTACAGAACTATATTTAAATTCAGTGTATACTGTGGTTTCATTAATATTAAAGGGTATCAATTTTCGTGAAAAAAGTGAAAATCACAGTTTCAAGGATACGTAAATTCGTGGCCAATGACCCTATGAATACAAAATGTTAATTGAAATTGCACTTCAATGAACATTTAATTTCATAGATCAACTTAATAACGAAATCCACGAAAATTGGTACTCAACGAATATTGATGAAACCACAGTATTTCCCCTTATGTTTGCATTGGAAATCTGCGACGTTCAATTTTCTATGAATACACTTTGATAATTCATGCGCCATGTGCACAAATATAAACGCCACCACGTGTTTTAAGTATATATTTATTTGAAATGAAACGTTCAAACTTTACAAAACCAATTTGAAATGTACTTTTGAAAAATAATCATTAAATTATATCTTCTCCTAAATAAAAAAGATTTTTCTCTACAAAGTTTCTGGAACTATATTTTAAGTCGTGGAAGCGAACTAATAAAATGTTAATATGGCTGTTCCATGTATGTTACATATCCCTGACCGAGAGCGTATATGATGGCTTTACAGCGACGATGCACATATATTTCATAAACATAGACATAAGTATGAAAATGAATATAAGCATGGAATGCTTATTTTTGGATGTCGTCGGTCATGTAACACACCAAACGGTGCAGACAAATTATCATACCGCACTAACGTGCAGTATTCAATTTTTCTGCTCCGCTTGGTGTGTTACATGACGGCAGACGACATCCAAAATTAAGCATTCAATGTCAATATGAACTGTTCAGTCTAAGACTCGCATGCAAAACATGGCTTTTGAAAAACAAATACATGTATACATAAATATTTTGCTTTGTCATCCCTGTTGTATTGAAGACGTGCATGTTTTGCGTTTACACCGATTTCATAAATGAAAAAGAGAGATAGAGTTGATATGGTTTTATAAGGTTGCAGTTTGTCATTGTCATTTTTCATTGACAAAGAAAAAGATGATCGTTTGATCTTTATAGAAAAATAACAGGACGACACATCAATTTCGTTTTCATTTTGTTAATGGTGATATAAATACTATTGTTATTTGCAATTTATCAATGTGAATCAGAGAAGTAGAAGCAAAAAAAAAACACATTAGCTTTATTGGTCACCTGAGTACAGTCCTTAGATCTTTAAGTTCAACATAAAGATAATCGATCAAATATTTTGAAAAAATATATAGATATTTTTCGTTACGATAAAATAAGTAATGCCAAAAGGCTTAAATCTGAAAAAAGGTTCCTAAATTTAAGTTGCTAAATTCAAAAAACTTCGTGTTTTTTTATTTAATTGCCATTATTAACACTTTTTTAAGACTGCATGTGGTAGTGAGTAAACGCAGCAAAGTTAAGGTGTCTCGGAGCAAAAATACGACTAAAAAACGATATTTTTTTAATCAACGAAGAAATAGTTTAACAGGGAGTATTTCTTAAAATATTTATATCATGTATTGACAACGTCAAACAAAACACAAACATAACACTTAATGCATTTTTGTGACGCCATATGTACTTCGTTGTCACGTGTCGTGCGTTTCCTAACATTGCATATTGTTTAATTAAATTGCATCGGCGCAGCTGGTGATTAATGACATTAAATCATAAATATTTTTAAGAAAAATTCTTTGTTATGTCATACACTTTGAAGTTCTGGCTTGGGCTTCAAATAGATATTTTGTTTATTAACGATATTGTTAAAACATGTCACCAAATCATCAAAATAAGGCGCATTTTTACTAATTAAAAACGATTTACATAAAATCGGGGTAAATCCGTGGGTTTCCCAAGCATGATTCATTTTGGTACCCGTATTCTCTACCAATTTTACTTAAAATATTCGAAAACTGTATTGATCTTTCACCTGCGCCAAGCTGTTTTTACATGCATTAAAATTACTTTATTCAGTTGTTTACACGTACCAGGGAGAGTCTCCAAACCACTAATTTATAAATAGTTTTTTACTTTAAATGAAGCATTTATTGTACAGATTATTTAATACTTTTTATTGATATTAATAAATTCTGTATAATTAGCATAAACGACAGCATCTATGTTGTGAAGGTATATATACTCACAGATATGAGTTATGAGTTGTTAGAAACCTCTAAAGTCTGACGGATAAAATCTACGTCCAACTCCGGTAAGGTACAGGTAACAACTGAACTTCGTTTACAAATGGATAGATATTTATGTTGTTATTTATGGAATCCCGAACCCGATGGTAAAATTCACTACATTCCTCCCCATCATATTTAAAAGGGCTGGCGTGTAAAACTTTAAAACATACATGTATTATTTCTAAATTACTACTTAACACACTATCAGACAGCTGTTCACAATCAGACAATCCGACTGTAAATACAGCACTCCAAAAGTGTGATGCTTCATATATGTTAAGATTAAGTAAAAACAGATAACACTATTATCAAGAGGCATAACTATAAGGGCTTAATTAAAAACTAATACATTTATTTAAAAGTAATGAACATTGAATGTTCAGTTCTAAAATGTTTCTGTTTAAGTGAAAACACCACATTGGTTTGATTATCTAAATTAAAAGATTTCATTGAGAAGTACTTTGTCTTTCTCTATACCTTCTATCAGGATGTTGAAAATTGTTGTTATCCATTACTAAACCACATGAAGTTTCAAGATCTTAATAAAATCTGATATCAGAGTATCCGACATCTTTGAATGCAGAACTTATACATAAATTAATTTTAAGTATTATTTAACTGGACAACATCCTTCAGTCTGTCTCATACTGGTACATGGTTTTATTTAATTCTAATATTTAAATCTGGTATGTGGTTGTGGCCTTGGTTCATTGAGTCGAGCTGACGAATGGCCTATCTATTTCCTCAGCTCGTGAGAGTTTAAATCTCCCTGTGATTTTGATGGTGATTGTGGGGGGTGATCTGCTTTGTGATGGTGATCTAGATCTGGAAAATGTATGGTACTGTTTTGAGCAGTGTCTCGCAAAATGACCTATCTCCCCACACTTGAAACATTCACTCTCTCTTTTGGAACTAATAGATCTTGACCTTTTGCTATCTGTGCTAGATAGTATTTCATCTTTATCATCAAATGTGACTTTTCTGACATCTTTCTTTGGTTCCATGATTAATTTTTGGTTAATAATTGCGGTATTCATGTGTTGAACTGCTTCATCAAGTGTTTTAGGATCTTTATCAAGTGTAACTATTGCAGCTTTTTTCTCCATACAACCCCTTAAGAATGCATCAATGGTAATGGTGCTTCTAAAAAACTCTGGACAGCTGTATGGGTAAGCCTCAGTGAATATTTCTTCTATCTTCTCTGTAAATTCTTAAAGAGTTTCATGTGTCTTCTGTTTGATCTCCTGAAGTTGATGTCTCATGATATGACGTTGATCACTCTTGTTTAATCTTTTCTCTTTCTGCTCTACAAATCTGCCTAATTGATCATCCAACTCTTTAGCATATATAATTTCTTTAAGATCATTCTCTCTCCTTTCACCCATATCATGCACATCATCCACAAATGCATCTCTCTTTTCTCTGCTTTTGTACAATAGTGACATTTCTTCCTCTTTCTCCTTTAATGTCTGGTATCTTTGTTTAATTTCATGTTCTAAATCTCTAATAATATTTTCTCTTCCTCTAATCATCCTCTCCTTTTCAACAAGCTCTCTTTCTAACCTCTCAATCCTTTCCAATAAATTTGTTACTTTCATGCTAGACTCTGTTGCTTTTATCTCTTTAATTACTGCTTTGTTTACCTCAATAGGAGTAGCCATGATCTTGATCTTTTCCTCCTGTATACACCTACCTAGTATTGATCTAATGAACTAAATCATCAGACAATCCGACGAAATAGTCAAGTTGTAGTTGATCTTAAAAAACATGTTAGAAACCTCTAAAGTCTGACGGATAAAATCTAAAAAATAAAAAGGGAACAAGCGTTTTTATTACAGTTTCAATATAATTCACTTTTAACGTTACGATACATTCCCTGAGACATATCGAAAGGAATGCAGGTCATGACGTCAAAGTTGATTATGACGTCACATTGTATGAAGTACAGACAAGTGACTTTCTACACATCGCTGCATGTGAGAAGCCTTAACATACCCGCGAAAAGGTAAGAAAAACTGCTCAATAACATGTTGCCGAAAAATCTTTAATGTCATTTGTCTAGATTTTTTCAAAATACTATTTTTTTTCCTCAAATATTTACTTTGAAAAGATAGATTTTGTTTCCTTATTCTACTATTTATACATTTATCTTATATTTTTTATGCATCAGTATGTATCTACCTGAAATTTATTCTCTGTATAATAATGTTAATAATACTGTACATGTATGCAGACGGTTCTCTGCTGATGTACAAGTATAACGATGGTCACAAATTCAAACTGATTATTTTATCGTTTTTTGCTAAGGATAAGCGAACGATGCATATTCATGTGGAACCTCTGCCATTGGAGTAAATGCTAGAAAGAGTCTTTAGGAGCTGAATACACATTTGACAACATTTGTGTCTAAATCTATATTGATCGTTGTTTGCTGGGGGGGGATGTTTTTTTTTGTGGTTTTTTGTTATTTTTGTTTTGTTTACTTTTTGTTTTTGTCTTTTGGGAGCTCTTACACCTTTTTATTAGAGCCGATAAAGGTTACTATATACAGGGAAATATTCGCCTCTTGTTGTCAGCGGGCAAATTCAAAACAGTTTCGAAATGAATGTAATTAATTAGATAGCATATATATTTCTAACTGTGTCTGTGCATATTCAAGACGGAACGATGCCGTTTGCACTTGACAAAGGAGGAAAATAACATAGGGCAAACATGTCCTTGTATAAAGTATCATCTTTATTGCATAGTTTTCAATGTCTATCTCACCATTCATAACAGGCCAAATCTTAAACGATGCACACCACAATGTTGTAGGCAATGGTCTGAATAAAGATATATATTTTTGTAAAATACATATATTATGAAATTTTGAACCATTTTGATTACGAGCTTTACAATAACACATGAATTGTTTAACATATTTACTAAAACAGACAGAATCCAGTTTTAATGAATTGCTGCCACAAAGTCAACAATGAAACTCATTGTCGTCCATACTATAAAGAACTAATACAATTTATTCAAACCATATCTTTTAACTCACAGTTCCTTTTTTGTTCCTTTATCCCACTGCAAATTTGAAATTTACATGATCACACTCGCAGACCACAAAACATTCTTGTATAGCTATTCAAGGTACAAACATGACCACACATAAAATGATATCAAATGGACATAATTTATTTAGATAATGTAACTTAAATTATTAAAGCTGAACACCGCTCGTAAATAGGCATTATCCGCCATATTTCTCTTTCATCACTGCTGTCCCTATCCCCTTTATAAGGCGAAGACCTCTAAACAGTTCAAAGTACTTTGCTGTAGAGGTCTCACCTGTGTGGACGTACATCTTGCCTCGCCGTGTTACTCGGTCGCGATGAAATTATCAAGTTTTACGCACTTTTTTCAAGCCAGGAGAATACTTACATCAAATAAATTGGTCAATGTATTATTTACAAACAGAATATGCACAAAAAATAAGACATAAATGCATAAAATCTAAAGAACACGAAAGAAATACTACACGTCCGCCACGAGTTTCAGGTGTACAATCGGGTGTAACGAAATCGAAGGGTTTATATACCAGGTACCTGTGTGACGGTGCCTATTTACGAGCAGTGTTCAGCTTTAATAAGATATGATTCAAAATTCACTACGAATTATGGAAACTAGAAAAATTATAACTAAAAGATAAACAAACCTTGACTGATTAATTTCAATACAAGTAGATCTCAGATGTAATGAAGCTTGTAGAGTCATTAACCTAGTAGAGAAAGCTAATAATTTGTTTATTTTTAAGTCTTTACCTTTAAAAATAATATAATGTCTCAAATGTAGAATGTATCTAGATTTTTTTTGTTCTTTTATGCAAAAATGATATTGAAAACAAGTATGTTATGTAATGATGTGTCTATCGTTAAACAAATTTTAAAAAAGGATTGTGTGTTGTTTTCTCTATATTTACTGGCGTAATTTGTATGAGTTAATTAATTTTGAAAATGCGTTCATAAAAGGTATGGGATAAGAGTAGTTAAATAGCGCTATTTTATTAATTGGATGATATTCAATATTTTAAATAACTTCATCTTATAATCAGGATATCGTAAATTAGAAATATTAAGAGCTATCTACCACTTTTTGGCATGTACTTAGTATGCAACTTGCAATTACTAGTAACTAATGACACATAAAAAGTGTTTCTTTTTGGGCCATAAACATGTATAAAATGTGCTATATACTTTGTCCTAATTTCTTTTTGTTTCCTACCTTTTTTCGTAAATTTCGATTTAGATAAATACATCGTTGTTCAATCTTTCTCATCAGCTTAAAAATACATCAGATTTGATTTCCCCTAAAACTATTCCCTTTAACTCATTTATTTGAAAGTCATTGTTTTAAAAGTCGGCGGTAATTTTGCATTGCAATCAATATAAAAGCACCACTGTGATCATAATGAAAAAAGTGCAAGTTGTTTCAAAACCTTTTTTTTTTTTATTTTAAAGTCCCAAAATTTTTTTTTTTCTTGCCATTTTCTCCTCTTAAAAAGGGAGACTTTTCGATGAAGAGACTTTGATCTCTTCTTACATTGATTTAATTATTTTTCCAGATACTGTGCGTTTTTATTATACAAATCGTCAAAATTGGAGGATTCAGGAACCTGTGATTAGTATGGCTCTGTGCTGGACGTTTAAAGGGGCATGTTCACGATTTTGGTCAAATTTTTTTTTTCCGATTTTGATATTTACAATGCTTCAGTATGGCATCTTTATCAGACAAACAATATTTGAGTGTCATTCGTTGAGTTATAAGCGAGTTACACAGCTAAACATTCTTTGTCATGTAAACAAGGTTTTCGTTTATATTTTGAATGTTGAATGAAAATTCCAGTTTGAGACTTAAAATAAATGTATTAAACGTTAAATACTGTTTAATTATGCTTAAAAAATTAAAAAGATAGATAAATCAGCTTGAAAAAGATTTTTACTGGTATTATGAACCCATGTAAACAGACACAGGGCACATGACAAAGAATTGTGAGCCATGTATATCTTGTTTATAACTCTACGACTGATTCTCAAATTTCATTTGATCAGTAGAAATGCATACCTAAAGCATTGCACATAATAAAAACAGAAATATTAAAGTGGACCCAAATTGTGACCATGCCACTTTAATATATTCCTGTTAGTAATGCTACACCACCACCATTTCCTTACATTGTGGCCCATCATCAACAAAGGGGGGATCAAATTACTATATCATCCTAGCTCCCTTTATGTCAATGTTACATAAAACCAGCTCCGTTTACCTTACAGTTTTTTTGTGTGAAACTTATCACATATCCCTCCTCAATTGTGGTTTCGTCTTGTAGACACTCTCGGTTTTAAATTGGATAAATGAGCTTCAATTCTAATTCAGCTTGTACATGTTATTCTAAAATGTACCGGTCTCAATTTTTTAAGTAAAATTGTTTAATATGTACATTTATAAAATTGCAACTAGCCCAATCTCAGTACAAATTCAGTTGTAACATCTTTATGACTGCCAAGGATTACATTTAAAATCATTTTTAAAAATCTTTATTCTACCTTGCATTAATATCATATGGTTGTTCAGCATTTTGTTTAAAACTACCCTATTTCAATTCTATTTCATTATATATCTATTGAAATAGGCTGACACTTTATTTGCACAAACTTTTTATTTCTGTCTTTCTGTCTGTTTCTGTGTTAAACTGTCATTGCAATACCTATAAAAAGTTCGGGTTAGAAGAAGAATTTTTGAATAGTTAACGATAACAACGATAATAAATTCATTGTTTCTTGCCATATGTCAAAGCAATCTAATCCCAATCTTAAAGTCAATTTCACTTAAATCCTATTATCATTTTAATGTATTTTAAAGCTATTAGTATTTTTGTATAACTGTGACCAAGCCCCACCGTCACAACAAAATTTACATCAATCAACAGTCCTAGAATCAAATTGTTGTTAGAAAAGTGCATGAATTAGAGGTCAAAACTCGGAATTGATGCCGAGTATTGACTGGAGGACTTGAGGAAAGCTGGTGATGGCGGGGACAAAACTGTTGAAAATAATATAAATGTAACTAAAAGCGTAAACAGCTGTACATATGATTTTTAAACGTGATGATAAATACAGATTTATTTTTAGCAATACACATATTTTGCATCAATTTTAAAGTTTGCTATTTATTGTTTTCAATTCTTATCATATTATCCGACGAAACAATAAATAGGTCGACCCCGCTCTCACCGGAAATTTGGATTCTCCGCCTGTCCTCGAGTTCTAAGGTTCGTCTTTCTGTCAGTTTGTGTATCAAACTGCGTGTCATTGCAATACGTACCCATGGTTTAAGAATACAAAGAAATAAAAATTGTTCAAATTAATATTTATTTCTAAAACGATTCACTCTTTTGGAGATTTGTTCTCTGTCCTTTATTAAATAATATTACAGGTATCATGAAAGGTGTACATATTTTTTTTAATTCCTATTACAATATAAATTAAAATTATAAGAATTATTACAAAAGCGATTGTACCACATATTATAACAAGCATTTCCCCACTTAAAACATTTGCATACATCACAATGACTAATATCACAGTAAAAATTGCCGATATTTTTTATACGGGAACGCAACATCGTTTTTCCATTTTTTTCAATGATGATTGTAAACTTTCAAATTCATGCTACAGAGATGAATACAGCAATAAGGGTCCTCAAGCAAAACCTATATAATATTTTTCAAACTGTGGCGTATATTGCTAATTCACTTTGGTGGAAACTCAAAGTTAATAGGTACAAGTGAAACACGAATTTCTTCAAGTAACGCATAAACCTGAAAATACAGGGAATGAACAGTGTATTCATTATTTAAAAGTTAAAAGATCTACAAGTATTTATCAAAATGATCAGGAAACAAGTGTACGAGGGTTGTTCGGAAATTATTGAGACAACACAAATATTTCCCTTTCTAATTGACAAAAATGTTGGTGAAAATTGGCATACACAAAAATATGTATAATTCAAGTTTAAAACGGGGACTTTACAAGGTAAGTGAATTTGAAAAAAAGAGTTAAGCACGCATGCAAAATATTACATTAACGAACGTTTAAATAACATTATTCTGACATTTTTAAATTTTCTATATACGAGAACATTACCTTTTCATGCGATTAAAAGAAATATGTATACAAAATTCCAGCTGTTTCGGGATTCGAATCCAATAAAAAAAAGTCGGACACGGTCTCTATTCTAACTGCGTTACCACTCGACTAATCTAGACACAGCGTTCTTAAATTTTAAAGATGTTAAGAATTTTACCCAAAAGTTAGATTTTTAAAAATATGCCTCTATGAAACAAAATCGGATATGGCAGTTTTCAAGAAATTGTCTTATCCTAAACGTTAGGATTAAATTAATTTTGTTTCAAGGAGGCATTTTTTCACAACAATGAGGATTCCCCTTTTATTAAGCGTGAAATCTGCCACATTTGTCTGTGTAACCATTTTCAGTTTTATATAATGTTCTTATAAAAGTTAATATAAACATTCCGGATAAAACTCTACTTTGCTTTATATACAACGTTGCAATCAAAAAAAGAATTACATCAAATTCTGTAACTTTAAATTTTCCATTTTATCTGTAACCCCTTTTGGGAAAATTAGCATTGTAACTGCAACACCTTCTTTCAATGATTTATCTTTTTTCCCGAGGGAGTAAGAGTAAATACATGTATTTAAATGATTTCCGAACAGCCCTCGTAGTTGGATTTAAATATCACAACACACAATTTAAGACAGTGTTGGTTTTTTAGGGTTTTAATTTTTAATTTTATTGGTTAATTTTAATATTTGCTTTCATTATCTTATAAGTCATACGTTATCATTACATTGTTACAGTATCAAACATTGCATGTAAATGAAAAACGAAAACTCGTGCTGAAAGTGTGTTCTTAAATATATTATAATTTTTCTTCAGTATATGAATATTAATTTTATTTTCCTTTGCCAAGATTTCATTGCAAAATGGTATGGCATCAAATTTATTCATTCCGAAGATTTTACATGCAATGCATAAATTGGGAATCGCAAATATTTTACAAAAAAATATGTTCAATTAAATTTAAACACCAACAGAATGAAATTTTGAACCGTACTTAAAGTTCTTCATGAGGACAATATTGATACTTACATGGGCAGTTGTTCATTCTTATGAAGAACAAACTGATAGGAGAAGACCCGCCTCCAGAATTCCTGGTCTTGTGTCCAATAAACCGAATCTGAATAAAAATTATATATATATATATATATATATATATATATATATATATATATATATATATATATATATACATCGCAATCCAAAGTTATATAAAACGTTATCTTTGAATAATTGTTTGATGTGTTCATGTCAGATTGTCTTTTGTATTTGCCTCCAATTTTATTCAAGCGGGTATTTACATTGTATGTAATAATATGGATTGGTTTTAATATTTATCTTAGTAATACATTCAATACAAATAGGCACTGAAAGTGGGGGGAGGGCAGACTCATCCTATAAAAATTGACCAAAATCCTGAAAATCCTAATCCGGGAGGCGCGTACTTCAATTTTACTCATAAGGAGTCCCGGGGGAGAATGTTTCAAACATATGATTTCCTTTAATTATTTTACAGTGAAAGGTCAACTTATGAGTAAACTATGTGCGAATTATAAAGTAAATTGACCGGATAGTTTATCTGTTTACCGCGCTCAAATTTTGGTCATACGTCCGAATCATTACCGACATTTTATAAAGTATTATATAGGAAAAAGGGAGGTTTTTTTTCAATTTCATATGTAAAAAATTACAAACATACGATTTTCTTTTAATTTTCAGCGATGGAAGGATAACGTAAAAGTTAACTTTTTGCCAAATTAAAACGAAATTGACCGGATAGTTTTTATGCTATTCGCCCTTATAGTTTGGTCGTATAAACTTGCCGTGCCAGACATTTTACATATAGAATTGTATAAAATAAAAGTTGTTTACGAATCAAATTTAATTTTAATGTAATAGATAAAAAAATACCTAATTTCCACTCACAGAGAACATGAAACGATCGCGCATATGTTTTTATTTTGCAAATTATATTTTTATTTTTAATTATTGACGCTGCAATAAAAATACACGACGTTTATTTTTGTTAATTTTTAACTGACGTCATCGTAAGACATTGACTCCGACGTGGATAACGCCGATTTTGAAGAAGCGGCGAAATGATTGAAATACTTCTGAACATTATTCTAACGATTCATTTCACTAAAAATAATTTTTATGATAAGTATTTTTTTTAATAAAAACGATACATGATAACTTGTATATTTGAACATTTTACTTTGCATTTGCGTTTTACGACATTAATGCGCAATACCCTGCGCAAAGGGCGCAAAATTTTAAACCCGCGACCGACCTTAATTTACTTATTTTTATTTCAAAGTTTTACCTCCTTCAAAAAGGTCGGGGGCGCAACTCCAAATATTAGTTCTATTCAAAATTATATATAAATTTTAGAAAAATGTTTCCTTCGAGAAAAGTTGGGGGGGGGGGACTGGTCAAAGATATCAAAAGATTAGTATGAGCGGCATCCTTTTCATAACTCCTTCGGCCAAAAATTTACTGAATTAAAGCTGAACACGGCTCATACATAACATATACATGTACCAACACTCCGGTATATAAACCCTTCTGACGTTTTTGCCCGATTGTACACCTGAAACTCAAAGACGAGGTGTAAAATTGCCTACGTTGTTTTTGAATGTGTGCGTTTATTCCATGTTTATGTTCATTTTATGTTTGTACATAATTCGTTGATTTGTATTTGACGCTATTTTTCTCCTTTGCTTGGTATAAGTGCGCATAATTTGATAATTTTGTTGCGATCGAGTCACAAGGCGCTGTGAGATGTACGTCATCACAGGTGAGACTTATGCAGCGAAATACTTTTATTACAGTCTGCGGCTTATATAGAGGTTAGTTAGATAGCGGCGATGAAATAAAATATTGCGGGTAATGCCCTTTACGAGTCGTGTTCAGCGTTTACGTTACACTGAAATATTATCATCTAATAATATCTTTGTATGATAAATATTTTTTTAAACGATATCTGAATTGTCTTTAGACCTAAGAAGCACGGGTTTCTTCAGGATAAAATAAGACAAGGTTTGCTTTTAATCAATTATATAAAGGATTGGTAGCAGAGTACTCTAGTAAGATTTAATCTCTTTTATAACAGGCTTAATTGTATTTCAAGGAACAATATTGACGTATTGAACAAAAGAAAAAACTCTAATTTGGATCTTTGACTTTCATTACTTAATGAAATAGACATTTTAACAGGGAATTCAGTTGCAAATTTGCTTCACAACATTTGTTGAAATTGACGGCGTTTCGATGATGTTTCTTTGTTTTAGAAATAAGACAAACGTTGATAAAATAGAACAAAGAGTCGATGATTATTGAAAGCAAAATCAAAGCAAAGAAAATGTTACAGATATCTTTAAAAAAAACTTACCACAGCGCTGTCTTGTGGTGCGATGTCTAATGTGACTGCTTCTTGTATGACTACACCTTCCTCAGCAGACTTGCTGAAATAGGTTGTGGGCCATACACCTGACCCCCCAGAAACTGTCATGGTCAGGGGGCCCGTTCCATACAAATAAAATTGTAAGCACTGGAAAGTAGCTAGAATCAAAAAAGTTATGTTTGGTGTTATGAAATTGTGAAGATGCACGTACATGTATTATAACAATTTTGACATATAAGCATCTTATATCGGTAAGACTTTAATAGCTGACTAAATCACTGGATGAAAAATCCAGTTTCAGCAAAACTGAAACTATATGGAAACCTTGCTGAAACTTGAAGTTGAAGTTTCATGTATAGTTTCCGCAATGCGGAAACCATTATATCGATTCAGCAAGTATCCGTTAGGTTTCAGTCAGCAGAAACTTAAGTCTAAGATTACTGATGGTTTCCGCAATGCGGAAACCAATATTGAAATGTATGAAAAGTTGTGTAAATTATTATGGAAATATCAATCAGTTTCAGCACATTTCCGCTAGGTTTCAGCATGCGGAAACTTTAAGTTAAGATTCCAAATGGTTTACGCATTGCTGAAACTATTACTAAAATTGATTTGAGTTTAAAAGTGATATCAATTATTTTCAACAGGTTTAATTCTAGCCTAATGATCATGAAGCCGCACATGCTTATATGTACAGTTATTGTAGGTTTCAGCGTGACTGAAACTATATGTATACATGTTACTTTAAATGTGGAAAATAAGGCGATTAACAAATTTACTAAGTAATTAATTGAATGTGAAAAGAAAAACGGATATCTGATCTTGTTTAATGATGAAATCATTAATCTTAGGTACTCGGGCACGTGTATACATGTGTATACATTCTTTGTCCAGGTGAACTCCTCTTTGTGATTTTCCTGTATATTCTGTGTGGATTGCAGGGTTTTTCTGTCAGGAGTGAACAAAAGACTGTTACATAACATATACACGATACTAAGCATGAGTTTATAACTGTAGCCCGGCAGGGATTTGTTTTTCAATATGTGTGTATCTGAGTTAGTAAAACTAATTAGTAAATTATAATTAATTAGTAAAATAAATCTCTAGCTAGTTGTATATCGCGTACATTGTATGATGAAGTATTTTACTTGCACTCATTTACTTAATATACCCATTTTGTAAGACTCCTTCTTAAATCCTTTAATTATCAACTTAAGGTAAAGTCGTTGTAAATGCTACATTATTACAAACCATACCAAATAATCGTACAACCTGAAGTTTAAAGTTAATTCAATTTTTTTTTAAATATGACGCCAATACATGTACACAGAAAAAAACCATTTCATAAGTCTACAGTTGATAATGATATTAAGTAAAAACCACTTAGAGTTTGTTCCTAATATAATAATTGTTTATTTACATGCATTTTAGACTTTACTACATGTATATACATGTATGTGTGACTGTATCATGATTCGTGTATTTCTATACTTAATGCATTTACTTTCTGTACTACGGTTAACACAATCATTGATATATGTTTATGAAACAAGCACATGTTTCTGTAATAAGATATAATAAGCATTACTTATAATTTTACTGAAGTTATACGTTATATTACAAAATCAGTTTAAAATCCAGCACTAGTCATGTAGTGCAAGTGATTTCAATCCCATTTTTTTAATTTGATGATACATTCGTATACATTTGATATAGAAAGTATACCAAACACTTTTAGCACAGAACAGCTCCTGTCTATGTCAATTAATACTTCCTAAACCTATAACATGTAAAGTTATGAATTTAAAATACTTATTTTATTCATATATAGGGGTCAAGTTCCAATAAAATTTGTCAAAATCCATTGACGTAATGGTTTGCAACATAATCTGTTATTGACAGTTTTATATTTGTTTATATATCAGTCACACATGTACGTCTTACTTCCCGGCTTGTTTAATGTTTAATGCTTTTGTATTTTATAAGTATTTTTAACGTACTGTTCATCGTATGACCAAGCAGTGCACATGTGTAACTGTAAAATCATCGTAGTACGGGTGAACCCTTTTAACCAGCCCACAGTCAAGACCCCCGTTAATTGATCGGCATCTAATTATACTTGTGATTTCTGTGTGTTCATGCGGAACCTGCTCTGTGTTGAACATTATATTTTCACACCTCTATATTTTGAATAAGACAATGACCGTGCTTAGGATGCGGTGAAAATTGGACAAGTCAAGATTACCTTGTCAGTAAACTATATATGGCTCTATCATATTAAGTTTGGCAAAATCATCAGAAAATGTAAATAAATAATAGTTAAAGACAAAATCTGAAACATATGGCTCATTAGAATTATTTTAGCATGTTTAATTACATAAAACATTTGTAAACAAACGGTCGGCCATTTGTTTTGTTAATCACGTGTTACAAATGTAACAAAACCACCCCAATAAATTGTCGTATTTAACCAGATAATATTGACTCCAACAGTTCCTATTTAAAATATATATATGTAAAAAGTATTCTACTCAGTAAAAAGTGATAATTTTGATTAAACATTATTTATTTTAAACTATCCCATGATGCACTTCTCCAAGATTTAGCGGGTTCTGATTGGTCAGTATTGGCGCACTTTATAATCCTGAGCGAAGGTTGAAATGGACAAGAAGGTGCTGTTGTAAAATGAAGAATTGAGAAACATGAATAACCTCTACAACAAGAAGATAATACAGGAACGAAGAACTTATATCAAGGTACTTAAATCACAATATAGATACTCCCAATAACATTTTCAAGGCTCTTTTGTCTCTCATTTGTAAACGAGATCTCGCGCAATCAAATCAAAATGGCGTCATTTTTTTCAAACTTGGTTCGGCATTATGATTTCAATTACCGTATCTCTTTAAAATATACGTTTTGACCAAGTTAACCATTAACCAAGTTTATATGCACCATACTCAAGATAAAGTTTCTTAGAATATCCAGGGTATACGTATATATAAACGTCCCTGGAATATATGGATGCTTGGTTGGTAAACAAGACGAACAATGAATTTTTTTCACACATTACACAATTTACAAACTCTAAATGTAACGTACGTAAGTAAAAAAATTATTATTTATTAAATCCGGAAAATGAAATCTTTCACGTTTTTCTTTTTTCAGCATTGACAGCATACAAAGTCAATGTTTCCGGTGATTAGTTGCATCCTCTCTTCGGTGAATGTTTTGACCAGCTGGACGATGTAAACGCAAGGTATTGCTTTGAAATTGATTATGTTCACCATTAACTTATACATGCGTTGAATGTTTATAACTTTACTGTAGTAATTTAGGGGAAATCCAGGTCTAAGTTCTGGAAAAGGAGGTTGATGGGGGGGGGGGGGTGGTGGTGGTGAAACACACTTATTGTTGATTAGTTTTTCCATTGTTCAACAAACAATTATTGAATCAAAATGAAAATAACCTAGTTTCAAACATAAAATGAAACATTTTCGACCAAATACTAGCTTCCTCTATATTCAGAATAAATTTTATGCTTTTATATTACATGTTAGACTGAATGTTTATTGTTTAAAAATGTAAATGAAACTTTATCATTCTTGTTTAAGATAAAAAGAACAGACATAAAGTACAGTCCAGTGAAAGGAACAAGTTCATTGCAAGAAGAAGAATTTTAATGCTACCACTGTCCAGAACTACCAAGTCTGCTGTAACCATGTCGATGTGATCATATGCTAGTGCTTCACAAGCCTGGAGAATGCTCGAAAATCCCCCCAAACAGCCAAGGACACTCCTCATTGATTTTAATGGACACATCTCTACAACCTGACTAAACCTCAGTCTGCAGAACAAGACTTTGTAGCTGTAAAGTATTCCCATTTCAAAAAACTTATAAACTATAAAAGAACTTTTTTATATGATCAAATACCAGTAAATTACAATATCTGTCTGTAAGCTAAAATCTTAGAAAATCACATGGTTTTGACTTATCAAATGATTGATTAGACCTTGATATTAACTTTCATTTTCTTAAATAATTTGTTATATTTGCAAATATTGCATGAAATATTAGACTCCAGGTAACATTTATCCTTCCACCTCCAGGTTGATAATATACATGCATTGTTAATGATGTTGTTGATACCTTAGTAGTTGATTCATATATTTTTTCACAATCCAAACACAACCCCGAATGTTATTTTTATTTTGCCAGTATGATGTGTAACTTTTTAAATAGAGAACTGAAAAGACATATCTATTTATACTAACCAACCGTTCAACAGGTTGTCTCAAAAATCATAATATAAATCCATTCCTAAATC
Organism: Magallana ariakensis; assembly: GCA_020458035.1. Classification (NCBI taxonomy): domain Eukaryota; kingdom Metazoa; phylum Mollusca; class Bivalvia; order Ostreida; family Ostreidae; genus Magallana; species Magallana ariakensis. The sequence goes on from CM035813.1 coordinate 62,148,992, forward strand.
AGATATATATATATATATATCTAAGTGTTAAGTAGGTTTTGTTTTCTTTCATTTTCTTTGATTAAACATTTATTGATAACTTATTTCTTATATGCAGCAATATATGAAAAAATTATGAAACCAATCTTAAATACATGTAAAAACACTGCATTAGGAGATGAATGCATGTGTCAAAGAATGATCAAATACACCAAACACTATTCAATTATGTCGGATATGAAAATATATAAAGACAACATATACACCATGTATTACAATTTTTATATAACAAAAGTACTTGCATGGAAAGTTGTTTCCATGTGGATTTTTTTTTTATCTGTGTTATGTAACTAATATTGGAATTAGCTTTTATAACATAAGTAAAATACTGGTATTGATGAGAATTGTAAAGTGAATGATCTGTGTGACAGTTTGTATTTTATACATTCATGCTACAAAAAGCAAGTACATGTACATGTAGTAACACTTGACATATATAAACAATGTATATATTACTTGGATTTAAAAATATCAATGTAGGTAAAATAGTAAAATGTAGGAAGGTAAACCGTGTGTAAAGAACAATATTCATCAGGAATAAAGTGTGTTGCATAATTATTTTAAATGTGTACATCATATTTTTGCACATGATTTGACAGACTGCTCCATTGTTTAGCTTTTCATCGGCCCACAAGCTTTTCATATCTCCCTCTGGGTCATCTCTTAAATACTGATAGGATTAGGACATTCAAATCTGATCAGTTGATACATCATGGGGGGAACTGAGAAGTTCACTTTGGACTTTATGGATTATCTAATAAATGCTGTCAAATCCTGTTCTAATGTAAGACATTAGATTATATAACTAACAAAGAAAAGGTTTATCCCAACTCGAAAGTAGGTCACTTTGACCTCATTTTGGAATTTATGGACATACATATTTAAATCAAATCTGGGTCCTACCTCTATATTCAATTACTATCTTGTAGTTTATGTTTTTTACAAAAGATGGACACTTTAGCCTTTTCAAAAATAGTTTATGGTGTACATATTCATTGTAGTTCAAAACAAATTAAGACAAGTGTATCATGTTCATGTAACAGTGAAGTTTTTTTTTTGTTTATTTATGTACATGCAGTTATTTTGTAAATTGCATTCATATTTTTAAAAAAGTAAGATCTTTTTGCATTTTTAAAGGAAAGTTTGATATGCATTTGATCCAGAAGAAAACAAGTACAAATGTACAAATTTTTATTGGAAGTTTTTGTGTTGTGCAATTTTATCATTTTTTAAATGAAAGTCCCTGATAAGGGAATTGCCATATGGATGTTTCTCCATTATTGTATCTTGGCTGTATTTTATTTATTATAATTGGAAACAATTTCAGTTCTGTGAACAAAATAAATTTGGAACTGTTTGAAATTGTGTTGTTTTTACATATAGTAGAAACCTTGCTGAGTTTTTGTGAAGGCAAAAAAAAATAAAATAATAAAGTTTCAGTAAGTTTCAGTTGCGGAAACCCTTTGTAAACAATATGTATCCCAATCGTATATGGAGGTTGAAACTATGCAGAAACTTCATGTTTCAGGAAGTTTCCGTTGCGGAAACCCTTTGTAAACAATATGTATCCCAATCGTATATGGAGGGTGAAACTATGCAGAAACTTCAAGTTTCAGTAAGTTTCCGTTGCGGAAACCATTTGGATTCGTGGACAGCCTAAGTTTCAGCACTGCGGAAACTTAATGAAACTTGAAGTTTCCGTGCTGAAACCTGTCGGAAACTTAAAGTAACCTTAAGTTTCCGCAAAGTTTCCAAAGGGTTTCCGCAGTGCTGAAACCAGATATTTCATCCAGTGAATGCATTTTATATTTCGCTTTGGCATGGTATACTTACTGGTCTAATTAATTATCTGTTTAATTATCATAAAATTGCTTGTTGTGAGTATTTTAAGAAACATATTGCTATCTTGAAATATTAATGCTAATAAAATGTTTGCGACCTTTTAAAAAACTTTATATCTTATCAGAAAAAAGAAAAAGATCACGTCAAACACGTTAGTAAAAATTCCACCAAGTTCACAATGAATTTGCTAATTAAGATGATGCTAATTCACATCATAGATTTTACTACCCTTGAATAATTAACTAAGTCGAAAGATCACAAAGTTGAATAACCTTTTCCACCCGAAGTGATGAGAATAATCAGTTCGTATATGGAATGCAAAACATGATCAGCAAAATCGGTGGATTTTAAATTTAAAACCAGGAGGGTTGTACTTATAAACGAACAGGAAGGTTACATTATTACTTATTTGGTTTGTTACTGACTGACTACAAAAAAACAATGTATGTAACATGGGTTGATCAGTCTCATAGATGGCAAAGCGAAGCCCAATATATCTCTTATAGGAATAGCAAAGAAAAATCAACTGTTTCACTTTTGTTAAACTTTGATACACATTAATTATATATATATATATATATATATATATATATATATATATATATATATATATATATATATAGGATCATTTATCCGCGTACCGTTTTCGTTACTACAATATCAAACTGCAGGCCATGAACAAAGAGTTCGATATAAATATGACACCTATTCAGTGTTAATTCTAATGGAAAACTATATCATTACATAGTCCACAAAAGTCATTAAAATAGTCGGATGAAATCCAGAGCTTGCTTCTGTACTGGAGTCGCTAACCTTTTTATGCAATCCAAAGTACCATTTCTGCAACTTTTACCGTCAGATTTATACAAAGGATCATATTGTTTTTCAGTGCATTTATATTCATTTCAGGATACAGTACGTCGACAAAAACAAGTTGCCTACTGTGAATGAGATAGCACTAATGGTTAAATTGTTCAACTTAGTATGAGGCAAAACAAAACACTGCTGTTAGCTAACTGTTAATTTTAATGATATAACACCAACGGGTTTTTATTCTTGCATTTTTTTATACAATTCAATACACACTTTTATTTCTCTAAAGGGGAGTATTGACGAACATATACGGTTTTAAAATGTGTCCGTATGGTCTTCCTTGAAATAAAAAAAATATTCATTGAATGAAAAAAATTGGGTTTTTTTAAAATGCAGATTATCTTAAGTTAGAATTGCTTCAAGTTTTTAATTGTGAAACAAGCACTGGGCATATTAAGGTTATAAAGTCAACGCGCTGTATAATACTAATATTAATCATTTCAGAGAAATGCAACGGAAAGCAATAGAGACGAAATATCGTTCACCATATTTCTTTTTAGATAATGGTCATGTCAAGTTTTTTGATTTAGGTGTTTGTGGCCGACGATCATTGAGATGTAGTCGGAGATTATGAGCAATCTATAAAAAAAAATATATTCAACAACTGATCGACTAATCTCAGCCTTTGCAGAAAGACATACTATGTTACTTACTGTATATATTTACATTTTTCAGTGTCTTTGCCTGTGATAATACTATGTATCGATTTTGTACTATACCGTCTAATAACTTCAAATGACGTATGCTTGGGGGCTAGCGGGGAAAACAAATCCCACTTTCCTAATTAAATACGAATCGAACGTCAATAAACCTGCATTTTTAAACATTAAACAGAGAGATGTTGGCATCTATGAAATAGTTTATCGTTCGTTATTGACACACGATACGCGCACAATGAAATCCTTTACGATGTAATGTTCTACAGTAGATATATTATACAGTACATGTATATGCACGCACAAAAACTGTTAAATGCCAATCATTTTCAAAATAATCGATCTTCACACGAGCCAATATTGCATGTTATATTTTAGAATAAATGCGATAGAAAAATCTATAAATGAACACACGTATACAAGAAACTGCAATACGTGAAACATACCTTTAATTAATGATGGCAAATGAGGATATAAAAACAACACAGATTATCAAAGTTGCTTTAGGCAATGTAAAAACACTGTCTATTTTATGAGAACGAAATCTTTGTAACTGGTAAGATGCTGAACTCCAGACTGCCTAAAATGTCCGACTACATAAAAACTAATACTCAAACAAGAGGCTTTTGTAGGCTGTTCTAAGGTAAAAAAGCAATCGCGGACTGATCGAGGGGAACTGAACCTAACCGGACCGAAATACGAAGAGGTACATCGTCATCATTATAAAGATACAGTAAGCTGCCTGACAACAATAATGATGTCAAGCTGTCACTACAGTCATCTATATATAACATATGAAAAAAGCATTGTCAGAATTTAAAATTAATATACATGATTTATTTTTAATATAATACTTGAATATTTTTTTTTAGAATAAACTTGAAATGGTTATAAAAAAGAAAAAAGTGACTATAAAAAAGATCAGGTTACTTTCAATTTCTTAAAGATCAAAAAGCCTCCATTTCCTTAACAATCAAAACCCTATATCAAAAGCTTCAATAAATTCACAAGACCTTATCATGAAGCCTCGAAGCTACTTTTACTTTGTGAGTAATTTGTATAATAAGATTGTCCTAAATTACGTTTTTTTCAATAGTACATAGTATGTTATCTGAGAAACACGTTCCTAATTGCATACAAACAGAACGACACTAATAGATATATCATTATATTTTTCAACACAAAGCAGCAAGATCTTTTTTATAATAACAACGACGAAGTGAAACTTTAACGCGCTTTATGTAAGGTTTTGCACACAAAAAAAAAATCGAAAAAACAGTAGGATCCTTTACATCACGAAAATATAAAATACTTTGTATTTTGACATAAGTTGTATACTTTTTGTTAATTATTACATGTTGTGTTTAGTACTGGATACTCACGGTTTGTGTTACAGCCACTAGATGTCGCTACGTGGTCTTGGTCATTTCCGTTGAGGACAACACCAGACTGTTTTAATCAAAATATATAAATCATACATTTGTATGCTTTGTCAAAAAAAATTATATCTTCTTTGTGAAACATGAATTAAAATTGTTAATTCTTTCATCAAAATTAATTAAATATGCTAGTCTTTGTCTGAAAATCTATCGTTTTCACCAAATGTCTTACAGACGAAAATATTTTTATCTCTTTTTATACAGTCTGATGATATGATGCAAAATATAATTATTATAAAAGATCAAATTGGACATAAATGTACATCGTTGAATATTAAACATCTTTAGAATATTCTGTTATTTCTTTGAAACATTTTAGATTAAAAAAAAACACAACCGAGAACAAACGGTAATTACTGAAGCAGTATTTAATCTAGGAACATTGCACTGAATTCAAAGAGATATATTGTATAAAAACAAAAAGCTTAATACAAAGAACACCAATAAATACCATGATCCATAAATGTTAAATCATCTTTATAAGTAACATTTCGATCGAAATTTTTTTTGTAAACTGGAGTTTGTTGTAGATCTCTTTATCAAAACAAACAGCGACAACGTTTTAAGGAGAAGTCAAGGTCATAAATTTGGACACAATCAGTCCTTCTATAATGGCATTAATGTAATGAAAGATTATCTTACTATATTAAGCACTGAAAAAGGTCATGTCTGACATGCGTTCAATTTCAATGATTCAAGGTAATTTATGGACATCTTGCCCTACATCTTGGAATAGATCAATGTTTACGGGTATATCTTACAAAACTCATCAGTGTAATGCGAATACAATCTTTATATGCGATCATAGGTTTCAGGGATATGATACAAAACGTTCTTTAGGGATAATTGATTACGACAAAAATGATCTGTTCGAATTACATGTTAGTTAATGGACTGTTTTGAGAGGCAATCAAGTTTTTGAAAATAAAATGATGCTAATACATGTGGGTAGTTTGTTTTCATGTGCCAATTTAAAGTTAAATATTCATAGATTTATTGCTCAATAATTTGATCGCATAATATCCAATAAAGTCATAATGCACCAAATTATTTTTAAAATGTTACCTTCACACCAAATCCGGACCGACAATTTCTCATTCAGTGATTCAGTTCAAATTACGTGACAATCGGCGAATCGATAATAACGATTACCAAGGAGACGATACAAACTTTGATACGGAGTGTCAAAGGCAGAAATATGTCACCGCACTAACCTAGTCGCTGTATGAATCTGATATGTCGGCAAAAATATCAATAGCATAATTGTCTGTAATTAAACTGCGGAATGACTCCGAGTCGGGAGACCGGGATAGAAAGACGGAAGAACAGAGAGATAGGTCGGTTTTCCTTCCGACTCGGACTGTATCTTGGCAGAAATGACGTTTGTTTATTCTGTGTTTTGACAGATAGCAGACTCCATTGAAACACGAGTTATAACAAAGAAATCGAAGAGTGTCAAACTTATCATCAGATAAAAAAAATTAAAAATAAAAATCGTTCGAAAGAAGCAGAATTAACATTTCTCTTTCCGATTTTCTCTCTAAAAAATGATTTTGTGGAATTAGTAGAAACAGATTATTTTTGCAACATTCTAAAAACTGTAAACTGTGGCCTATTTCTTTTCCCGAGATATGAATGATAAAATATTAATAATATGTTCAAAGGTGTATCTATTTTGAGCGTCACGGTAACGTTTCTCTGTCTGACGGACAATACTTGTTATAAACAAACCATCTAGTTTCTTATCATGTAGGATGATCGTCAAAATAAGCAATTACATGGAGATAAATATATTTCTTGAAAGACTTAGAGGAAATAGGGTACGCATCGTCTATCATTTCTTAAATATAAAAAAAAAACGGAAGTCAAATTCTTACTTTATTAAAAACAGCTCAAAATATATTTTTATTAGGTAAAACTAAGTATATTTATAAAAAAAAAAGGCAATCATTGATTGTAGATGTATCATCATTTTTAGGCTCTTCCTGTGGAGACCATGCAGCAGGCATGTTCAAAAAGCTATCTTAGGACTATGGGGCGTCCTAAGTACGTCTTAGGATACGTCTTAGGCTTAAGTCTGTTTCTCGAAGCTTTCGTAAATAGGATCCGCTAAATATTCATTCTAACTTTCTGACACCACAAGTCTTGTCCAAAGATGTAAATACATGTTTACATGAAAACTTAGGGTTGTTTTGAAACATTTCTTAAGAATTTTAATTATCAGACATTCATTTATTTTTGTTTAAGTACAACTAATTATACTCAAAGACAATAAAGGCGATCGTAGATTGTAGATGTATCATGATTGTAGGCACTTTACACATAGCACAAGATAAATATATAAAGACCAGTTATATCGAATACAAAACTATATGCTTAATTCTTCGTATGGAAAGGAGATAGTGTCGCGCTGGCTATGATAAGATGTTGTTAGGTATTTGATATAGCATATTAATTAGATATATGGTAAAACCCAGGCGCTTCCCAGCAAGCAAAAAAAAAATCAAAACTTTAACACTCCTTCTTACTTTAAGATTCTATCGAAGAGACAGCGTCAATATTTAAACAACTGTAACTTTCTGGTTAATATTTCTAACTCACTGACTCTTATGTGTCCAAATTACATGCATATCCTGGAATGAATAAGATACTACATGTTTGTTTTGTAACGGAGCGTTACCAAAAAAAACCCATATATTTCAGTTACAATGTTTCTGCTTTTAAAATACGGCTAAAAAGACTATTGGGATTTTAGATTACCTTGATAATAGTTTTGATAGCATGTGCGATGTTTTTCGAGAAACCCTGAATATGTATATACATGCATTAAAAATGTCAGATTGTTCCGTTATGAATTTGTAACTTGTCAATTTTCTCCGGTTTGACGAATATTGTAGACTTTGACATAAAGTCGATTTATTTTTCGCTGTTGGTTACTTATTTTTAATAAACATATGCAAACATATAAAATTACAACAGACAGAAATGAAATATTGGTGTTTGGTTTATCCATACCAATTATTTGAGTATACTAGTAATCAGCTCTCACTAATTATTCGCATGAATAAAATACTGTGCTGTTTGGTTTTGTTATAAATAAGTTTTATTTAATAACGCTTCCTTTCTTTTGTGATAAAGTGAAAAAAATTACTAAAAGTAGTTATCTAAAAGTTCTATAATTTGGTTTTAAAATTTAAAGGGATTGTTCTATTTGCAAAAATTAAATGATAAATAACAAAATTTGAGGGGTTCTTTGCAAATGCTGTTGCTATTCATTTTGATGAGGTTGACGAAAGCTGAGGGTTTTTGTTTTAGAAAATAAGCCTTAGCAGCTAATTTTATCAGTTTTTTTTTAAAATTGTTTCATTTTTTAAAGATGAGTAATATCAGATTGATAAAAATAACTAAATTAAGTAATTATCCAACAGTTCTATAATTTGGTTTTAAAATTCAAAGGGATGGTTCTATTTGCAAAACTTGCAAAAATTAGATGATAAAAAACAAAATGTGAGAGGTTCTTTGCAAATGCTGATGCTATTCCTTTTGATGAGGTTGACGCAAGATGATTTTTTTTCTTAAGAAAATTAGCCTGAGCAGCTAATTTTATCAGTTTTTTGAATTGTTTCATTTTTCAAAGATGAGTAATATCAGATTGATAAAAAATACTGGTTATTTGTAAAATGTTGTTTTAAATTTAATCAAAGTAGAAAAGTAAAGAGAATGATTTCCGTTAAAATAATGCAAGTAAAAATGACAGGAAAGAAGAAATTTTTTTCAGCATATACTGTGGAATCATTAGAATTCGTGGTGGCTGAATTTTCGTGGTATTCGTGGGTAGCCATCGCCCTCGAATTTACATCCTCAACGAAAACTAATTACAAAAGGTTTGGTTTATCTATTGAAACTGAAAACTGACTCATCCACGAAATTACACCCCCATGAACAAGCAAAAAACCCACAATCCACGAAAATTGGCCTCGACGAAATTAAATGATTCCACAGTATATAATATGGTTTAAAAAACACACACACAGCGTCCATGAACTAAGCATTTTTTAATAAGAAAGTTCAAATGTATTGGTGTCTTTGTCCTCAATAAAATAGGTTTTAGTTTAAAATATACTTACCTCAATAAACTGAAAAGCAAAACGATTTTGAAAACTTTCATCATTGATATTAATTTGGATGATGTGGAACATCGTAAATAATTGCTAAAACAATACACAAGTAAATCATTGAAATGTTTTACAAAATTGAAACATTGAACTAAATATACAAAAACAAAATACATTGCATTAAAAAGAAGAGCAATATTTCCTAACTGCATATCGTTTCCTTTAAGTCTTTCACAAAATGAATCATTAGAGTTGACAGCAATTATCTCTGTTTCTTCAAAACACAAGGAAAAATGAAAAAGAGAGAACCATCTCTCTCTCTCTGCATGTTTTTCTCTGTCTTAAATCTCTCTCTCTCTCTCTCTCTCTCTCTCTCTCTCTCTCTCTCTCTCCACACACACATATTCACCGACATTTTTTTTAATAAAACTCGTTAATCCTCATGCCTTAAATATGTTTAAGCCAGGTATGGATTTTTAATCAACTGTTTGAAAAAACTCGAACAAAGGAAATTAGAATATATCCGTTCCGCAAAGAACTGCTTAAAACTGAAAACGATCAGAAAACTCATCAATTTATAATTCCTCTAATAACATATAGCATTGCATAATTTAAGGTAGATTAGCTCCAAAAGGAAGATCAGTGCTTGCACTAATATTACTTAATATTCAGCTTTTATCTGTTTAGTTTTTGATTACTGTAGTGGTTCGCGATTTTCAGAATAATTTTGATTGGGAAGGTTCTAAAACTTGAAAGGAGGGCGGATGCATTTTTTACACGATTGCGCACTTTCGAAAATCCAGATTACAACATTTAACACCTAATGCTTTGATGATCTGGATAATTCGAACAATAAAATAACATGTCGCTATTGTCTTCTAACAACAGATTAAGTTACATTTCACATGGGAAATACCATTGAACAATCACAAAACACTTGTTACCTTCCCTCAATTTCGGTTAATCATATCAATGCGCTAGCTCTGTGATCTAACAAGGATTTTTATGGATGTCCCTTCAATATCGTGTTTGTGGTTAACCAAATGTAATGTGTTCATTTTAATAAAGCGGCCTCACGCAATCAGACATCCCGGTCGAAATGTTTGGAATACCCCCCCCCTCCTCCTTTTAGGTGGCTTCAAGGAGGCACATGGTATCTTATACAAGTCATGTGTTACGTTCTGAAGCCACCTTTAAGTCATCAATAAGTTAATCTTTTTAGTCCTTAATATCATAACTTCTTTTTACCACCTTAAGATAGCAATTTAAAGGGAAGAATTTATACACGTCAGTTTCTTTTAAAATTGTGTTTAAATCTTTTTAAAGTAGCCTTTTAGTAATCATAAAACAAGCGAATTTAAAACATTTTCACGTTTAAAACGAGTATGCTTCCAATGATACCATCAGAGCTTTTCTCTCTCTCTCTCTCTCTCTCTCTCTCTCTCTCTCTCTCTCTCTCTCTCTCTCTCTCTCAGCGTGTAATTTTCAATCAATGATGTATCTTTATCTTAATATTTTCCTATCTATCACTCTCAGTTCTATTTCTTTCTGTCTTTTCCCTGTCTCTGTCCCTTGTTCTTATATCGCTCTTCGCCCATCCACTCGCGCGAGGCATCTCTTGCTCACTAACCCTCTTACTTTGTGGCTTTCTATCTTTTATTCTTTCCCTTTCTTTCTCAGCTCTTGCCATCTTTCACTCACTGCCCCCCCCCCCCATGTCTTTCTATCTATTATTCTTTTTCTCGCTTTCTCACTTTCTCATCTCTTGCCATCTGTCACTCACCGACACCCACTCCACCCCCGGGCCATCCCCCTGCACTTACGTCACTCTTCACCCATCCACTGGAGTGAGGCGTCTCCTGCTGTAGCTGACAGTTGAAGGTATTCTTCATCGCCAACGTGTAGTTTGCTGCACTACATGCACCGCCTGAAAGATTAAAATTATTAAAAAGTTTTATTAATTTAATTAAAATTTAAAAATTTTAATTCAACAATTAACCTGATGCTTCGATGATCTGATAATTCGAATAATGCACCGCCTGCAATATTAATTTAATTGAAGATTTAATCAATGAAAAGGTCAAAATGTATTTTAGAAAGGTATTTTTAAACAGAAGAATAAAGTGTCTTAAAGAGTATAAATTGATAAATTTCATACGTTAATGTAACACATTTTCAAACAACATCAAATTGAATGCATTAATAGTTAATCATGTTTAGTATATCAGCATTATTATTTTGTTCATTTTTAATTATTAATTATATATGATTGTTACATAAATAACAAGTAAATCACATGAGAGCTTGGTGATTTTCTATCCCATTAAACATGCTTAAATTGAATTTGAGAAAAAAATAAATGAGATATTATAATATAGCCCCAAATATGCAACCGCTTTACAATTAATTTATTTAAAAATGTATCAATTGTAGTTTGCTTTCTCCAAATCAAGTAGCTCGACGAAAAGTTGTTGTTGTTGTTTTTTTTTTTTGGGGGGGGGGGTTCGTTTGGCAAATAGTTTAAAATTAAATATTTATTTTTAACTGTAAGAAAATATTATATGACGTCGTTTATTAATGATTTATTACAACAAATGACAAGAGGCATATTTCAAAAATCAATGTCAAATATCAAAGAAAATAAGAACACACAGATATTGAGATACAGTGCATGTATATGTACAAGATACGAAATTAGTGTAAGTAGCCATTTTGTCTGGCTAGGTTAAACACAGTTTGTTTTTTGAGAAAATTGATTGGCAAGCTATCAAATGAAAAAAAAGATGGTGAAAAATATTGCCAAGTATTTGATCACCTAGACATATCAAATAGCAATACTTCAAACACCTATAAGTAATAACATTGCAATAAAACGTTGTGAACGTTTAAAACTGTTCAAGATTTGCTGGCATAGTTCGTGATAACGATGCGGTATGTACATGTATCACATCATGATCATATGCCGATATAAGGCCATTGCAAGTTTTTTCTTTGTTTAGCTTCCACCAAAAACTCAAAAACCTATCTTTCTATCAGGAAAAAACCCACAAACCTTAGAAAAAAAACACACAACTTTAAAGGTTCAGCAAAATAATATTCATTAAATATTTTGAAGTATTTTCTTCATTTTGTAAAAAAAAATACAAAAATAACAAGTAACCACTATGGTTTCCATTTTGAATGTTGTTATAATTAATATTTTGTTTCTGATCCCAATTTAAAAATGTGATCCCAAGTCTGACATATGAAAAAGCGATCTGATTTTATGAACGACCATTGTGTTTTTTATTTATTTTTACATCTCAAAACCAATCCGTCCGCGGACGCTAAACATAGAAAAAAATTGAAATGGCCTAACAGTATTCTTGTTTCATTATGCCATGTTTATTAATGATACACCTTTTTAAATGTTTACAATTTTGTTCATATATTTGTATACTGTTACAAATTGTATTTGGACGTTTGAATTTGAACACTGTTCCTTATCACCACGTCATGAATAAGGAGACATCTCTTAATTTGTGTCTTTCTTTAGAAATTAATTTTAAAATTTATTAACCTATGATTTTATATATATTTTATCTTTCAGGGTTTCTTGGCTGTCTTGACTTCAAACATCTTTATTTTAATGAAATCTGTAAAACTCATCTTACTTTCAAATATAAAGTTTGAAAATATTAAATTGATAAAAACAACCCTCAATTCATCTTTATGAATGAAATTTTATAAAGTCATTTAAATGTGAACATAGTATTATCGAGAATACATATTGAAATCTCTACTAATTTAATATTATAATGAATTCTTGACATTTTTTTCAAAATTTAGATCCCATGCAGCAAGAGAATAAAAAAGCTACTAATTGTTAAATTTCAAACGAATACAAACAGACGTAAATTGCATTAATATTACGTTAAATGACAAATGTTGAAACGATTGTTTAAGAAAAATGAATGAAGATACACTTACAATCCACTTTTCTTTCATAATGCTTGTTTCCAGCAGCAGATACTGTAAAGGTCGACGATTTTGCGGTAGATGGAAGCAGACGACAGTTGTCTGCCAAAGAGTCTATGGTGTACGTGAAGCTATAACAGGACGGCACCAGGTCACAAAGAGTAGCGCAGTGAAGTTTGGTCTGTGACGTCAGGACACCAATGGGAATCACCGTGCTGCTTCTGTCGGCATGGGGGAGAACAAGGGTAAAGTATTTGGCAAAACACATCGTAAAACTGAAGAATTCCAAGAAAATCCACTGGAGCCATTTCAAAGACGCCATGTCTTTTGCTATGCACATATCCGTGCGAAAACTCAAAGGTTCAACAGAAAAACTTTCACTTCTTTCTTCCAGTTTTGTTTTAAATGAAGAAGATCAAACTAAGCTTCTAAAAGTATGCCTAGAACTATTAAAGCCGTAAATCTCGTACGGGGATCGAACTTTTCAGGCTATTATAATCTTCTGGGTGATTTTCTACTCCACGGCGATTTGAACAGCAAATGATCAACGGGACAACTGGGATATACCCAGATGATGCCTAAAAAACGGAAGGAAGTTATAAAAGTAAACAACCTTGAAGTTGAAAAGGAGCCCTCTAATTTTCAACCACATTAAGATTATGAATAACTGCATCGACTGCAACTCTTCTAAAAACTTGCGTGAAGCCAGGGCGTTTTATCTCCCCGAGTTTAAACGATAATTCAATAATCAATGCTCTTTAATTGTATCGAAAAGCGTCATAGCTTTGGCGTTAAATGATTGGGCGATCTCGTTTTGTTTGTTATAATGCGATTCTCGAGCCATTGTACGTAGTCGTCTGGAAAAACTTGTCCTTTTTCTTTTCTTTTTTTTTTCATTTTTCTTTTAAAGAAAAACATTATTCAAGTATGGGTCTACTTACTTCTAGGGGTAATGTTAATAACCGGTTCGTTTTCGGGAAGTCTTGGGTTTTCTCCTCTCGTGTATGATTAGTAATAGGTCAACAGATACATGTACTGCGCTCGAAAATAGATGTGAAGGTCGCTGATTCTTGGATGAGACTTTAAGAAATAGGTGTATGATATACCAGGTAGCTATGATATAGGAATTGTTTGAAAAAGAACCTATACAGCTAACCGCTGACTAACTTGTGCGTACAATACGTTACTTAAGCAGAAACTTATACATGACATTAACCTTGCTCTGACCTAGGAAACTTATATGACCCTGACCTTAGATCAATAACTATTGAAGGTCAAGGACATAGCGACATGTCATGTATCTGAAAGAAGCAGAGGGTTATTTGTCCTTTTTAGATAGCTCGGGTTTTCATAATATTAACAACAATCAATGCATCCCTTTAATGTCTACATCATATTAAGGCCCTTTTATAATTTGGTTTACGAGCACTTTACAGCACTTTGCGATCAGAATGTTTTAGCTAAGCACAAGCTTTAGAATACGACGCATGATGTTTCTCATTCGTTGCATGCATTTTTAGTGGTCGGATCAAGTCTCCTCGAAATAGATGCCATGCTTACTAATCAGACGCGACCAAATATGATCCAAATTATCGCAATTCAACGCACGAACATTAATATGAACGTCTTACAACGTTTTGTGTACTCGCACGAGTGATACACGATTTTTTAAAAATCTTAAGATGAATCGCAGCTGTCTATTTGTGTGTTTTGCGACAATGAGACAGTTGTTCAACGTGATCATGCAACGTTTTACTGTCATTGCATGATTTATCAGCATCAATTTGCCATGATTTCCCTGGTTCGTTTACATATATAGAGAAGATTGTCCTATATATTAATTTGGCTTTATATTTCAGATAGAGGCTTTATACAACTATACACGATCTTGTGAAATATTATTCTTAAAATTTTCTTACGTTTTTAATTAGTATTCTGTTGATGTGGAATATAAATAAAAGAAGGAAAAATAATCAATCTTATTATGCTTCAAACCAAAAACAACGTTATTTTCCATCGTTTCCTGTAATGAATAATTAAAGTGTATAAAGATCGAGTCAAATAAAGTATAAATCTTTTCTTCGATCAGTGAGAATGATTGATTAAAGAGAATCTGATTTTGAGTTTCTAAATATTTCATGAATCCAACTTTATATTGGTAGGAGCGCCATAATTTGAAGTAAACACCATATTACGTTCAGTAGTACTACACACAAAATATATTTGCGTGCTGAGTACTTTTATGAATTTTATCAGTACTTTTGATTCTCAATAATAATTAGGCGAGCAGTTTAATAAATACGACATTGTACTTTACATATAGATATAACTGATAACATTGACCTCTATACTGAGTATTGTTTTTTCTTTAATATATACTCGATATTAAGAGGTTTAATAGTACTATAACCACCGGTAATAATTAACAAATGATCGGAATCTAACCAATGTGATTATTGACGTGTGTCCAGTGCATTTTGTCCGCGTATGAACAATAGAAATCACTAAATAGTTCATAATATATAATAATATAAACATTTATTAGTTAAAATCCGTTTTAAAACTTTGTTTTCTTGTTTACTAAAATTGTTCAGATGAAAATACCGATTATGTTAAATTGTCTTATTTATAATTCTTTAAATTATCCGTAGATTTTGTTTTTACGATATAGCACTGTATGTGCTCTCCCTTTTTGTGTTTTTTCTGTTGTTTTTTTTTTTCTTTTTTTTCTGGAGAGGGTGTCATTTGCAAAGCAATCGAGATATTCAATGGCGTAGTATATTTTTTTCAATCTGTACAGATCGTTGCAAAATTACGCCACCAACAATTCGTCATTTTGCGTCAGTGCCCTCAACTTAACGCCTCACTCTCTAACAAGAAAGCGTTTCTAGTTAATTGATGGGAGAGTTATCAATTTATCTCTCTTTTCTTAAATGTATGTGAGAAGTGAATAATTCTTTTTGAGAAAAGAACGTTTCTTTGTAGCTACGTTTCACAATATAGTTCATAACTCATCGAATCATATTTACTGTTCAAGTTGGGAAAGATAGAAAATTAGATTGTCCCAAAAATAAGATAATGAGTATTAGAAATATCTATAGCTTTTTACAAGCTCCATTTGTCACAGAGAATAAAATGTGAGTTCGATTTTTTTAGAGATCTCGATAATCCACGAGACTTAGTTTAGTTCAAAGACCTATGAAGTTGTTTACTAGTAATAAATAGACAGGCGTTCCATCTTTGTGATGCATTTTACCATGCAATTATTGTTTAATGGTCAATGCGGCTTTATATTTTCAAATCTGTATTTTCTATGTGACGGATGTCTGTTGTTTACATGGGTGGAACAGATGGGGGAATAGGATGGAACAAATGACCATTGGTTTAATAGTAAAATATACATTTTAATTTAGGAATTTTTTTTAAATAAAATCTATTTTTTAAAATAATATTAAACAGTTTCGCACAATTTCAAAGTATATTTCCTTTACCCGGACAAGAAGCAAACGAGATATATTTCACATCATAAAATAAACATTACTTTTCATAGTATACTGTTGACTTTTTTTTAAACAGTTAAGCTGTTACATTTGTACTTAACTGGATTAATGGTTGAAATTACCATGTCACAATTATTTGAACGATCTTTTCGGAATTTTTTATTTAAAAAATGAGACATTCGGAAACAAAAAATAGAGTCATGTTAACAAGAGCTTTGTGTCAAACAGCAATGTGACGTAGGCCTGTCCTTTTCATTGTCTTGGCTCATTGAAATCAACAAGATTACCAACCTCTAATGCTGTTCCTACGTAATCTGTGTACATTTCGGTTATTTGCAAAAAGTAGATGGCTAAATCATACTGAAAGTCAAAGGTCTTGTTAAAATGAATCAACATAAAAACAGATCTTTAGATAGTGAGGAAGAATGTATTCCAAATATAACTGTGTAGTGTTAATTCAAATATGTATTTTGTATATTATGCACGATTTAAGCAGGTTCTTCGACTGTTATGAAACACCGGATTCTTCAGATCCCTTAAATCCGCCATGTTTGAAAGTTTCTTTAATCCTAATTCCAAAAACACCTTAACGCACATTTGATTAATTTTTTGGTTGGCATTAACTGGGATATTTGACCTCCAATTCTGTGAAATACTTGAAGACTGTCCATACTTGTAGTGCTCGTACTCTTGCTTTGCGTTACTTCTGAATGCCAACTGCAACCAGTCGTGCAACTCGGGAGTGAAGTCTAAAGACAAATCTTTATACAACATTCTGGCGATGTCTTCTGGGTAAAGAGCTAAACATTCATAGGTCACGTGGTACACTCGCGTCGGATAATTCTGTTTTAGTCTTTTAATGGCTTGCATATCCAACCAAATTCTGCTGCACAGGTGATCAGAAACAATGCTTATTTCTTTGTCTTCATATTTGATTAAATTCACCTGCGCCCTTGAGCTTAATACACCCCTAGGGTCTCTGACTAAATGAACAATTTTCAAGTTCGGAATATTGTTCAGGAACATTTCTGCAAATGCTCCTGGCATTCTTATAGTCTTGATAAGACGATGATTTGACTGTAAACAGAGCTGTTGAAGTCTTTCTATGCAGGTTTTGTTATATTTTTCGGGGTATTCGGACAATGTGTATAGTCTGTGGTCCCAGTCCGTTTTATTCACAGGAAAACAGCTCTTGAACTCTTGCTGATAGCTGCTAGCTGAGAATGTCCGTAATGGTTCTATGGCTCCAACGGGAACATCCATGAAATTACAGGTCAACAGATTCTTGATAAGGAGAACTGTACCGTTTGAACTTTCCCAGAATCCATCAGGTTTCCTGTGGAAAAAAAACAATAATTCAAAAGCTGAAATTACAAAGTAATGAGACCTCGTATGGTTCTGAATTCTTTCAAAGAATAAGCTTGATTTTACTATAACTGTCGATAAAACAGCCTGACAAGGAATTAATTTACATTGAATAACTTACATCAAGCATGTGAAAGTTGAGTGATTGTCCTTATTTTACCTCAGAGATCAATCAAACGTAATCAACTGATTTCAACATTATAAGTAATGAACACCAAAGAATGATAACTATCAAAGCAGTCTAAAAATGGAGAAATAATTCAACTAATTGTAACTAGAACTATTCAATTTACCTGGGAACACTTGAACCCGCAAACCTCCTACCCCCACCCCACACGAACCCCAAAGCAAACTTTATTCATTTATTCTTCATACATGTGCTTCATAAACTTTGTTATCATTAATTTTACGAATAAGCTGGACCTTAAAATCCTGTCAGTATTCATTGGTGTAAGTTCTAACATGCATATATGCTTAATAGTTGAATATTTTCTCCATCTTTAAATATGAGGCATTGTTCATCCATATTCGTTGAATTCAAATATGCCTGGAGTTCTTTGTAAACTTGATCAAAAAAAAAAAATATAAAGTTAACGTTCTCTAAAATTATGCAATTTCAAATACAGTAAAACTCGGTTATAGCGAAGTCCTAGGGACCAATGGATTTACTTCGTTATATCCATAATTCATTATATCCGTATAACGAATTCGTAATAATAACTATAGCGAATTCACAATATACATGTTTTGTTTCACAAGACTACAATTTTTGCTAATCGAGGCTTAGAATGAAAATACAATCTTTTGATACCTTTAACAATCGGATACTGTTTTAAACGTGGTAATTTTGACGATGTGGAAAATTTGACTATATTGACGACTTAAAGTTTTGACTTAAATATAAAAAATGCCTACAACCTTGCTCTATTATCGTGAAATATTTCATGATTTTTTCATCATCAATGACATTGGAGTCTGAGTTCATAATAATTGATTTCGCTTAACGATATCAAAACGTATGGAGCAAATTACGAGGGTCAATCAAAAAATACGAAGACTTTTGTCATAGCTATGTTATTTAACGTCATATTATAACTAAATTTAGTAGACATAATTTAGCACCTGTTTCAAACAATTTGAAATAAAAAAAGTTCATATATTCCTTCATTTCTAAGAATTATTCAAAATCTTATTCTGCAAAAATGAGGTCACGGCGCAAGGTCAAACTTTATATTCCGTAAACAATAAAGCATATTATGTTGAAAGTAATATCTCCATAAATTAGGCTTAAAACCAACTAAAATGGAAACCTAAAATTAAAAATTGATATGTTATTCTATATACCAAATGATGACGGGATATATAGATTTGTTGAACAGATATCATTAACTAAAGACTTATAGTCCTCTTTAAAATTGACTAAAAACATTGACGTCACCGGACGTCACGGCGCAACGAAAAGTATAAAAAGTATGGATCTAACTCGGGAAAAAGCCGATAAAAACTGAGATAATGCTCAGTGGTGGAAAAAATAAGTCAAAAATTATTTTTACATTTGTGTTTAGCTCTAACACATTTTGTTGGGGTGTTGGTAAATGTATTTTGAACGTCAATGAGTATGAAAGAATATAGAATATCTGTAAATATTTGATAAAAAAATAAACAACGTCATCTGACATTCAGGGATTGTCTTACTGTAAACGAAGAGACATGCGGTAAAAAATTAAGAAAACTTCGAGGAACAAACTAATGATTTTCGAACAATTGTGAACAAATTAGATGTCATGTGATATAGTGCCGATTTAAATTGTATGGTGAAAAGCACAAACGACTCATGGTGATGGTGATATAAAGATTGGATATTTCTATTAACTGTGCTTGCGTTATCTTGACGTTATGTTTTCAACGTTACCCTGCGCCGTAGTGACAAAACATGTTGATTTTAAAATCGGGTAACAAAAATACCTTTTCATCAAATGGAATGAAACTTCGTATATCAATAACATAAGTATTGTTGCATAAATTAATCTGTTAGTTTTGACTTTAATGAAAAATATATGGTAGACAGCCACATTGTCTTCGTATTTTTTGATTGACCCTCGTACTGTAACCTTAGTAAGACTTTGTTTAACTGTTAGGATCAAATAAAAAATTAAATAAAAGTGAATGCATGATTATACTCAAACTACCATCGGCTTTCATTAATTATTTTGAAAACTTAAGGTGTTTGATATCATAGCCGATGTCCAGTTTTTATCATCGTTATAATTTTTTTTTTTTTGTGTGTGTGTGTGTTGTGTGTCCATCCCGATCTTTAACAGATGTATAAAATAACAATAACATGTGGTGAAAAAGAGATATACTGTACGAATACAGGGTTATTTTCGCCCCGTGTTTCGCCCTCTGACAACGAGGACGAAATGGCGAAAATTAAACGGGGGCGAATATTTCCCTGTATACAGTATACATATCGTGACTCTATGTCAATGTGTTTTTGCCATTGAAATTGAATTTTCGTCAAATTTAACACTCGTCAATTCTCTCTATATGAACAATCGTAACATCGCCATAATTACCACCTTTAAATTACTGTAATACTCTACTGACCTCTGAAATAACCCCGAAACAATGAGATTCAAAATCACAAATATATTAATGAAGCCACGGTATTTCCTGCTAAAATGAAAATGAGGCGTGGAAAGATTTCCCGCTGCCTAACAGACCTGCAGTATCCGTGAGGGTAGCAGACATGTTGGTTGGTCCTGTGGGCGTGGAGCAGACCTTGGAACGGCTCGAAGAAGAAGAAAGTCTCGTTTGTCTTCAGGAGTCGAGAAGTGATGGTGGATCCGCTTTTCATATACGCCATAATCAACGTATATTTTATTTCTGCAATAGAATAAAATGGTTTCTGTATAAATTTACATGTGTGTTTCACATATCCTAAGATTTGGATTTAGATTTTTTTTAAAGTGAGTTTCTAATCTTTAGATTCAATAAACGATTCAAAAATATGTATAATCTTTCCAGTCAATTTTCAAATTTTACAATAATTATTACTTTATAGTTCATTATAGCCATATTTTTAGCCCAACGACGAACTTGCTAACAAAAAAAGTTTAAGATATGTTTTATTGGTCTCTACCTAAAGTTTGTTTATAATTCCATATAGCTTGTACATGTTCGTCTGTTTGAAAATTTGGTGCTGTTAGTTAAATGTAAAAGAAATGTAGGTTCATTCTTTCTAATTTGAGAAATTTTATTAAATTTATCTTTTTTTCAACGTTTTCTTTGGGTTTTCTTTTTTTTGGGGGGGGAGGGGGGTCTAACAAAAATTCATATACATGTAACATTATAAGATAAACTACCCTACGGAATGTAAAATTGATTATTTTAAAAAGTTAAATTTTGTAAAATTAAAAAAAAATTAATACATGAATTGGTCTCGGTACGAACACATTCTCTCAAGATTCCGAACAAGTGTTCGTAATTTTACTAAACCTCATGCGCTAGCCATGCGCGGATCTAGAGGGGGGTCGGGGGGGTCCCGACCCCCCCCCCCCCCTGGAAAATGAAAATTTATTAAATTTACATAGTAAAATTATCGAAAATATGCCTCGGACCCCCCCTGGCAAACACAATTATCCTTCGGACCCCCCCTGGAAAAATTTTCTGGATCCGCGCATGGCTAGCTACTTGGGAAAATAAATGGATATGGTTATTATCCATTTATCACTCATATATACACTATAATTAAACAATAGAAACTGTATTTTGAGTAAGTTGAATTTGCGTACTGTGCTGTGTCTACCAACCATCTTCCCCCGCCTGAGTCTGCGCCTCATCCACCTGCTTGGTATTGTTCCGTTTTATCGGGGCGGGTGGTCTCCCCTGACCGTCCTCCCACAGTAAGTTCACGTGGTGGTACGACGCGTTTCCTTTGTGGTCCATGTACAAGTTAATTCTGATCGGTTCGTTCTTTCTTGGAAAGATCTCAACCACGTTTTGCTTTAAATCAGCGGACACGGGATTCTGTGGTATACCCATTCTTCTATCGGCCACGTTTATAGCAAACTGAGACTTCAGTGGTAAATTGTGTGCTACCGGATTCGGGTTCGAACGCTGAGTCGTCAAGTGTAAATTGCCTTCTATTGGATTCGGGTTGGAACGTCGAACGTTGAGCGGTACCCTGTTCACAGCTGGGAGAACTAGTTTTCCCGGCAGAGGCATGAGGACCACATTTTTATTGATTTCACGCGGCGGGCCAGGAACTATATTTTTGTTATGTCCAATGAAAGAGTTCCAAGAATTTACAGGAGGGACATTCTGAAATCTGTCTGGCATTTTCTGCTGTTTTGCAGTTGGTGCCCCTTTAAATTTAAAACTTGGATAAAACGCGTTTCTCTTAACATGGATGTCTGGAATAAAATTTCTTACATCCGGAAGGACATTTATTTTCGGAACATTTCCAAGTCCAATCCATGCCTTGTCCGGTAAAATTATATCGTTAGACATTTTATACGTCTGTTTTCTTTGATTAATTAAGTTTATCTTGAAATCATTTTCACTGAGTGACTTTAATCTCGACTTCATTATAAAATTGTCTTTCAGGTTGTCTATATCACTGTATGACCCTGATATTGGAAATCCGTTTTGGTCCGTGTCTTCTTTTTTGTAGTTCGTCTCAAAGTTCTTTGATAAAGCCTGTTTAGTTTTCTGGTGCTGATTAGAATCCTTCACATTTTTGTTTCCTACGTCGAGATCTGAAAATGTACATAAATTGGTTGTGAATATAATAAAACAAATCGTTGACAAATTCTTGAAGTTATGGCATATGCCTTCGCTTAAGACCTGTATTCAAGATACTTACATGTATCTACAATCAATTACTATAGTAATAATGTAGATATTCAAAACACGATCATAATCAAAAGCACTTTGCATTTATTTAAATTCTACTTATTTTAAGGACAAAATCATTTATGTGCGATTTTGCAAAAGTTGGGTGAATAGGAAAATCTTAAAACCAGTCACTTACAAAATGTGTCTTAATTTCATTAATATGTAACACAGTATAGATCAAGAGTAAATTGCTTGCAAACTCAAAACATACAATGTACATGTACAATAAAAATTAAGAGGACTGGATGGTCGAGACCGTTTTTGGACTCTTTAAGATCTCCTTAAGAAAAAGAGCTCTGTATAAAGAGATAAGATAATTTACTCAAAGTTAAAAGCTAAATTTTATGGAATTTTTCTTTACTAAATAATTATAGTTTATATAGCTTAACAAATCATCTCTAAAAAATTTAAGGTAGATTTGATGGTAAATGTTTTGACCACCCATTAAATTTAGACTCGGTCTAAGTTTTTAGCTAAAATCCAAAGTTGTCATGCCTCAGCGCACATGTCTTTTTGGGAGACAGCTATACACCGCTCTGCTGTTATTGTGCATACTATTTCGCACGCTATATCAAACATTTCATGACAATTGACACTTGGATTACCTTCCTTGAATGCTCTATACAGTACAAGGCATGTCATCAAGGAAACACAGATGTACGTTATTCGTCGGAGGGTGAATCTCATTGTTTCGGGGTTATTTCAGGGGCCACCACTCTACAGAAAAAGAGATTTTGAATTGATCGAAATTAAAACAAAATTACAAAGTGGTCAATAAGATGGATTTCTGTAAAAATAGTAACAATAAAAAAATGTCATTGCTTATATTCAAAGTATGCGATTTATTGAATTAATTATTTCCTGTTTACAGCGCGAGGGTTTTTTTTTCAGCTTAATCTATGTATAAATATTTCGACTACAAAAATTGATTGGATTTTCAATGAACAGATTAGTATCATTCGTTGTTACTTGATACCACTTAACATAAAATAAAAAAAAACATAATTTTTATATGTATATTTAAATGCATCTGAGAAAAAAATCATTACTTTCCAATAAATGAAATTCTAACGCTTTTCAAATCATGAGAATTTAGAATGAACAATGTACCGCTGAAAACATCTCCTTGCTAACACCCAGCGTTATTTTATTGGTACATGCAGTTGGATATAAATAAAGACGACACACATCTTCTTTTCTCCTGAAAAATACATGACGATATGGTCACATAAGCAATTTAAGTCTACAGCACCTTAGCTTGTCATTGTTTTACTTCTAAATTAGACAAGAGCCCCGGGGGAAGGCTCGCGCGCACGCACATCAATCAACGTGTGTCCTTTGCACTGCTAGTCTTACCTATTAGTTACCAGGCTTGTTAAATCTGGCTGATAGTGTTAGGAGATTAGATAACCAAGAAATCATGGATTAACTCGTTATCTTTTCAACAATCAATCTTTGGTTAATTAAGTGATGTGGTTAATTGACTTTTGAAGATTACCTGACGTAGGTGAAAGAAAGAGAAAACCAAGGTATGTCTGATATTTTTTCTTCTGTCTGAGAAATTCATCTTCGTTGTCGACGTCATAATGCCTATGTGTATTATGTTTTGCTCAGCTGAATAATTAAAACCAGCCAATATTGTTTTTCAAAATCCTAAACTTGCCATCTTCAATACACACTTTGTAACGTTATACGATAGTTACTTTAGTATAGTTAACATGAAATAACGTTAAGTTTTGATCAAATTTTAAACAAAAATCAGAAATTCTGAACATATTATTATCTTTTGACCTTTATTAAGTATTCTGGATAAATTATAAGACAAATACGCCAGGATAGTAAAACTGAATTAATAATTTTTGCCCTATTTTGAAAAATAAAAAATGGCGTTATTATGAGTTAAGAGCTTACCTGCATTATGTAAGGGCGTTGTAGCCGAGACTATAATCAAGGAAACAGTGGTTCTGTATTCGCATGCCAACACCGACCCTCAAAAACCGCAATTCTAGGACAGCGTTCGACAGCATTGTTGCTCGGCGGAGCATACAAATATTTCATTATAATTTTAAACACGACTTAACAAGGTAGCAGTAATATTAAAATGAATCGCGCACGTGCATACAAAATTATAATCTTACAACAAAGTTAAATTTATCTTGGAGGTGGACAAACAATAAAATATTCATTCGGTCATTTCGGAAATGGGAAGGGGGGGGGGGGGAAGTAGGGGGTTATGACATACAGTAAATATGGTCATTGTTCCGAATAGATGCCCGTTTTCTCTGTCCCGTGCGTTTTGACAACTGGACAGTGTCGACAGTGTCGATTTGTTCGACATAAACACTATAACATTGACAGGGTGTCCTGTTTTCCTTTGTACGTTTATTATTTTATTTATAGTTACATGTTTCGGACATATTTTGGAGTAGGTGAAATTGAAGTATAATCAAATTCTTCGGTCTCTGTTGGAATCAAACAGGTATTGGAGAATTCTGAAGTGTGTGTAGGAGGGGTTACTTCTAACAAAAAATGAGAGTTATACATTTAACTTGACAGAAAAGTGAAAAGCAGCAGCCACTAGGAGCAATTATAATAATGAGCTTAGATAGAACGGACCATCTGGAGTCTCTATCTAGAGAACAGAACAAAAACAAACAAAATTACGAACGTCTAATGAATATAAAGTGCTATTAGGATGTAATGGTTTTAGCCTGACATTGTTATAAATTACGTGAACTTTTTTAATCTACGTGAACGAATGTTTTTTTAATGATTTTTTTATGAAAATACCATGAAACTGATTTAATGATGTTGACATCACCTCATTCATCACTTTCCTAAAATATATTCCGTATTTTTTAAAAGCATTATTCAGAAAAACCTGCTTATTTGTAAATCAGTTTCATTGCATAGCTCCGATTCACTTATCAGAAATAAAGACTGCACATATCAATTTTGCCATAGTTATTATAAAATTTGTTATAATTCTAGATCGTTCTAGTGTAAAATAAGAAAGCGACTAATACAAGAAATTTTACATTGTGATTTAATTAACTTAGATTCAGTAAGATAAACATATGACGACATTTCAAAAACGAAGTTTTATCACATTCAGTGCAATGTATAAATATTGCATGACACGTTTAAGGCAAGAGTAACAAAATGGTTACCCCTCACAAAACCATTGCTTTCTTAAGTTCACAAAATTCTCCAACTAAATGTTATATGTACCTCCATCAGCAAGCAATATTATTTTTTGAATTGAATTGAATTGAACATATTTTATTGTATATATAAGGATACATATACAAATTTTTTTTTTAATTTTTTAATCACTCACACCCCCCCCCCCCCACACACACACAAAATTTAGTTACGGGTTTTTTTTCCCCATTCAAATGCATTACTTTCTATTATAAACAATATTCTTGTAGAATAATTACGAAATGATAAACAAAGAACAAGTACTCTGGTAGAGTTCTTGGAAATCAGTTTCCTTTATGGTACATTGTCCTTCTGAAACCGACGAGAAAGATAACTCGTGATGAAGATTCTTAGAACATATTATAACTGAACTATAATTACCGTTTAAATGTTACAGATCTTACATTATTTGATCATAAAATACACTTTTAAGCCTTAGAAAGGTAAAAATGAAAAATCCTAGCGGACTTCAAACTCATAAATTGCAGATCAATAGCAGACGCTTATATATCTAATGTTCATCGCTGTTAGATATCAACACCCTGATAGAAAAATTGTATAAGAATGAAGCTGACAATAATTCTATTGTTTATTTTAAAAAAAAGAACAATACAATATAAAGATGTCCAATACCTTCTTAACTAAGCAAGATTAATAAACATTTTTCAAACAGATAGGTAACAAAAATGACAGAGTATCATACATTGGTTTGTGAACTATACGAAAAGCCTCGGGTTATAAAAAATAGAGTTTTAAATATCTTATTATCATTATTAATCTTTGAATATCAACAAATTCACACACACCCTCCCTCCCTCTCTCTCTCTTTCTCTTTAATTCTCTCTCTCTCTTTGTCTGTCTCTCATCTCTCTCTCTCTCTCTCTCTCTCTCTCTCTCTCTCGTACTGATATGTCAATTGATCATGGCGGACACTGTTAACAAACAGTTAGTCATAGAATGTTATAAACAAACATAATTCTAATAGAAAATTCATGTTAATGTAAACAGAAACGAACACTAAACATGAGCCAAAGCCCTAGTTAGTCAGGGAAAAAAACATAAATGCAATTACAAAAAATAGTGAGAAATAAGTAAATATATACAAAACGCTATTTGGCACAAACAGAAAAAATGGATTTCGTCTGATAGTAGCTACACATATAAATGTTTTATATTCTAGTATGTAAATTGTAAAACATGATTGATGAAGTTGAATGGTGAGAGTAGGAACAAACCATCACCCAAAACAACAACTTGGGATATAAATAACTTGACGTCACATGAATTTCGAACACGCGATTTAGTGGTTGGACAAAACCTTCCCATAACAATCAACAGATTAATTCAGATGAGTAGAACTCAAATAACTATACGAACAAAGGATTGAACATTCTCATACATATTATTTGGTTAACAAAGAGACTTAATTTCATATACATAATATTGAAAAAAAAAATTATATTGAAGGATCGAGTTTTTAGTATTGAAAGCAACTTCAGACAACGCTTTAATACAAAATGCAGTATTTTCCAGGTGTTATATGAAAAATAGAGTGTATGAATAAATGTAATAATATTTAGATTAATATTAATCAAATTCCAACTTGAGGTACACTCCCTTGATCAAAAAATAGAAAGCACATGTTTGGTAGGAACCATTTACATGTACAAGTAAAGAGAGGGCATGCATTTTGTTACTGAATCAACAATGACATGTTTAATTAATGTACTTTGAAAATATATTCATACAATGTACATGATGATAATGAAAAACAGCATGTTATTTTTGTACAAAGATGAAGTCACTAAAATGGGAATTGTTTAGGACTTCAATTCGTTGAAGCATTTCAAGAAACATATTGCTAAGAGAAAGCCCTCTGGTAAGGTTGGAATCTCGTTGCTAGTGGTTCATGAATATTCATGTATGTTCATGAATATTCATGTATGTTCTCCTAATCACAACCAGACAAAAACATGACGTTATGTACCATCGTCACTAACGATGTCTATAATGACGTCATCAATAGCGGGTTTTTCTGTCTTTACCCGCAGTGGTTTCAGTGGCCCCATTGACCTTAGTTTTCCGGAATCGACGAATCCGTCTTCGGTTCATGTATATAAAGATGAATGTCAGAACAGCAAGGATTGGGATGGCGATCATGCAGATTCCCACCGACAAGATTCCATAGTCGTTGTTGTTCCCAGCATAAAATGTTATCAGAGCTCCTACATGTAATATTAAACAATAAATACATGTATATGATTTTAGAGTGTATTCAGACTAATCCGGAATTTATGCCTTTAATTCTAACTTTTACTTTGTCATAAAAACATGCTATCCTAGGTAAGTGTGCTCTCGTTTATCGTTTATAGTTTATTTGAACAATACATCAATCAAATAAACTATAAACGGGTGCACATCTACCTAGGATAGCATGTGTTTATGACAAAGTAAAAGTTAGAATTAAACGTATAAATTCCGGATTAGTCTGAATACACTCTAAATTTTTCAAAAAAGGAGGTTTTATATTCGTGACCTTTAGAGCTTGTGTTACATGTACCATTAAGCTGCTATGTTTGAAATTTGGCAATCAAAAGAATCAAAGTCTTTCATACAAACAATCTTATTTTTCAAAATTATAATCTTCCACTTACAACTGCACAATTGACCTCTCTTTAAAGATATGAATATTTGAAGTACATAAAACACACAATATTTGTTGCAAATTAGGTCATCTCATGCAGGTGTTTTGTATTAATCACAGATTGAATACCGTTAAAGTAATACCAATTACGATTTAGTTTATCCTCATTGTCCGTTCAAGCTTATTTTAACATTGAATACTTTTAGAGAGAAGGGAGGGAGGTGTAAAAACAAGATAATTTTCTTTGGATATACCTGCAGGAAGTATCACAAGTAGCAACAAAGCGAACGCACATCCGGTCAAACATCCCCCTAAACAGCATATACTGGAGGAGGGTTCATCTGAAAAGTTGATAAAAATATATTTATTAAGGTACCTCACTACACCGAGACCTAATCTTTTTCAGACACTATACGTTTATACATCACAAGATGGCAATATAAATGTTTTGTTAAACTGTTTGTATCAATCGATTTGTTTAAATATCGTCATAGCTTAGTGGTTTAAGTATTTGGCTTGTGAACAGCGATTATGAGTTCGAATCCACCTGGCACTTTTGTTCACATTTACTAAATAACATTATTAAAAATAAAAATTTTTATACAAAATTGCACTTTTTTCGCCTTTTTTTGCTTATATACTTCTTATTCTGTTGATTTGAGAAAATATGTCAAGGAGTAGTGAGCCACCTTAATATAATGCTTTATATAAAATGTCTTGAATACCCTGAATTAACAAGGCCTTGTTTAAATGCGCTAACAAGCGTGTTTGTATACTTTGAGGTGATGATGTTGACGTTACACCATGGAAAGGTTAATTGTGACGTAATAAATCCAGGATTTGGTGTCTCAGAACAGGATTATTTACATGGTTTTTTTCTGTACATGTACATGTCATGCGCGGATCCAGAAAATTTTCTCCAGAGGGGGGGGGGGAGGGGGAGGGCGAAGGTTAATTGTGTTTACCAGGGGGTTCCGAAGCATATTTGCGGTAATTTTATTATGTTAATTTAATAATTTTTCATTTTCTAGGGGGGGTGGGGTGGGCCGGGACCCCTCCGAACCCCCGCTAGATCCGCGAATGCATGTTTAGGGTGTAATCATTGTACTTTTGTTTTAAAAAGTCAAATATGACTATACCTTATGAAAAGCTAGAACATCAAGAAAAGCTCAAGAAAGTCTTGTTTCAAAAATGCTGCCTAAAATGAGGAATATTTGAAGATGAGGGTTGCTGAAAGAGAAATTTGGAATAATTTCTTCTCAATGGTCGACTTCCATAATCAAATAAGGTTTGTCGTATCCGGACGTTTTGGCTTAATCATGTTGAGATGACGTCATAAAAAGAGACACCTTTCTAACCCTGTTGGGGTAATGTCAAGCGTTCTTGTTTGCAATTGGTTGGTTTTAATGGTTTCGTTGTGGAAGGAGGGTGGGATATCGTTTAGATATATTATTCAAAAACGTTTAACAACATTTCTTACATATTTACAAAAAATGAATGTTAACATTCTTTAATATCCTTCATTATATATAATTAACTAATAAACTAGAATGCGATATGTAAAGTAAAACCTTATTTTGACCTAAAAAATAATCAACTTAAAGAGTACAAGAATTCCGACAAAGGTTGCATAGAATGCACGGTCCACGTGTTTTTTCCTCGATCTAATACTTTATACTTTGTATGCCTAATGTATTGATTTGAGTTTATATACCCTTGAAATAAAATTCAAATCGATCTTCATTTCTCAGCTTAAGTACCCGGCTTCTAATTAACCAAATAGTGATGTTATATCGATTCTAGGAGTTTATATAAAACAGAAATTCATTATCATCGATATCTCTATATTTTTTACAGTTCCTTTGGTGTATTCAATTCTTGCACATGCATATTTTACAAAAGAGCCTTGGACATTAACAAAGAAGGGTAGGAAAGGGCTTATAGTATTTTTTATATCTACCGTGGGTTTGGAAATATTTGATGTATTCAATGGGAATAAAAATCAATAATTTTTCAACCTTGAGTTTTTTTTTTATAAGAAAGACACGTTGTAGATTGATTTAATGAACAAAAATTCAACAGCCTTGTTGAAAAAATCCAATCTTAATACAGTCTATCTTCCGGTCGCTACTTTGCATAAAAAACGTTTTCACGACAGTTCCAGTAAACAAGGCCAATTATAAAACAGGGTACAGTTTTTGCTTGTCGTAAAATTACATAATTTTCAAAAAAATAACAAGCGTTTAAGTGTCATTGCTATGACGTTTCTGCTGTTGATGGAACAGTTCACTAAAAACACTTTACTTGCCAGCGTTTAAATTTCGCCTATTTAACACGTGATAATATCCCAAAACGAGAATTAAGGTAGAAATGATTTATAATCTATGGCCCTATAAATCGCTTCCATTCCCTTGTCAGCCATTAGAACTGATGAATAATTTGTCTTCTCTGCAACAACTATTCCTTGATTTAGCCATCATTATACATCAAAAAGAGCCGTCTAGATTTAATTAAATCAAAGCCTTCTTGCAAAACTTGCAAAAAATTTCAAAATAATCCAGGAAAAACCGGGAAAAAATGGTTTGTCGTTTATATATTGTCCTCTTTATACTAAAGACATGCTTTTAAAGCTACCGTCCATGGTTCTATAGCATGGATTGTTTGAACGTTTTTAAGTGCAGTATTATTTAAAAAGACATTTATCTAAGATACTATTCGAACACACGCGCTCCTTTCAATTTCAATGAAATACGAAACTTCCCGTACTAAGTTTTACAACGTACATGTATATGTGTTCAGCCATGTTTGTAAATAAGCGTATTGTACAGTTATACATATGTCAATTATATACTTACAGTTAATCAATATTGTTAACTTTTATGTGATAAGTATCACTGTTTAAATGATTCTCTTAATCAAACCGATCAGTCGAGAATGAAAGTACCATTCATATTGTATACCTTGTATATATATATATATATATCTTATCTATTGAATGAAATCCAATATACTACAAGAGATTGATGAAGAATCGATCCATGAATAATTAATATGAACTCTTACAGAAAACTACTCACTTAGCTTTGTCTGACCTTCGTAGATGAAGATAGAAAGTGAATTGTCATTATACGAAGTTGCATCTATTTACTCGTGAAATGTTTTACTCTGAATTTTATACGCATCCGCAATTTAATACAGGTCATCTAAAAAAGTTCACTATTCTCAAGTTTTTCATTGTTCGTAAATCGTAAAATCTCTCTCTCTCTCCTTTTTTCTCTCTTCTCTCTCTCCCTCCCTCCCTCTCTCTCTCTCTCTCTCTCTCTCTCTCTCTCTCTCTCTCTCTCTCTCTCTCTCTCTCTCTCTCTCATTTATCATAAAATACAAACTATTTACTTTGTAGCCTTTCACTGAATGCTCTGTTTTGATGTGAGCAAGTGCAATTTCGCAATGGCCCATTCAACTACATATTTACAATGCAAAAAGAAAAATGAAAATAAATATGTTAAAACTATTCATGCGTTCATATCATTAACAATTCATTTAAACAAGAGCAGTTGTTTTGTTCAATCAAAATGAGCATTCAGGTCGATCCCATTTCAGATGTAAGCCTCAGTACAAATCCACAGCTTAATACCCACAAACGTCAATTTCTAGAAATTTTTCTGTATTGATATTTTTAAGCAATAAATGTACCTTCCAAAATGTGCTTTAGTTTAGAGTTGATTTTTTTTTTGGTAGTGAAAGGGAGGGGGGTGGGGCGTGGGGGATAACCTAACAAACCTAAATTTCTAGAAATATTTCTGTATTGATATATTTAAGCAATAAATGTATCTTCCAAAATGTGCTTTAGTTTAGAGTTGATTTTTTGGTAATGGAAGGGGGTGGAAGGGGGTGGGGGTGGGGACAGAGGTTAGTATTTTTTGTTTAAGTGTTGCGGGCAATCACTAATCAAAATCATTTTTTCTGTGGTAAAATAGCAAAAAATTGTTTTAATGAACTGTAATTCGCAAATATCTCTTCTATCTATTGCTTACACAAGTATATTTAAAGTCTGGAGCACGCTGTTGAATCGATAAAATGTGTGCATCAAACCGACTTCGTTCGCCCATTGATTTTCAGCCTTACACTTTAATCAGATTTTATGCAAATTATCTCAGAATGAGCCTAATGACATCTTTTTGGTCATTAAAGAAGACTTACAAACAAAATATCCCAAATTCTGCTTCAAATATCAAAGTTTGGCCCGAACAGCAGATTAATTACATACCGGTATACTTCTTTAGTAGATGAGGCCAGTTTTTAATTAGTTTCTTTGCTTAATGCTGGAATAACTACACTAATTATCGAAGAAAAATCGAGTTTTTATTGCCCCTATTGGTTAAATCGAAAAAAAACTTCTACCGCCAATTATTGTAATTTATCACCTTTAAAACCCTCTGCAATTAGTATATACTTGTACATGAGCGCAATGTTATTAGAAATCGCTAATTGAGATACATGTAATATGCAATTACAAGTTTAAACTAGTTTCAATTAAATGCCCCCCAAAAAAATAAAGTAAATAAAATGATCCTGAGTTATTGACAGAGGTTTGAATTTAATACATGCCAATCTATTTTTAAAATCCCTCAAAATTTCATATGAGAATCACATCTGACCAACTAACTACTCGATGTGTATGAATTCATCTTCAGCTATAAAACTAGGTGTATCGCTTAATCTACATAAGGGTAATAACGCGGATATCCGTGGACAAATATGACCAGAATTTATCAACATTAATAAGTTTGCGATGGCGAGCAGACGAGAGATAATGCTCTGACGTAGGAATAACGAATTGACCACTTTACGCTTGTCAATTCTGACGTAACACGCTAAATTCCCAAAGGGTTGTGGTTAATATCACCTTGTAATGTGGTGGTTGCTATGTCCTGCTATAATATTGTTCAGTCTGCTGATTAATATATACCACATATAATGCTAAAAAAGGATGACTTCTTATCATTGCATTCAGGTATACACAGAATTCACGCGAATTTCTGAATCGGAGTAATTAATAATGCAGGAAGATTAATTTTGCTTAAAGAATTACTCGTATTTTTATAACCCCGTACTGTTAATGAAAAGGGAGGAGGCGATTGTGTGCTAGTATGACTCAGTTTAAACTAAAAAAAAAACCCTTTTCCAAGAACTTTAAGGGGATATTATATTAAAAGCCGTTACCTACACGAGTGTATTAGATTTCTTTTTATGGATAAAAAAAGTTTCAATTTACCGATCGCGAACCTAAATATACATATACATGTACCACTATAGATAATCGTGTTGTGTAAGTCAATTAAATTCAATTAGAACACATTAAAATTTGCATACACCTTTCGAGCTGTTTTTTGTTCATTTACAAATACTAGTTTTTGCATCTACAAAAATCTCATTTCCGATGCAAGGACGAGTATATACATTAAATGTACAGACACGGTGTAGACACACTCCAATGAAATTGAAAAGCGAAACAAATTAAAATACGTATACATATTACCTTGGGCCAAGGGGGCAGTCTTAACTTGACTTGGTTTGCTAGATAACTAATGCATAACGTGACCATGTCAAGGTTGTAAACGAACAAGGGGGATATATTTCACTCAGCAATTAAATTCAGTCCATCAATTTTTTTTTAAACTTTCTTTTGATTTAAAAATCAACAAACCATCTGATCACCACCAGCACCACCACCCCCCCCCCCCAATAATAGGAAAAAGAAAATAAAAATTCAGATCCACATGTACTCTCCTTCCTTTAATGGGACATAGGTTTAGTTTAAATTCACCTTGCTTAAATTATGAACCTATTCAGAGTCGAGCTACATGTTGAGTCCCAAACCACCAAACTCTCTCCTCTACCCCAAGGACAGTTTACACCTAGTCCCCTGCCTGACAGTCTTACCTTCTTCGTCAGGGTCGTCCGTGACCACATAGACCCCCATGTCTGGGGGACAGGCTCCACCCCTCTCCTCAGTAACACATCACCCACATCATTTCCTTGTAGCGGAAAAGTAGTTCATCCAGACCAGGAAACACTACCGGATACTAATTGTCTGGAATTAAACACAATACGTTTAATCTGCCCACAGATCTCCGTCCACGAGACAGTTTATAACCCACAGATATTAAGAATACAGACTCGAACCGTACGAGAAAAAAAAACCCAGCGTCGAATTGAATGATCAAATCGATCTACAATTGAATAAACTCAAAACGAGGAAAGATGATATTTACGGGCCACAATCTGTCTCGTATACAACTTAAAATGACAACAAAACACTCAGCTACACATAATGTACCTTCGTGCAGAACTGGGTGATCTGATCAATTTTTAATCACGCCCGTCTTTTATCTTTGTAATTTCGATGATTTACAACTTCTACCTGGCTGCTCAGTTTTTCACTTACCTATTCTTCCACGTGAATTGTTTTTCTTCCTGAATCAACTGCTGGTGATTGATTTCCAATCGATCGAAAGCGTGGATCGATACTGCCTAGCTGCCACCACTATTCACTGTAAAGTTAACACTCGCAATAATAGAGCCTTACTCATGCAGGATTTGGTGACCGATTTTGCAATGAAATAATCCCATACCCCAGTACGATATTTTGTATACGTGTGTCCCCATTACATTCACATTGTTTACCTGTGGCGAGTTTACCTGAATAAAACTTTAAAGCTTTCGGAACACCTCTTCTGCTTTCAATTGACCGCCCGCCATAGCAACAAAGTAAATAGCGGCGGTTCAAACATCTGGCCTCTCGAGACAGTCTTGTGCAATCAGATAGACATGTGCATCTGCGTTTACTATTTTCAAAACAAATATTTAGCTTTGCAATAGTGATTCACAGTATGTGCGCGAAATATAACGCACAAATGCAGATGCATGTTTTCTATGTGTAAACACATCACGTATTAGATTGTTTGGTGATTTTTACTTTTTTGCCCCCTGTTTATAAATTAGAGGTTATAATTGATTAAATAACAGAGGTGTCTTTGTTAAGACAAGAAAAAGGGACCAATTACACTTTTCTGTAATAAAGGAAGAGAAATTGAAACAAAATCAGAAGTAGGGTTATTAGCATTTATTTAAACTATAAAAGGCTTTCTTTGGTGATTCATGTGGGCTATGAAGGTGGCGACATTGCAGAAAATATACATAACCCGTGTTAGCGGATTATGTAATTTTTTTCTGCAGTGATCGCTACCTTCATAGCCCACATGAATCCTCAAAGAAAGCATTTTATTGTTTGTATTTACATCTTTCTTTTAAAAAATTGGGACGTGTTGCTATTTCTTTAGCGCTGTTAATTAACTATAAGTTTACGTAAAAAATAGAGGGAATCATACTCGGTAGATGTAAATATTGGTAAATAAATAATTATATAAATCTTGATTCAATGTATTGATTTAGACTTTTGAATTGAGTCACCTTTCCAGTGATATTAAAGTAAAATGTTTTACTTATCATACCGTGACAACATAAAACAATGTCTTAAGTAAGCCTACAAAATTTTTTAAAAAAGACGAATATTCAAGCACACAATTAGGAAGATAAATATCAAGGTGTCACTACAGTATTAAATTTTTATTATATATTTTTACCAAAATTGCGCAACTTTAGATACAGATTTAAAATTCAAAACGAACTTCTGGGAAAAATCCTCTTGACGTCTTTTTAAACAACGATTCATTTACAATTTTCAAGCAAAAAGAAAAAAGAAAACGCACGTGCATCGAACAAGGCGTGATACTTTGTTTACGTCGAAGTTACACATGTGCTTGAAAATCAAGCCCGGGCCTTTTCACCCCCTCCGGAAACAACATGCATAAAAAATTCAAACATCCTCGCATTATTACAAAACTGTGATAGTCAGACATCTTGCGCATGGTTTTTCATCTCACTGTCATGTCGTGAGTTTTGAATTTACCGGATGGCAGTAAATACAAAACTTACAACATGAGACAACTTTGTCATGTTGTGAATATTGTATTTATAAACTGCCACCGGTAATCTCAAAATTCACAACATGACATCACAATAAAATCAGCCCTTGAGCGGAAACGCCCTAAATTTAAAGGGGAACTCGGGAATCATTTTGCTATGGCCATGTTTTGACTGTTATGATACCTGCAAGCATACAGTTAAGATGTCAATATTCAGGCATACAATTAAAAAGATTAATTTTCAAGCTCAGACACCCCCTTCTCCCGCTTAGACACTCCTTCCATTTCAAAATCAAATTAATTATCATAAAGCTTATACAGATCTTTTTATTAATTTTACATACATGTACATATATTTATTTCATACATCTCACTACATTAACTAGAAATATGTTTTAAATTACTTACATGGTATGCGTTGAAACAAAATCCAATTTAGGTTATCATCTTCATCACAAAGTTAACATGAACGTCGCTAGATTTGTCATTCATGTACTGTATAAAATTTTGCAAGACTCCCAAAAGCCTCGTCTTTGCGAATATTTCAACATCGCGAACCAGTACTTGCTGTGTAAAAGTAGAAATATTTTTTTTATGAAGACGGCTTGTCGCGAAAATAAGTCTACGCGAACCAGTTTATCTTAGATAAATCGCAAAATAAAGCAGTCTAATTAACTATGTAAAAATAATAACAATGTAATTTTTTTAATAGTGGCTAAGATAAAGATTTAAATTTCAGTCTATCAGAAAAATACGTGTTGCACATATCTATATGTATATAATTTATGAAGAATAAATCGCCTAATTCTGTTTGTACAGGTTTTATAATGGCGTCTTATGACGGCCGTTTCAATCAGGATCCTGAATACACAAATATCACAATCCCCGACATCCTAAACAGCGGATCCGATAAAGAAGAGGAATACGAAAATGTGGTACTGCGACCAAAAATACCGAGCTATGAAGACGAAGTCTTTGAAGAAGAGGAGAACTCGGCTAACTCTAGTCCACATTCGTCGCCAAGGAAACGAAGATCCGGTGTTATCAATAGCACCGAGAAACTCAACAAAATTGGGACAACCGACGAAGACAACGAAAAAGCTAGCGCCAAGTTTTCGCTTTCGTCATCGTCTGATTCCTCACAGGAATCGGAAAATAAGACCGAGGAGAAAGAAACGATAGACGAACTAGACGAATCGATGGAAATGGAGGATAAAATATCCAATCTTTTTCCGAAGCCGAATTCCCTGGGTGTTATATACGATGAGACTAGGCCTCGTAGATGTCATCAAAGACAAAAGGCTTCTGACGTCATTTATGACGAAACGAAACCGAAGAGAAAAGTCAGTTTCGACACAGCAATGCCAACATTTAAACAAAACAAAAATGATCATCTTCCCATCCGAAAAATTAGCTTAGACACTGGACTTGAAATGAATAACATTCGTAGAATCAACATCGATTCCGGGTATGGGAAAAAATTAAAAAAGCAGTCTTCGAATCCGGAAGCGAAAACTGACAATACAATCCGAAAAATTAGCTTCGATGAAGAGTCAGGGACACTTCATATTCGCCAGATAAGCAACGAAGATGACGAAGATTCGACTCCAGTAATGTTCGAAACATCGAGCGATACTCCCTGTGTCACGCCCAGAAAAGTGAGTTTCGAAGGAGATCATTCGGACAACATCGGCTACATTAACCGTGGCTTTGACAATGACACCTACCTGGACAATGTTACCTTCCAAGTGCAGCGTGTTTATCCAGATATTCAAGAAAAAGACCTTAACGGCTTTAACAAAAGGGCTAACGGAAATGGCGAAGCCAGTTGTGCATTCAATGGATACGAAACAAAGGGGATCTTAAAGGGAGGCAAATCGAGACAAGTCAGCGTTGCAGGAAATTCTGATGACCCTGAACATAAAAACTCGCATTTGGCAGAGCATCTAAGGAAAGACTCTATTGCTCTAACAAGTGAAAAACTCGGACAAATTCTTGATCTTCAAAAACATTATTCCCAACAGCATACGAGGACGAAAAGGGTAAGACTTATTTGAACTAATTTATAAAATCTACATTTTTCAAACACATGACTTGAAAATCAATAATCATTTCCATATAATACTAGTATGTATACTGAAAACATGGCAATGGTTCCACCAAGTTTTTGCGCGGACGAAGAATTTTCCGCGAACATTGAAGAAATGTATTAGGTTTCCAGGATTAGATACGTGCACATTTGTTTGTTGTGCGTATTATATATTTCTCTATAATCTGATGTGTTTACATTTTAGATACTTTAATTCTTTAATAGATTTTATTATTTTTTTTTATTTCTAGTTTGGAAAACAAAGGGAGATCTTGAAGAAATATAAACTACATCTGGGAGTAGCGGCACTATTTGTGTTCATCATAATATTAGTTAGCGTTGGCTGGCATTTCCATCACATAGCAAACAAGGAAAAGATGATCAGCCAAAGAATATTCTTTGAAGCCAATTCGAAACGACTATCCCTCTCTGACCCTAATGGACGCGACCAAATGTACGGAACCCTTGGACACCAAATCCCATCATGGAAGAAACCGACCCACTGTTTAGGCGAAGAAGAGACCCAGGAATTTCAATGCTTGCGATGGAAGGACAGTGCTATTTTAAGAATCAGTTATTTTACAGCTCCTGCAGTGAAATGTTACAATATTTCTTGGGAATCGCTCACGCCAGAGTTATATCCCTTAGATTGTTTTTCTATCGGTAATCAAGCTTGGTTTGGTCCATCCAACAACACTCACCCGGAATGGCCCATCACTCACGAAACGGATTTCATATTTTCGTCCTCCTATTCTCAAAACTTCGATGCCGGGACATTTAATTCAGCAGTAGAAAATTATTGGTTGTCGGAAAATGGAAACGGTATTTTGGTTAACGATGATATTCCACTAGTGATGCATTGGAATACGATGAATAAAGGTTCATGGTGCATCACTTCAAATTACACCGGAGATTTCTACGGATTTAAGGCAAACATACACAAAAAGCGCTTCTTAAACTACACGATCTGCAACGGAAATGATCCCAAAGCTGCGCATGAATACTTTAGGACTCATTTGGAAACCGGTCCAGAAAGCCTACCAGAAAAACTCCTTTACACCAGCCCTCTGTGGTCAACAAAGGGAGACAGGGATTCCAAGCAAGTCGCAGAGAGCGATGTCTTAAACATTGCTAATGCTATCAATAAAAACAACATGTCATGCGGTTCTATCGTCATAGACGGGAAATGGGAAGATATTCAGGGCGATTTCAAATTCGACGAGGAGAGGTTTCCAAACATTTCCACCCTCCAGTCTAGAGTCATGTCGACGGCAAACTGTTCACTGACGGTGTCTTTCAATCCTTACTTTGATTACAAGTCGGAGAGCTTCACAGACGGACATCCGAAAGACCATTTTATCCTCGACGCAAGTGGAAAAGTTCCCGCTCTTGTTCAGTGGAATGATGACGTCATGGCAATGTTGGACGTCACCAACCCGTCTGCGAAGTCGTGGATTACGGGGAAGATGATGACACTGACCGACAGGTACAAGATCCAGTCATTCAAAATGACGTACGGAAAACCTACCTGGCTTCCATTCCACCCGACATTTTATAAACGGGACGTAACTCCCAACAAGCTAAAGAAAGATTTCACTGACATGTTGGTATCGTTCCACGAACTAAATGCGGATATCATTGAAGGAACTTCGCACACCCAAAACCTTCCTTACTTTGTAGCAGTTCCGACGAAAGTGAAAGAAACGGAGGGAGGGTTGTGCCTTACTGGTACAATCCCGATAGCGCTGGCGCTAGGACTTATGGGATATCCCTACGTCATGGCGGATGGCATCGACTATTATAAGTTCGACCCTGACGACAAGACTTACGAACTTCTACCAAGGAACCTCTACGTCCGGTGGATACAAATGGCTGCGTTTTTCCCAGGAATGAAATATTCTACACCACCTTGGAAATATGACAAAGACCTCGTTAAGTTCGCAAAGAACGCCGCTCTTATGCATCAGAAATACGTCGCTCCAGCCATCGAATCCATGATGAGCGATATCAAAGCAGGGAAACCCATTGTCCGACCAATCTGGTGGTTGGATCCAGATGACGAGATCGCGAGAAGTGTTGGCGATTCTTTCTTGATCGGGGATGAGTATTTGGCAGCGCCAATTCTCTGCGAAGGTAAAACCTCGAGGCAGATCTATTTCCCAGAAGGCATCTGGAGAGATGTTCAGACCAATCAATTGATTGTTGGCAAAAAATGGATCCCGTATCCTATTAGCATGACAACGTTTCCGTTCTTCAAGCGAACAAAAGTTTATGAAGGGACGTAAAAATTCGTAAAAATGGGTACTTAAAAGAAGAAATGTTAACTATGTAAACGGTTGTGTCCTTTGTGTAAATGTATTCTAACGTATATTTGAGTGTATTTGGTCTGTGTTTAACTTGTTGTAAATTACAACTGTCATTGTTATTAAATAACGTTCATAAATATAACCTATGTAAATAATGAATACACATTTTATATGAATGACAGGATAAAGGGCATTAATAATGCATTAACATATTATGCATTGATGGTTTTCGAAATGAAACATGCAATAATATAGGTATGGTATGGTATTTTCTATCATATTTTAAAATACATTTTATTTTTACATAAATTTGTTGACCAGCAAATTTCAAACAATGGTATTTATGTACATTTTTAATTTACCAGTGTATTTACAATATGAGCATATCATCGATTGATATTTAGTCGGACGATTTTAGAGATTTGTTTATTTCTACACGTGCGTTAATCAGCTGTTGATGGTTGTTAAGTTTATAAATTTTTAAAAGCTTTATACAACGATGATAGATTCTGCAGTGCTTTGTGATTAACTTGATTTAAATTTTACTGATGTTTATTATAATAAATGTTAATTACAAAATAGCGTTGTCTCTATTTGAATTTTTTCTCTCTCAGTTGTCGCGGATGTACACAAATTGACGGACTCTGACTCTGTACTCCTGATTGATGGAAATCCGAATAAAAAAATTATTCCTTAAAAAAAAGAATGCTGACAGATTGCTCATGGATAACATAGTTTAAGATATGAAATACTTACTGTTAAACCCCTGTCAAACTGGGACTGCGTCCTCAAGGTGACCCCGTTGCGTCCTAAAAAATTTTAAAACGCCAAGTTGCACGCAGAAGAGTATGGAGGGTAATCGTGTTCAAAAATCCAGACTTGTAAACTTGTAAATCCGAATATGCAATCATGTTAGTGTGCGAGCCTGAGTATGAATGAGTGTAATTTTGATCGTATAACCTATAAAACTCAGGCATAAACACTTTAGAGTTGACCCCGCAGGCCTTCAATCTAATTTTTCCTACAGTACAGATGCAGCTGTAAAATGCTGTTTGTTATCTACATGTAACCTGCCACTATAATACACACTTTCTATCTGTAGTCTCTGCATTTGTATCTCCGTTTTCTGAAATAGCACGGCTGACATGTTACAAATCGACAAATGTAAAGTCTACAAGTTTGTCGAATTTTGACATGACCATATATGGAAACAGTGACGTCACCGATAGAAAAGGCTAGCTGCAGGTAAAGGCATGCCGTAATCGCCGGAATGGGGACGGAATAAATAAAAATAATATATTAGGTAGGCCTATAATCATATTATCTCTGGATAACAACCTTTCTTAGGAAGTATGATTTTTCGGAAAAATAAATTATGAGCTTGGTGTATATCAAGAGAATGTATATAAAAGATGCGAGTGAAGAATTCGATCGGCTTCAGATATCTTCTTAGAACTGGAAAAAATACATATAATGACTTTGTTTGAATATACATGTGAATATTTATTAGAGTACATGCAACAAATTTTTAAAATATAGAGCTCGGCTGAATAAAGAAAATATCTCCAAAAGCATCCTTATCGCTACCACAAAATTGGGACAAGACCCCCCCCCCCCCGGCAAAAAAGTACACGAGGTCGGCGGCCCAGTTGGTCAATTAAATAACTGAGTCGCAAAGTTATCAATAAGAAATACAAACAATATTTTAAGACATTGGTTTTGAGATTTTTTTGATTAATATGAGACATAAGAAGCGACACCCCCCCCACTTTAAAAAAATAAATAAAAATTCCAAAGATAAGGTTAACTGTCGTGAAATTAAAATGTGTATAAATTATTTCTAAAAATGTTTCATTTGGCATTGTCGGCAATAAATAGGGAAAAAAGCCTATCATGCAGGTGAAAATTGGCAATTTTTTTTTTATTTCAAGCAATTACCGGTATTACGGGATATGAGTATGTCGGTTCAATACAGACTCACTTAGTAAAGTTGGTTGATAAAGAATTTCCGGAGAGCTATTATATATAATACAGCTTTACAGCCACTTGTGAACATGTACTGTTTATTATAAAGCAGCTACTTAATTTTGTAAAATGATCGCCAATACAGTATATTTTAAAATATTTTTGATTAATTTTAAAACTCTACCAGTTCATAAACGATTAAATTCATCTGACCCACTCCGTTCCTTAATTTCAGAAATCCAATTTCCGAAGAAAAAACATAATTACAAAAACATATACATACTAGTATTCACTTACTATTTCTTCAAAACCTTTCAATTTTTAACTAAACTTTGTGCTTTAATTAATTATTATAAAACTTCTTTTTATAAGAGTTTTAGATTGTTTTATTATTTATCTTGCACTTGCACAACAAAATCATTTTGATATTTAAAAAAAGTATAAATTCATGTATAGTTACATACATTTTTCCGCGA
This sequence comes from Magallana ariakensis, assembly GCA_020458035.1. NCBI lineage: Eukaryota > Metazoa > Mollusca > Bivalvia > Ostreida > Ostreidae > Magallana > Magallana ariakensis. Next base: position 62,192,349 of record CM035813.1, read on the forward strand.
AAAATTACCAAATCTTTGCAAGTCGTTTAATTCTAACAAATTCAGAAAAATAAAAAGAGAAAAGCTGTCAATGTGACAGCAAACCGGGTTTTCTTTTGTGTGAACAGTATCCATAATCCATTTGTCAATCCTGAATTGATAAATACTACCTATCCAGAGAAATGTGGTACTCTACGTATATGCAATATTTTTGCCAAAAATGACTAAGTTTAACAGCTGGTATTTTTTTTTTCATAAATTATCAGAAATCAAAATTCTAGCAATTTGCATACCTCTGATATATGTATAATTAATCTGCAAAAGAACAACTACCTATCTTGAAAACTATAGGAGGAGTTATCCGTACAATAGGGGTACCCTATATGCAATATTTTGCCCAAAACATGACTAAGTTCAGCTTATGTTTGTTTGATAAATTATCAGAAATCAAAATCCTAGCAATTCGCATACTAGTACCTCTGATATATGTATAAATGATCTGCAAAAGAACAACTACCTCTCTTGAAAACTGTATACGAGGAGTTATCGGTACAATAAGGGTACCCTTTTGGCAGCCACCCGCCCGCCCGCCATTTTTACTATTTCAATAACCGGATTTTTCTTTCGGAAAACCTGGTTAAAAATTCTCTCAAAATTCTTAGAATTCAGAAGCAGTGGAATACATGGAACCTCACGGTGGTCTCCGAACCCCATGCCGCTCAAAATATATTCATCCCCTTAGGGAATTTCTTGATCTGTCTCATTTCTAGAGAAAAGTGCGCATTAACTTATTTTCCAGTTTAAATTACATATCAAATTATTTTAGAGAAATAAGATATTAGGCATTTCTTTTTAACCCTTATCGTATAATACCACGAGAATTATATTACAGAAATTAGCGCATTCGTCACATCGGCAACGATTTTGATATAAATGAACCTCTTCCTGTTTGGTCCAGTTTCAATCATACCTCCATAATTTTTCTAAAAATAATACCGGTATTTTCGATAGAAAAAGTGTCGTTCATTAAAAGCTTATTGCAACAGTTTAGCTGAATATTATGGGTTTTTTTTCGTCCATTCCGGCGATTACGGCATGCCTTTTCCCGCAGCAAGGCAGTTGCCATATAAGGTCATGTCAAAATTCGACAAACTTGTAGACTTGACATTTGTCAATTTGTATAGTGTCAGATGTGCTACTGCTGATTCTGAAGATACAAATGCAGAAACTACGGATTGAAAGTGTGCAGAGTTGAAGGTTTTATTAACTAATGAAAACAATAAAGCTGCAAAAGGTGCATCATACGAAGGAACTGAGTCAAATCTTACATGTGTTAATGCCGGAGTTTTAAGTAACACGATCAGAATTACACACTTTTATACTCAGGCTCACACACCAACACGATTGCATATTCAGATTTACAAGTTAACATGTCTGGATTTTTGAACACGATTACCCTCCATAGAAGAGTCTCCTACAGCGCCACAGCAACGCAGCGGCATCTTCATTTGTCGCGGTGGGATCGTCTAGAACGTCATGTGACGGTGCGCAATTTGTGCATGTACAAAGTACGTGCATGGCTCTGCGTTTTGATAAATACGCAGTAGAAACGAAGTAGGGTCGCCGTGACAGCGACACTAAAGCTCAAGTAACGCACATAAGCGCAGTAAAGACGCAGTGATAAGTCGACGCACTTGCACAGACCCCTCTCGTAGTCATTTGTGATTACACTGCGTCTCTATTGCGCTCTCGCTACGCATTTAAGGCGTTTGAACGTGTTGTTTGTCATTTCGCTGCGTTCACACAGTGAACCCAAAGAGCTGTTGCTGCGATTATTGCGCTCTCTTGGCGTTTCTTCTGCGTTTCTTTAGCGTTTATAACGCGCCTCCACTCTGTTTCTAGTGCGTTGTCAGCCAGACCACAAAAACGTGTACAATGGCTGTTGTACAATAGCAAGCGATATAGTATTCTTAAACTTGATGTGGGTGACTATGTAAAAATAAACATTTGCGATTTTTTCAGGACCTTTTCCAGTACGTACATGTAATTCATGCCTTTTTTTTACTAATGTTACTAGCCTATCTATGTTTATCTAACAGCTTATAACGGTTATGTTTTGTAGACCCGACTACTAACCTAAGTAATAAAGTTCAAAATTATTGTTTGTTCCGCGTACAATTGTACAAATTAAATGTATATAGTTTACCATAATTAATGAACGTCTTGTTCAGGCCAAAGAGAACTATCATAATCTGGAAACGCAGTTACACGCCATGGGAGCTCCGTAGAAACGCCCCGGTCGCCGTCAGGACGACTTGACATCATCACTAGATATAAAAATGAAGTTAGTGGCGTACAAATAATCATTACATTCGTGTTTTTAACACTAACAGGATGCCAAAGTACTGTAAAAGTGGTTATTTACGCATGGGGGAAATTTACACTAGATACGCGGTAGGCTGAAAACCGGGAAAATTACCTCCGCGCGTACGGTAAAAAATTAAACACTTAAAATTAAGAATGGTAAATCGCGCATCCGCGTATGTAATACCCACGCGTATTGTTTGACCACAGAAAACGCGTACTTAACCACCAGCGTAAATAACCACTATTAAAGTATTCTCAATGGCACCAGGTTTCTCGCAAAATATTCTACTTTTACCAAAGAGTCCATTTCAATCGGTAATTTTCATATTGTATTACTATGTATCATTGTAATTATAGTAGCCTCGTTTAATCACATTTATTAGTTATATCGATATACCATTAAATAATTTCTATATTGACGGAAATATTTCTCTGAATGTTATTTTTTTATCATTATTTACATTCAATTGATAATATATTTCAATATTTTTCCTGACATGATATGTCTATGTCAAGTGACACTTTATTCAAACAATAATAAACTGCATTTATCCTTTGCTATAATGTGTAATTTTCGTTCTAAGTATATCTGCATTGTCAGATACCACTCATTCAGGGTTTGCATATTAATAACATCAAATTTGAAACTTTGTTCATTTTCAATAGAGTTGAAAAAGCAATTTATTAAAGATAGACTGAAACGCTATTTTTTCATGACTTTTGAATTTTTTGTTTTCTTTTAATTTTATTCAACTTAATTTTAAAATGGTAATATCAATTACTTCATCTTATACATATAATGTACATGTATGTATGTAAAGATGATCAAGAGATACAATAATCAGGTTCTTTGTTTGCAAACATCATCTCGCACGTCACGATGTTGAGGTCTTCATGATATAAGTGTGTTCAGTCGTTAATTTATATTAAATTCGAATTTTACGTATATAGACACATCAATGGATTTTATTAACCAATAATTTTTATATCCCCGCTCCGAAGAAGAGGGAGGTATACTGTTTTACCATTGTGTGTAATTCAAATAATCCATACAAAATGTAAAAACATAAGATACAGGTAGCCAATCCTATTTTAGCAATGTCTGAAAGTAGAAATAGAGAGTTATTTAAGAAATAAGGAATCATTCTTTGAGTATTATGAGGTGATAATATCGGTCGGGATGTGGTCAAATCCAATAAAGCCCGAAGATAGATTTGACCACGCGCGACCAAAATTATCACCTCATAATATTTAAATAATGATTCCTTATTACTTATATTTATATTATTTCCTATTTGTACACTTTGAAACAACATTTTAAAACCACTATTTTTTTATGTAGCACATGCTATGTATTACTACGCGGCGCAGCCAATACCGTTTTTCGGTTATGCTATAAGACACGCCCATTTTGTGTTACTCATGTTTTATGAAATTATTGGGTTTTAGGGTTCAAAATTGATTCGTAATGTTATCACAGACAAAGACAGTTGAAAATATAAATATTATGGAATCCGGATAGGTCCATGTAGCTCACTACATGGCATGGGTTATCATGTAGCTCACTATCGTGTCATGGGTTATCATGTAATCTTTTTTTTTCGAATATAAGCAAACTTCAAAGCACGTTTGAAAAACTAAAGAAAACATTAACTGTTTATTTTTACATCTGTATCTGAATCATCAATCAATTATCAATAAAAAAGGAGAAATTTTCTAGATTATCACTTTTGAACACTTCGTTACATAGAAGGAGCAGCCATTTTTTTTTTCAAATACATAAAGTTACTATTGGTGATTACAAAAATGCTTGAAAATTTTAGATCATTTCGTGCAAGTTCATGGAATTCATGCTCTAATTGTAGCTTAGGTTTCGATTGGCCTAGAAATATTCCACATAGATTCAACATCAAAATAAAAGTACTTTAAATATATTTCAATTGATGTACATAATATATTGATACTCTTTGTTTTTGCATGAAGTTTGTTGTAAATGGAATATTTTAAATTTTCAATCATGATTCCTTGACTTTTCCTGAAAGATTCAAAAAGAAAGGATGTGCGGGCATCTTGTACATTTGAGGATCTGATTGTAAACATTTCATGAAGTTGCTTGTTTCTGCCCAAAACTGGTCCAAACTGTTGTCAAAAGTTAAACAAGAGGCCCATGGGGCCACATCGCTCACCTGAGCAACAATGGGCGTTCAAAAGATATTGTGCCATATGGCCCCTCAGTAGAATAACAAAAAATAAATATTGTAAAGTATTCGAATTTTACACTTATTTTTGCATACACGTAATCTTTGACATTGTATCTTTATGGAATACTATTTTTACCCAGAATAAGAAAATCCTACGCAAGATATAAAACTAACATTTGGTAGGGGTACACTGTTAACTTCCAATTCCCTATATTTTCGTTCTGCCCCCACCCCCTTCCCCCACTTTATAAAGCAATCAAAATATATGAGAACATATAGGTACATTTTCTTCCTCAACTACTTACTAGTTATTGTATTTTTTTTAAAATATCATATAATAGTTATTGCATTTTATTAAATATCCTATAGATGTGAAGAAGAAAATTGTACTCCAATCCGCTCAATTCCTCAAATTAAAAACATTCAAAAATTTAATTTGTCTTCTCCGTTATAATTAAATGACTGTTGTTTACCTGGCGTAAACTCGTGTGACTTTTATAACTTTACTCACATTTGAGTGATGAATACACTGGAATGAAAATTGTTGTCACGTGACATGCTAAAGAACTATAAAAATCAATGTTACAGTATTGACAGGCACATCACTCTATTTTACTAAGGCACACCCATTATTTTCATCTTTATTCAAAAATAAAAATGGCTACAGACCAGGATAATTTTCCGCTGTAATATTTTCTTTGGAATAGAGATAATTCCTTTATCCCCGCAAAAGAAATGTGTCAGAACTATGGAAATTGTTTAACGGTGTCGTTTTTATTTACTCATGTCTGAAAAACTATCAAAATTGATGTAGATTTCACATTATTCATTGTATAAAGAGGGGGCCCCAGAGAGTAGTTATATACAGCATATCATCCGTTAATTTTTTTGTACAAGTATTTAACATTTAGCAAGACATTTCTAATGATCAACCAAAATTTCAGTGTCAATCGTAGAATTATAAGCAAGATACAGAGCTTACAATTCTGCTAGGTTTGAGTCATATTTTGTTCACATGAGTTAAAAATTATTACATTCAGCTTAAGATTTTTAACTTGGTATTTCCTATTCAGCATTTAAAGTGGTACATAGAATTGTGAGCAAATCTCTGTATCTTGCTTATAATTCGAAGCTTAACACTCAAATATGGTTAGTAAATAGAAATTGTAAACAATTAAACGTAAGAAACATGCACTATAACAAATAAAGTGCACAATTTATTTTTAAAAATGAATCATATACATGTATATACCTACATATTTCCGTCAGGGATATTAAACTCTATTTAAATTTATGAATAAACTCGAGAAAATGCTAAGCATCTCAACAAAACACATTGCATTAATCTAATATTACGCAAAAGATCATACCGAATTACCGATAGAATGAATAGTATTTTAGTACTCTTTTAATACATCAGATTTTGCTTAATTTGAGCAGGTAAACAGTTAACTGGCTGATTTACCGAAGTCTCTGTCTGATTTGATACGTAAATATTTACAAAATACAGGCGATAGTTCCCAGGTTACAAAGCATAGATAATGAAAACGAAACGAAAATCAAAACAAGCTAACACCACCGTCATATGTGAAAACTGTCAACGCATTGAAATATTTCACCTCAATTTACTTCACAAAATCGGCACCAATGTATTCTGCATGTTTCAAAGATCCCCTTCGTACGCGAACTGTTGCACAACATTGTCAGATCGACCCGTTTATCTTAAACACGAGTCTTGGTAAAATGGGTGGGCAAACCCGGGCCGGGGCAAAATAAAAGCCGGGGCAGATCGGCATTCGTCAATTCCAAAATACGCATTGTTTTGCAGCAATATTTACAGCGAATACAAATATACTGATCCGTAACATATCCTCATAATTTTAATGAGATTGGCATATTAATAACTGCCAATCTTTTGTTTTGCCCCGGCCCGCGTTTGCCTACCCATTTTACCAATCTCATCATGCTCATGGAATACCGAACCCGAAGCTATAAACTGATTAAAACACGCCTTTCCTTTATTATTATTTTCGTAATAACTCAGATTTGAAACAGAATTAGCCAATAATTTTTGCAATTTATATTTTCCTTTCCATAAGGATTATTTATGCTAAATTACATTGAATTTGACTCGGTAGTTCTTGAGAAGAAGATTTTTAAAAATGCACCCCCCTTTTTCTACAGTTTCGAGGTTTTCTCCGCTTTGAATAAAGATCGGTCTTTCATTTTTGCAATTTATATTAACCTTCCCATAAGAATGCTTTGTGCCAAATTTGGTTGAAATTGGCTGAGCGGTTTTAGAGAAGAAGTTCAAAATGTTAAAAGTTTACAGACGGACAGACAGACAGACGGACAGACGGACGGACGGACAGACGGACGACGGACAAAAGGTGATCAGAATAGCTCACTTGAGCTTTCAGCTCAGGTGAGCTAAAAAGCAATAAATATAAGCTTTTACATGTTGTTTTGTAGAAAACAATAAGATACATTTATTTATAATTTTCTGATAACGGAATTTCAAAATAAGTTCAAAATTTAATTTTGGTTTTAGTAACAATATGATAAAACTTTCAATGCCATAACCTAACAAAATGTAATTGGTTAAACCTTTCAATTTGTATCGGTGGGTTGTCGTCATCCACGCGTTGTATTTCTATGAGTTGACATTCGATGAGTAATTGCATTCGATTATCGAGTTTTCTTTCGACGAGGTGTCCGGTACCCTCGGTACCGGGATTATTGGTATACCTTGACTAGACTTGCATACGGTGAATATCTTCATCTTGACTCTCGATCCAGATTTCATGAAACCACCCACCTCTTGTTATTATCCTACATGCAACACCTTCTGTTGTTTTAACAATAAGCTTACTAGCAGTCCGTACAGTCTTTTAGTGTGTGAGAACTTTTATCACTTTTGGTGTTTACTAAATATTTTAATTTGACCACCCTTCCCCTTTAATGTATAAAGCATTTTTTTTTAATGTTTAAAAACAAACACTAGATGATATCCCGTGCACGCGCGGGAATTATCACTTTACACATAATTCAATAATATGATACAATGTTTATGTATACATGTACGTTCATCTAAGAATCATGCAAAAATGAAAATATGTGATACGTCAAACGAAACTAAATATCTTCCAGTTGTTATTAAAACAAAGTAATGCATAAATTGAAGCATCTCGCCAAATAATTTCCAGTTTTTGATGTCAAATAAAAAAAAAAAAATACACGAGATTAAAGTTGTGGTTTAAAGTTCCCATTTTTAATGAATTAGATAGTAGAAATAATTTTTTTAAAACTAAATTTTCCCAAACTAAAATGAAAATGTAATACATTGGTTTTTTTTTCAATTTTAAAGACTTTAACCTGATTGTATGCACAATGACAGACCTGATAAGACAGAGCAGTCTGAGAAATCTAATCACTTAATTTACTGAAAAAGTGATCTTTCTTTGCTTTTTGCTAGAAATTCATGGTAGAGTTATGTCTCTTTGTTTACAAGAGGACTTTCTACTCGAGATGACAACCCTTGTTCCCTCCAATCTTTCTTTCGGGGGAAATTGTTAACTTTACGCATTTTTTTTTCTCAAGCACAACAGCGATGTTTTATATATTTAAAGTGTGCAACTCTCGAGAAATGGTACTTGAATGTGTTCTTGTGTGTATTACTTCCGTCTTTTACCTAAATATTACTTTAGTAATCATCATTTTCTTTTACTGGTCAAAATTATATTACTACGTTGTGGTTGTGTAGAAACCGATCCAGGACCTCAACCACATGTACATTATATAAATAGTGCCTGTTTGGGAGGGTACCAGTTGAAATTGACACCCCGAGAAAACCATTGTCAACCGACGCGAAGCGGAGGTTGACAATGGTTTTCGAGGGGTGTCAATTTCAACTGGTACCCTCCCAAACAGGCACTATTTATTTTATTATACTGAATGTCTTAATTTTTATAGCAAATTTTACTGCTTTCATATAGAAAAGACGTGAATTCTACGGCGAACCGTACGCGCATAATTAACGCGCATGTAACAATTCGTTCTATCGGCCCGTTGCTAAGCGTGCGAGGGAGAGAGAACGGATTGTCAACTGCGTCTAAACCAATCAGATTGCAGTATTTAACATGAAAGTATAATAAAGAAAAAATGTTAGTATTGTACATAACAATGTCTGTAGTTTACTACCAGAGATTGATACAATAAGCAATGAGATTTTTCTTTTATCTTCAAAACTTTTTCATGTGCTCAAAAACTATAAGAATCCATGGTGTGAATCTGTAAAGAACATTTTAGATGATTGTGGATTGTCCTATATATGGCAAGAAAATTCTATAAATATTCCTTGGTTAAAAATGAAGTTCGCACCATACTATTAGATCAGTTCAAACAATCATGGTATAGTGATGTACAAAATTCACTAAAATGTATAAATTACAGACTGTTTAAAAATTCATTGGCTTTTGAGGAATATTTTTTGAATTTGCATACAAATTTCACGGTGTAGTACCTAAATGGCTGCTATCGGTAAAAAACGGCGTTCGATGTTTCTATTCGAAAATTGAACGGCTGCTAGTTGATGTAGATTTCATGGGTCACGCCACAAATTCAACGAAAAGTGTCACAAAATCAAGTACATTTTACAACAATCCATGTGCACGGAACATGTAAGGAATTCTTGTAATTGATAATAAATGTAATTTGCTAAATGACCTCATAGAGAAATCTCTTACGTGGGTGACGAATCATAAGGCACATCAAACAAAGTTTTATGCCAATATTTTCATTTAGAAAACAGATTGTGTTGGTTCTGACCCGTGAAAATATGTGTAAAACTATTCTGATTCATGAAGGAAGATAAAATGAACATGAAAGTATATTTTAAAAGAAATAAATGGAATACACATGATTTTTAAAAGTTACGGTTGCTATTTGAAATATTTGATTGCTAGCACCGCTATAAACTGAAAACAATGCACCGGCTGCTAAATGAAAGTTTTGACTAAATGGGTGGAGAGTCAAGTAAAGATTTTTTTAAATGAAATCCCCCTTGAAACTCTGGACAAGTCTTATGCATATACTTAGTTTCGATGGCAAAAAGTTAGTTAGCACTTAAAGACTAAATTTACAGCGGGGCGGTCAATGCCTATTTGGGCATGAGAAAGTAGAATGTTTATAAAGAAATCAAGGAAGTTAATTACATAATAAAATCAAAGATTGGCAAGAAGTGGAAGTCTGAAGATACGCGGATCCAGGTTAATTTTTTCAATCTTTTTGTTCCACTTAAAGGATAAGAAAACGTATGTGGCACTAACCATGCTAACATCAGTCTATCTTAGGATATTATACATGTATATCTCTTCGTAAATGAAATGACAATCCTGTCTTTTTTATTTTATTTTTACCTATCGTGGGGATGTTTTTATTTAATTATAAATTAACAGGAAAACATGTATATTGACCATTGAATAAGAGAAAAAATCCAAGATTTTAGTTATTTTTTTTTTTACTCAAATGTGTAAATACAGATTGAGTAGATTATGGAAAATCAATTAATAAACATATTAAAAAAACTAAAATCCCTAATTATTAATTCCGATTAGTTTATTTTATTCCCGCATGATTCTTAATGTGTTTAAAGAAAAATTCTCTGTAAATATCAGAATTCAGTGGCCACGCATAGTAGGCGATTTTCTTCATATTTTGTACATGATTTTGATACCCTTTGGTGAATAAAGATGCAAGACCACCTTAAACGGTTGCTATGGAGACGGGTTGCCATTGTAAGAGGTTGCAGCAGTTTCAGCTATACAGAATCAAATAATCGCATACAAAATGTTGTGAAATTTTTCAATTATTGAACTTTTGTCATGGGCAAATGAATAGTTTAATAGTGTTACCATGGTAACTAAACAGCACTAAACAGCACTACAAAAATACATTTTTTTTAATTGTACATGTATAACAATTTAAATAGCTTTAAATGAAAAAAATTAAACTCTTTAGTTTGGCAACAAAGATAAATTAATATAACTGAAAATTGAAATCCGCTACACTGAATGTAAACATAAACATTTAATAAAGACAATGACAGTAAATACATACATGCAATTAGTATGGTACAAGTTTTATTATTATACTTTCATGTTAAATACTGCAATCTGATTGGTTTAGACGCAGTTGACAATCCGTTCTCTCTCCCTCGCACGCTTAGCAACGGGCCGATAGAACGAATTGTTACATGCGCGTTAATTATGCGCGTACGGTTCGCCGTAGAATTCACGTCTTTTCTATATAAAAGCAGTAAAATTTGCTATAAAAATTAAGACATTCAGTATAATAAAATAAATAGTGCCTGTTTGGGAGGGTACCAGTTGAAATTGACACCCCTCGAAAACCATTGTCAACCTCCGCTTCGCGTCGGTTGACAATGGTTTTCTCGGGGTGTCAATTTCAACTGGTACCCTCCCAAACAGGCACTATTTATATAATAGTATATAACTCTATTGATGCATAATTTAAAGATCATATATTCAATAGAATAAAGAAACACTGAACATTAATGCTTAATTCAATCCATAATGGGGATGTAACTTTATTAAAATTTCAACTGCATATTTCCAATAGAAACCGGTGTTGTTGTCTAATAGTAGCCGTAACACAAGTTCTTTGAAGTAAAATCTTGATAGTTCCTTAATAAACGATTAAAATGGGGAAATTCTGACCAGCTAACTATAGAAGGTACTAATATCAAGTAATCTGTCGCTTCAATTTCTTAGAAGTGTCTTTAAATATTCCGCAATCAAGTTCAAAAGACTAGTTTGCTTGGACATGTGCCCAAATCATCGACAGTTATTTGATAAATTTAATGTAAATTCTTTATTTTGTAGAAAAATAGACTGATATTTTAGTGTTAAAATGTGTGTTTTGTTCCGTAAGGTTTGTCAACTACACTACTTAGCTAAAATATTTGAATAAATGACCATTTTGTTCAATGTGCGAAGAAAAACACTTACTATTTCGGCCATTTTTTTCAGCTAGTAGCCGCATAATTTTCGAATAGAAGCATTGACCGCGTTATTTTTACCAATAGCAGCCGTTTAGGTACTACACCGTGAAACTATGGAAGAAATATTTTATTTTTAGAACTGGTAATGCAAAACTACCTATTGAGACAGGAAGATGGTTCAATATTTCAAGAGAGAATAGAACCTGTAAATTATGTATTTGTAATGATATTGGAGATGAATTCCACTATTTGTTTAACTGTTCTGATATTTGTGTAACAGATGCTAGAAACATGTATTTACCATTGCCAGGCGGGGTAGATTTGTCACCAAGTTGGTTAGCAAGTTTAATTTTGTAATTTCTTTGGGCATTGCGGAGTAGGCTTATTATTTCATTACGAATAGATCTACACTGTTGCCAATGTTGTGTGTTATTGGTGCGTACAGCTTTTTTATTGATTCTTTTTCTTTGTCGCATTCGTTTGCGGATAGCAGTAGATATATAAGGCTTATCAGAAGGACAAATAGTAACAGTTTTGGTTGGTACATGCTTTTCAATAAGTTTTAAGTATTTTTCAGTAAAATTATTCTATATATCATTAATGTTTTCTGAATTGAATACTTCTTCATCCCAATTGACAAGTGTCAAATCAGCATTTAAGCCCTGGTAGTTAGCAAGGTTATAATTTTTTATTACACGTTTGTAAGCTTTTTGTTTTGGGATCTTAAATGATAAATGAATAGTAACAGGGGAATGTGAACTACATATGGGTTCATCTACAATAACATTTTCAATGCAATGTACATCATTAGTAAGGGCAAGATCTATACAAGAATATGAACCAATGTTAGCTATAAAGTTAGCTGGTTTGTTAACAACATTGTAAATATTTAAACACTGTAAGAGTGTTTTAAAAGTGTTATTACCTGATGCAACCATGTTAACATTAAAATCTGTGATATTTCTAAAGCATTCGATAGAGTTTGGCAACTAGGTCTTATTCATAAACTTGAGGGACTAGGTTTTGGGGGTAACATATTAGGCTGGATAGAAGATTATTAGGACTCATAGGCTACAGATAGTAACATAATTTACGCGCATGTAACAATTTGTTGTGTTACCCGTTGCCAAGTGTGTTGCTATGACTGAGGGTAATAGAACGAATTATCAACTGCATCTTAACCGATCAGATTTTAGTAATGTTAAAACATGAAAGTATAATAAATGTATTTATTCCTACTATTTAAAAACATCATGATCTTTTCAACCCGTGTCTGCTAGAAACAGTGCCTATGTGGATTTCAAAAGTCTTTTGAAACTGCATGAATTTTGATGAAAGGAATGAGCAGGCAATCCAACTAAAGGCCCATACGAATCACGGCGAGGATAATACAACCCAAAGTGAAATCATTGAAGTGCAGGTCTTCCCAAGACTACCTGGTGTTGGCGAGGGCATGAATCTGAAAGAAGATTCTGCTCGATAGTACCAAGACACTAATGTGGAGGATGACGTGACGACCAACAATACGACAACTATGTGTGGAAGGAAGATTAAACCTCCAGCCGGAATTGGGTATATCCCTCTAACTATTTTTAGATTCGGTAGGACAACAAAGTAGTGCCTTTAAGCAAAATAGTTCCTATTCTTGCAGAGTGTATATATATATATTTATTTGGGCATTTTAAATCAGAATGCTTGACACATGTCAGAAAAGAAGATTTGCAATTTTAAAAGCAAGTGTCAAAATTAAATTATCATTTGAAGGAAAGAATTAAAATTGTTTGATGTACACCCTTTCCAAAACTGTGAAATTCCCTACTTTTACTTTCATTTTCAGAGTTTTTCAATACAGACGCATTTTGCCGGAAATCTAATCTGACTTCACACTACGAAATTTTAACAGCAGAGAGACAATTTGATGAGCTTTTATTCAAGAGGTCTCTCGTTGCTGAACGAAAATTAGAGCCGGAGCTATGAGCCCGACTGTTAACATTACTGCCGATGGAAAATGCATTAGTGGACTATACCCATATGCAACTTAAAATGACATGATTATTCGAACATTTTAATTGATGTTTATTTTAGTTCATAGAGATGTGTGTTTATAAATATTTGATTGATTTTTCTTTATTTTTTAACATTTGTGCTGTATGACCCTTCGGTTGGGGCCAATATGGGCATATATTTCAAATGTATTTAATCCCTCTACTCCCATATATATTTGAGAAGAAGTAAATGCATTGTTATGATGTCAATATTAAAAGCCCTCTTCCTAATTTGTGAAATTCATGACCCCTTGGGCAGGAGTTCAGGTCCTAGGGTATGGCCAATTTGGCCATATGGTGCAACACGCATATGGATTTGTTGTTAGTCCTCTACCAATACTATGAAATTCATGGTCCCTGGCTAAAGGGGATAGACTTTTTGGCGTGAACATGTATTTTTACTTAGGGTAGTTCCTGTGTGTCATCCATGAACAATTTTAACTTTATCTTGAACACTTCATGGTAATTTGTCAATAGGCAATATTGAATTAAACATGTGTTCTGTTTTAGGAAATCTATCCTGGGCATTGTATACTTGTAGAAATAAGCTGTATGCATTTTGTGTGCATTATGAATTAAACTGTGAATATTGTAATGAAAGATTGACTGTTTAAGGTTTCTCATTACCAAAAGTTTACAATAATTGGCCCCTGGAGCTAAAGTACCGGGTATATTACCCGTCTATAAATAATCTGAGATTCCTCCGACTTTTGACCCCCCTTCCATATTTTCATGAATAAATGTTTTTCAAACATCAAATAATAAAAGCGGGGTAACAGTCAGAGGAGCCTCATATTAGAAGATGCAAACATGAGACTCTCTGGCATGTCAACCTAAGGGCTATGGTACTCAGATGACCGTCAAGGCCTGTGGGCCTCTTATTTCATATGTATGCAAAAGTTGTTTTTTTAAAGGGTACCAGTAACTAGGTGTTTTACAAAAACACAGCATTATTTTAACTCTGCGTGAAAATGTCTGGATATTTGTGATTGATGGCATCCTTCTTGTGATGGTAAAACCATTATAAACAAATGTACTTTGTTTTAAAAGCCCTATATTTCTATATAGCGTTAACGGTCGTTGGTGGGGAGGGGGGTTGCAGACAATGTTTTACAAAATATTCTGCTTTATTGTTTCACAGTTAAATACAACTCTGAAAAACGTAATCTTGACGGACAATTCAATGATATAGATGAGATTTAACTGTATTCACGACACCCATCTCTACATTGTGTAATAGGAATATATCTGTTTTTAATGAATTCATACTACTGTTTGCACCCCCAGAATATTTGATGGACATTGCATGTGTGGCATATATCTAACACAATGCATATACTTTATTAATTTTTTTTTTACAAGTTTTGGATATGTTTGAAAAAATGATTTATCTAATACGAAAACGATTTTTACTAAAAAATGTCGTTTGAATAGTATCAATTATGGATATGTAATGTCAACAAATTTAAAATGAATTTCCAGCTAAAACGCAATTTCACAACCAATATTAGATTATCGATTTTAATAAACTAAACTGACCCACTTTGAAGATAAGTTATTGCATGTAGGTTGAATGAAAAAGATTTTTAAGGACATGACAAATTTTCTCTTTAATTGAAGTAGCTAACAAGGCGGTTTTTATGTTCAAATAGATGTATGAAATTTTGATAATTCTGTAGCAATTGAATTAATTCAAAATTGTAACGGTTATTTTTTGAAAACAGATAAGTATTCAAATATTTATATTCTTCTTTTGAAGATAGTTGCATCAAAGAAAAAAATAAAATATTACTGAAGACAAGCAAACCATATAAAGTTGAAAAGAATTTTAAATCACGCATTAACTACGTCATAATAAAAAAAATACCTCCTACGTCGCTTTAGAAAGAGAAATGTTCCCTAAATTCAAACAATAATTCTGAGTTTTTTCCAGTGTTTATCTTTGTATCACTGCACTTGATTGACAGTCTAATTAAGTAACTAAAGTCAGATCATCTCTGCGTACTTTGGATATTTACCGAGTAGAATAGCTGGCTTTCTTTCCATGTTTTTAAGAGTGCACGTGGGAGTTACAGTAAATACTGCATACAGGGAAATATTCGCCCCTTTCGCCTTCATTGTCAGCGGACGTATTTAAGACTGGGCGAATTCTAATGTCTCAAATAATCTCTCTTAAACTTTGTTTGGGCGAATTCAAGAAGGGGCGAAACCGTTTGCAAATGAAAAGGGCAAAAATAACACAAGGCGAATATAACCCTGTATACAGTGTTAACATACACTTAGTACATGTACATCTTCAAATTCTAGAATTTTTTGAGAAAAAAAAATTTGCTTCTTTTTATAAAACAAAGTTTTAAAAATTGAATCAATTCTGATCATAAATTCGGAATCGTATAAATGACACAATTACACAATAACAAATTATTTTAATATTTTTACGCAGACCATCATTCATAACTTTTGGTCTTTGTTAATATGGAAGACTGAGGAGGTATCAAACATTGAGATCCCAACAACAAATCTATCAGCAATGCTAATATCAACCAATCAGTCATTTCGTCTTTTCGGCTACCAATAGTATGGATTTTGTCTTTCTCAGATTTTGCTGAAACGACCACCCTAACAATATGGCCATTACTTCATGCATTAGGAGAAAGCAGGTTTAAGCGTGTCTGGTGTGATAGCAATTTCTATAAAAAATTAAAAGTTAGAATTCAGTACTTACTACTGCCCCTATATAGACAGTTATCAACCTATTCAGTTTAAGGCCAATTTGACTGGCATAATGGCTAAGTCTTTCTAATTTCTCTTATATATGGTCTTGTCAAGCTGACAGTAGCGCAATATCATCAGCAAAGTCAATGTTCTTTAAGTTATCAGCAAAGTCAAGGTTCTCTAAGTCATCAGCAAAGTCAAGGTTCTCTAAGTCATCAGCAAAGTCAAGGTTCTCTAAAAGGTGGGGGGCCATATAATGCCTCGTTTACAGTCATCTGTTGTTTTCTTCAATAACCAGTCGATGGCAATCAGAAACAAGATGAGAGAGAGATGATGCATCCCTGTCTGACTCCTGACTTGACTGAGAACCAGTCTGTCCTCTTGTTGTTCAGAATGACTGCACATTCAAACTGTGTATAAAACACTTGATGAGGGATAAGGTTTTTTTCTGGCACTCTGTAATCTCTTACAATTTTCCAAAATGTGTTTCTGTGAATACTGTCAAAAGCCTTCTTGAAATCTATGAAATTTAAATATAATAGTGGAGTTTTCTATTAAATTGATTGCTCATTGATTTTTTTTAAAGTGGCTGGCTCCGGTCTGTTTAAGACCTATTTAAAGTGGTTTAGCCATCTTGTTGCATGTTCTCTGTCATGCAGTTGTAATGATTTTACCATGGATGTCTTTCACAGGTGGTACTTGGTTTGTTTTGCCAGATAATTCCTTAGTTTTAATAAGTTTTTCATAATTTTATATGAGTGTCCAGATCTCCTCTCTAGGTAGCATTTTCTGCTTCATTCGCAAAGTGATAAATGACATTACGTTTGTCATTCCTGGCTTGTTTCTTAAGTTCCTTGAATTTCTCGTTGTATTAATATTATTGTTGAAGTTGCTCTATTTTATGTCAGGATTCCTGCTGTATGTTGCATTCTTGCATTTATATCTGTAATAAATTTGTTTTATGAGATGAGTTTTGTTTCATAAATAATGAAGAATAACAATTTTACTAATTGCACTATTTTGTCACCAAATGTAGATCATTCGAGTAACAGATTCAGGAAAAACACCAAAAAAGAACTGCCATCAATTTTGTACATTTCAATTTGAAACTACACTTAACGACCGTCAATTTAAATATTTCAGAATGGGAGAACTTGTCCAAAATCATTTTTGCATCACAAGCATATCATTTAGATGAAAGATGTTATGTACAATACATCAAACAACCTCATTGAAATTTCACTCAAACAGCGAAGAGGTAGCAGGTTAAAATCTTAATGACCAACTTAGCCTTTCCAGCAAACAGTTCAGCTTTGTATCATTTTGTGATTCGATTCTATTGTATTTGTTGTTTGACGTAAGAAAAGTTCCTTGCCCTGCAGTAATTATTTTTACATGTTCGAGATATTTGGAACATTATAGTCAACCCTCTCTGTTACGGCTGCCTGACATCTTTGGCGATCGAGCAGATATTAGGCTTACCAGCACTCCTCACATGGACTTTTATTTTATTTAATGGGGTCTAATTTAATATATTCGTTGGCATCAATTTTCATATATTTAGTGAAAATGACAGTTACAAAATATGAAAACTCATTGTAAATGATTCAATCAATACAAAATGGTATCAGATTTTGCACTTCATTTTCAAAAGACTTTATTTTTACTTTGTTGATCAATTAGCCAAGAACTCTACGGAAATTGATAATTCAACGAATACTGAGAACCCATACTATTGGACGTGTCATTGTCTGAATGTGCATGGTCTAACTTTACGCAACGAATATCTGGTTCAAAACTTTACGTGGTGAATATCTGGTTCAAAATTCTAGACGGTGAATATCTGGTTCAAAACTTTACATGGTGAATATCTGGTCTAAAATTTTACGCGGTAAATATCAGGTCCATAACTTTACGTGGTGAATATCTGGTCCATAACTTTACACGGTGAATATCTGGTTCAAAACCTTACGCGGTGAATATCTGGTTCAAAATTTTATGCGGTGAATATCTGGTCTAAAACTTTATGCGGTGAATATCTGGTTTATAACTTTACGAGGTGAATATCTGGTCCATAATTTTACGTGGTGAATATCTGGTTCAAAACCTTACGCGGTGAATAACTGGTCTATAATATCTGGTCCATAACTTTACGCGATAAACATCTGGTTCAAAACCTTACACAGTGAATATCTGGTTCAAAACTTTATGCGGTGAATATCTGGTCTATAACTTTACGCGGTGAATATCTGGTCCATAACTTTACGTGGTGAATATCTGGTCTATAACTTTACGTGGTGAATAACTGGTCTATAACTTTACGTGGTGAATATCTGGTCTATAACTTTACGTGGTGAATATCTGGTCCATAACTTTATGCGGTGAATATCTGGTCTGTAACTTTACGCAGTGAATATCTGGTCTATAACTTTAGGTGGTGAATATCTGGTCTATAACTTTATGCGGTGAATATCTGGTCTATAACTTTACGTGGTGAATATCTGGTTCATAACTTTAGGCGGTGAATATCTGGTCCATAACTTTACACGGTGAATATTTGGTTCAAAACTTTACGCAGTGAACATCTGGTCTAATCTTGGGCTCTGCACTTGAATTATTCACAAGCAGCCTTGGTCATTATTTAATACAACTAATGAATAAAACTCAAATGTCTGGAATATACGAATCTTTATTTCAATTTCTGCCCAAATCGTCTATAAGAAATGTTTTATCATTGATTATATTTAATTTATCAATTGCAACAGTCTGGATATGAAATTTAATTTACTCTGTCTTTTATTGGTCACTATTTTTGGTCTTCTATCAGTGTTTATCTTTGTATCATAAAAAAAGTAGAAGTCATATGATCGACACAACAAACAGCGATATTCTTACAAGTTCGTCAAGAATTTTTTTCTATTATCCTCGAGGTTCTTCTTCCTCAGTTTTCATATTCAGCCATTGTAATGCCACGCCAATATTTCCCGCCATAGACCCGTGTATACTGTCTGATATCAAACTCCAATCCCGATTACATGTAATTTTTATTTCTCAATCGTTTTTGTTAACAAGGAGGATTATTCACTTTATTAGGAATGAATAAATAGGAATTATTTAGATAAATTAAAAAAAAAAATAACTAAATAGGCATAGAAACACGTATTGAACAAATGAGTTTAAAAGGACAAGAGCTTTCATTTGACATCAAGAGAAGGGGGCTGTCCTATCCACACATAGCAAAGGTTGTTTCCCTTTGCGGGGTCAACCCAAAGGTCGAAAGGGGAAAAACCCAACATTCCCCTTCTTTATGCACCCAAATATTTGGGCGTCATGTGATGAAATCACTGAACTATATTTATTCTTTTAATGTGTGGGATGCCCCATCCTGTGGCAATCAAAATATACACCAAAATCAGATTTGTATGTCAAATGACAAAGTTACAAACCTCTAGTCAAATGGATATGCAAAATCAGATTTATTAAGACTGCACAAGTAAATGAATCGTAATAAATCGTATCTATAATTGCCATACATTTATATGCATTGGGTGTCTTTTTTATGTCCTTGGTCCTATAATACACCAAGTTTGTGCTAACAAAATGAATACCGCATGTTAGCGTTGGTGGAGTTTTGTTTAGTTTTTGTTTTGTTTTCGGCTTGTTTTGTTGTTTTTTGGGGTTTTTTTTTTACGAAATGTTGCATGCGATATAATTGTTCTTAAAGATAAATTATCCATTGTCCATTTTTAAGAAGAACGTTGCTGATTGGGTAAGCAGTGGGAAACTGATGCTCCATGATTTTTACGTTCTTAAACGCTTCTCCGATTCCGACGCGGACATTTCCATGATCCCAATCGACCCAGTACCGGACAAACTCTCTGGGTGAGAGATATGATCCGATGTGTTGGGAGTGGCAGGTTCCGGAAACAAATCCGTCTCTCATACAATTCAGGTCCATTGAAAATCCTTCCAATATAATCCAGTAGCCAGGAAAGGCCGATGTGTTACCAGAAGACAGACCGAAGTAGGCATCATTAGATGCTTTCACCGAGAACTGAATTGACGGCCTGCCTAATAACAGAGGGCCTATGTCAATCCAAGAGTTTGGCGCCGTTATGTATATTTCTGTAAAAGGAGAGATGTTACGTTAATTTAGCCAATAAGTTAATGCCCTCTCCCTTGTATCAATTTAAATGGGTTTTTTATCATTTATTTATTAAAGGATTTATCCAAGGTTTATTTAAATTAACAATGCTCTCTTTACTGTATTTGTTTGAAAATGTTTGCGAATGATCGTTACCTTACATAAATTGAACATCAAATTGTTTGAGATTTGGGTTGAACTTAAAAATGATGCAATATCCAACTAACCAAAATACGGAAGTCAAACCCTATCCGCGAACACATTTAAGGAACTCATAAAAAATAAATAAAATTTAAAAAAAATTAATAGATCGTGCAAACGTTCCCTTACTATTGCAGAAATGTCTCCATCCGACTTCTGTTATCCAAGTTCCGGTCAAAAGGTCGATTTTTAGAAGGCATTTATAATGCACCAAACAGATCTGATCGCCATCATGGCAAGAAAATGATTCTCCTTTCATCATCAAAGCTCTTGTTCCGCATTCTAAACACCCGGTATTCTCTCTTTGGTGTAATACATGGATGTTGGAATAAACATCATTCATATCTTTCATCACTGACCAAAGAATTTGTTCAATGGTTCCAGAACACACAATGCATAAAAGTAGGATGTGAATCTTTAGAACCATCTTAACGCATAAATGGCCGTGAGGGAGATCACGGATGTTTTTCTAACTTATATGTAAAACTTAAACCAACGTTCTATAGAATACGTTTCCTCCTACGACTAATTGAAGCTTGTTAGTTACAACAATTTTATTTATTTCTAAACATACTCAATCATTGATTTTTTTCCTTTTGAAGAAGTATGGATGGCGTAAAGGGCCAAAAATACCAAACAAAAACAAACAAAAAAACCGCGCGGAATATTCAATGCCTGCGCGGCCTGGAGCCCTTTTCACAAAAAATCTAAAGATTTAGCGTAAGCTTTAAACTTAAGAATATCTTACGAGAAAATCTCAATTACTACAGTAACTTATGTCTAATTTTTTATGTATTTGAGGGTGTTATCGAAGAAAGTGCCGTCAGTATTATCTCCCCTTTGTCATGCACAAAATTACAAGTAAGAGTGAACTCCCCATCGAGCATATAAATTAAAACACCAGCATAATTATCTTTTTTTCACTTCCTGTTGTTGAGAAGAAAGGTTGTTTGTTAGATTAATATTAAAATAGAGTTTTCCTTTGATAAGAACTTGCTGCATATAATTTTTTTTTTATAATCCTTGGACAATATTTGACCATTTCCTTCTTCTCTACTCCCACACCGCAGTAAGAAAATCTGAATTCATAAAATTATTATGTGGACGGGGCAAGAAGCCCTCTACCAAAATTGTAAATTTCATGCCCCCACCCCGCCCCGGGGTAGGGGATTTTGACCCTAGGGCGAGGCAAAAATGGTCATATACATGTATAGTGTTAATGCATATACATGTATAATGTTTAAAAATCTTCTCTACTCACACATATGTAAGAAAAACTGAGTTCATAATTATGTAGACCAGGAAGCTCTCTACGGAAATTGTAAATTTCATCTATACTACTATATCAAAATAATAGACTCGAATTTTTGGACTTTAATACCGAGAAATCGGAAGAGTACTGTCTTTTGTTATATATATTTTAAACATCATTGGTACTTGAAGATTACCAATTTGTTTTTATTTTTTCTCAATCAAGCTTCACTAATTAATAATCAACGAAAATTCCTTTTAAAAATCCGGAAATCATCTGGATGTTTTGGATTTTACAATCTTGCTCATGCGCATTACATTCACGCTAAATCATGGGAGGCTCTTTAGTTTATGTTTCCACAATATCACATTTGCATGGATAAAATCAGAAAGGATAATACAAATTAATGTAAATCTTCATTGAAAATTTGCTATATATTCGTTCCATTCTCTCACCAGATGTCGTGCTACACAAGCTTCGCTTACACCTCTGTCAACGCCCGATGTACAAGATTCTTGTACAAACTTAAACGATGGGCAAAATGTAATTAAAATCTATGTAGTTATTCCTTTTATCTATGAATATGATTAAAAATAAATAAATTTAAATCTTTAACGCTTTTATTTATTTTTATTTCAATGTTACCGGTAGAACTATTTTGCGGAGGTAAAAATTAAAATATGATCACATGATCTAGTTTGACAGATGTTTGAAAAATCAGTTTCTGTACGCTACCGATTTAATTATCGATGATTTTACATAAATCAGCAGTAATGTCATCTCCTGTGATGTTTTTAAACGTGTCCTCAAAGTCTTCGCCCGTCGATGAATCCCCTTCAAGTTGATTGTACAGAAGAAACGAATCAACAATGCCATGTGCTCGCCATGCTTGTTTTGATCATGTGACAGACTATTTTTCCGGCGTTGACAGAGGTGTAAGCGAAGCTTGTGTAGCACGACCTCTGGTGAGAGAATGATATTTGTTCATCAAAGAAAATTCGGGAGATAACTCTAACTCAGTGCATTTAATATGAAAAATCCCGAGAGTTATGAATGTCAACATGGTGCGTAAATTTGAAGTGAGTAAAAACATTTGGTGAAAAAGTGTTGAATTCTTCATTTATATGGATTAAATTTTAGATGAAAGGTATTCACATCCTCAAAATGGTTTGTTATGAATAATTTGACTATTATTTTCAATGCACCTTCATTAAATTTTCTCCAAAGTCGTTTTGGAGCGATTCTGCAATTTTTTGCTACATTACGGGTATATGGGAGGCATTTTAACTGTGGTGAAGGCCTGTCCTGAGACACAGTAGTTAGATTATTCTAACTAAGCAGAATGCAGTGAAATTAATAGCATTATTGTAGGCTTAAAGCTTGGTTATGTAAATGTCGACAATACGGTGTGTCGATGTATCTATTTCGTAAATGTCCGATATCATATGCAATGTCAACCCGTGCACGCACGGGTCAAAGTCTAGTGTTCCCTAATTAAGGGTGTCGTTTACTCAGGGTTTGAGTTCTCAAATTCGGATTGTTATAAAGTTCAAAGTCATGAGTAAAATTTGTTCTAAACACAAATGGTATTTATGAAATGAATTATTATTGACATTACATTCGATTTTTCTACTATATTATGGAATTAGGCTCAAACAAAAATTGAGCTTTTAGCCAAACAGAGAAAATTCGGACTAAATTTTGCAGATTTTGTTTTCCGCTCAAACAATTTTGACAGTACTCTAATATTAAAAGTTATGATTTTATATTTTAGTCTTTATAATTTTGCATATTTTCTGTTGGGTTTACCTCACTTATTCATTAAAATTATCGTATCGCACGAATTGCAAAAATATTGAAAAATGCTTAAAAACGATAAAAGACACCATATCTCACACCATATATTCAAATTTTGATCATTGATCTCATTTAAATTTTATGCCAACAGAATAAGGTCAATATAAGTAGTTTAATACTATTAATGTTTTTGTGTTATCATCATTCAATTTTTTGTAAAATTTGATCAAAAATGGGTAGAGATTTAAAAACTGATAGAGGAAATTCGGACTGGAATATTTTTAAAAATTGTTGCTGAAATTTTCATGCTTTATATCTATTTGGTGCCACTACCATTCATAAACTGTATTTCATTTTTTAAAGTGTTTAATTATTTCTAATATTTTCACAGTTAAGAAATTCTCAATCGTAATGTAAATTTTTATTGGATTTTTCTTGATTTTTTTGAAATATATTCAATAGCCATCAACTCAAAAACTAGGTCATTGACCTACTTTTTTGAAAGTGAAAAATAACACTTCAATCAAAGGTCTATAACATACAATAGATGGTTTTTCATTATCATCAGTGGAATTTTTTTTTCATTCTGAGTAAACGTCATCCTTAAGATAGGGGTTTGAATCTAGGACGGAGACAAAACAGTCATATAGGGTAGGGGTTCTTAATGCAGGGTGTGGCCAAAATGGTCATATAGTGTTAATGTAAAAAATGTTTAAAAATTTCGTTACGTCTACTGACATAGAATAAAAACTGACTGCATATTATATTGAAAAACCATTAAGCTGTCATCTTTAACTAAATTTCATAGCACCTATGGCAGGGGTATGACTGGGTGTATATTAGTCTTATTATTTTATTCTGATCTGGAATTTTAATGAAAGAAATAAGTAAATTCACATATTTAGAGAAAAGAGAGAAGGAAGCTGTCTGTCAAAGTTAACATATTGAAAGCATTTGGAAAAAGTTCGGGGGGGGGGGGGGTTGTAACAGTTAATGGAGTTATCTTCCCTTGCTTGTTCATATCTAGTAATTTAAAATTATTGATAATAATGTAATTAAGAAGTTGTATGATTAAAAGAGTTTTACAATTCTTTTTAAAATTTAAAACAAAACAACAGAAACAATTTTTTAATTTTCTAAATAAACAAATAGAATTGTTGATAGTAAATAATTGGCTAACCAAAATCACTGATAAGTGGAACACATGTAAAATGATTTTTGGATAAATGCCAGATGGTGACGTAGTAGCAAAGGTTGAATACTGTAAAGCTGGTACTGAGAAGTGAGAAGAGATGATAACATTTTTATCGCTTAAGTTCCCTACCCCCCTCTAGATCCGCGTATGCTGATATACATGTAATAATTATTATAGTATACCCAAATCACATAGACAGGTGTTGCTAAAACGCAGAACGGAAAATATTACATCATGCTAATTATTGAGATATAAATGGAAACAAAGTATATATAATTTGTACAAGTTGTTCATACCTGCAAATGAACTACATCAATTGCATTCAGCCTGCTGATGCCCGGAACGGAAATGTATCATTGTATTAAAATGTTAACAATATTTAGAACAGTTTTAACAACACCTTGGACTTTCGGTAGGACGTAACTAATCTATTTCTTGCGACAAAACAAGTTAAAAATGACACTGGTTTTCACAAGTGCTTGAGGACAGGACCGACCCCCCCCCCTTCCATCTCCCCACTGTTAAGTATCTACACCCACGGGACTTCACTAATTGTTTTCTTTGAATTATCTTTTTATGACATATTTATATATATATATATAATCTAATGTATACAACCATCGCAAAAAAATTACCTAAAACAAACATTTTGAAAAAAAAATCCTATATACAACTATAGAGGGATATGATTTTTTTTCAAAATGTTTGTTTTAGGTATTTTTTGCAATGGTTGTATACATTAGGTTATAAATATGTCATAAAAAGATAATTCAAAAAGAAAAAAAATGAGTAAAGTCCCGGGGGGGGGGGTAGACACTCGGGGTGGGGGATGGAAGGGGGGAGGGTCGGTCCTGTCCTCAAGCACCTGTGCTGGTTTTAAGTAAAATATACACAGATTGTGTGTTCTTAACGCAAAATCCAGACAAATCGTGTTGATTTCAAAGAGCCTTGGCTGAGTGGCCAGCAATGAAATAGACAGGCCTACGTCACATAGCTGGTCGATACAACTATACCCAAAGTCCAAGCTCTTCTTAAAATGGTTCTAATACTATTTTAGTTCATTTTCTTTTACAACATTATATACTGACTAGCAGTGTAGCACATTTTCATGTAGTCAAAGCGTTTGGTGTGATCATCATAAGATCGAAACCGGCTAGGGATTTTACAGTATTAAACTCTAAAAGAATGTTTAATTTATTTAATATATAATGTTCTTTCATCGTCATATTGAACTCTTTTTGTGCATAAAAAAAGCAACAACAAAAACCAGTGCACTGAATTAAGTTACAAGTTAAACAGCTTATAAACACGATACAGTGGCGTCGGAAGCCAATTGAAAGTGTGGGGGGGGGGGGGGGGCTAGACTTATCTTGACAAGCCAAAAAAAAAAAAAAAGTATATATATATATATATATATATATATATATATATATATATATATATATATATATATATAAAAACAAGAGGCTCATGGGCCACATCGCTCACTTGAACAAAAGTTGTAACATTCTATTTTGTGGCATATGCTATTTCCATTTTAAACTTTGAACGTCTTACTTGGGCCCCAGTATTCGTCCATGGTTTATGGTTGGCTTAAACATTTTAAAATCAATACTATTTGAGGATCCTTGCATAATAATCTCACAAACTTTAACATTGTAGTTCTCACGAAGAAAATTTTAAAACATTTTTAAATAATTATATATCTATGTTAATCTTTGAAGCCCTCTTGGGGACCCAGTATTAGTCCGGAGGTAACAGCTTTATTATTACATTATTTAACGATGCTTGCAAAGTAGTCTAACATATTGAATCATTGTACTTCTCCAGAGGAAGACTTTTAAACATTTTTCCTCTTTGTTAAACTTTGAACCCCTTTTAGGGCCCCAGTATTAGATCGAGGATCACAGCTTTTATAATTTAGAATCTACATTATTTGAGGATGCTTACTTAGTTATCTAACAAATTGAAGCATTATAGCTCACGAGAAGAAGATTTTAAAACATTTTTCCTATTTACTTCTATGTTAAACTTTGAACCCCTCTTTGGGCCACAGTTTTGGTCCGGGGGTCACGATTTTACCAATTTAGAATCTGTAATAACCACGGATGCTTTCATAGTAATCCCACAAACTGTTGCACTGTAGTTCTTGAGAAGAAGATTTTGAAGCACGTTCCCTATATATTTCTATGTTAACTTTGAACCCCACCTGGGGCCCCAGTATTAGTCTGGGGGTCACGGCTTCCACAATTTAGAATCTTCACAAATTGATAATGCTTGAATAACAATCTCAAAAACTGTACCATTGTAGTTCTTGAGAAGAAGATTTTTAAACACTTTCCATATGTACTTCTATGTACTTCTATATTAAACCTTGATCCCATTCTGGGGCCCCATTGTTGGTCCGGGGGCCACGATTTTAACAATTTAGAATCTACAATAGCCAGATGTAAGCAAAGTACTAGTAATATCCCAAACTGTTGCATTGTAGTTTGTGAATAACATTTTTAAACATGTTTCCTATATATGTTAAACATTTAAAATTTTAAGATATATAGGAGACATGTTTCCACAATTTTTACAATTTAAAATCTTCACTTTATAAACAAGCTTTTGTATAAATTTTGGCATTTCTGGGGAAGTGGTTCTTGAGAAGAAGAATTTTGAACATTTTCCCCATGTAATTCTATGTTAAACTTTGAACCCGCCTGACGCCACAGTTTTGGTCCGGGGGGTCAAGGTTTTTCAATTTAGAATCCTCACTATGTATACTAGCTTTAGTAAAAATATTGGCACTTCTTGAGAAGAAGATTTTATAACATTTTTCTTATGTATTTCTTTGTTTAACTTTGAACCCCGCATGGGGCCACAGTTTTGGTCAGAGGATCACAATTTTTACAATTTAAAATCTTCAATATATATATATATATATATATAT
This sequence comes from Magallana ariakensis, assembly GCA_020458035.1. Taxonomy (NCBI): domain Eukaryota; kingdom Metazoa; phylum Mollusca; class Bivalvia; order Ostreida; family Ostreidae; genus Magallana; species Magallana ariakensis. The sequence continues at coordinate 62,220,204 of CM035813.1, forward strand.
ATATATATATATATATATATATAGACATACTTTTGTATAATATTAAGATTTTTGGTGCAGTGGTTCTTGAGAAGGTTTTTTAACATTTTTCCTACGTATTTCTGTTTTAAACTTTGAGCCCCACCTGGGGACCCAGTTTTGTTCCGATGGTCATGAATTTTACAATTTAAAATTTTTAGTAGATATTCAAGCTTTTGTGTAAATATTGGCATTTCTGGTGTAGTGGTTCTTGAGAAGATTTTTTAAGACACAACCCTATACTCACTCTTTTGCGATTATCTCCCCTTTAAAAAGGGTTAAGCCCTTTATTTTAACAATTAAGAATTCCCTTTTTAAAAGGATGCTTTGTACTAAGTTTGGTAAAATTTGGCCCAGTGGTTTTAGAGAAGTCAAAAATGAAAAGTTTACAGACGGATGGACAAACGTCGGACAACAGGTGATCAGAAAAGCTCACTTGAACCTTCGGTTCAGGTGAGCTTAAAATGTATAACTTTGCAAACAAAAATTGTGTGTGGGGAGGGGGGGGGAGCGGTTCTGACGCCTATATGCGATATTGTTAAGAAAATCAAAATCATGACACAAGAACATAAACCAAGGACGTCATCTTTACGAAGCCTTACTACATGTAAATTATCAGTTTGCTTACCTGATATCCTGCTTTCTGAATATCATTAAAACTATATCGTTAACACTTGAGCATTATTTGATTTGATAAATAATGTTGTAAATAGATGACTTGCAATGTAATACATAGTTTAATATCGGCGTTCTTTGGTCTTCTGCCGTTTTAATTAAACAACAGCCTACTAGCAAATACCAGCAACTAGTGCAATAAACTTTTATTCACTCCTTTGCCCAACACGCCCACAGATGCAAAGACCCAAACACCTGTGAAAGACATCCCTCCTTGAATGCACTGGCACGTAGCATCTTTTTTTTTTAAAAAAAAAAGGGGGGGGAGGGGCAAACTTATCCAAAAACTTGACAAGCAAAACAAAAAAAACCCATTTTTTTCTTCATTTTTAAGAATAGTTTCTTTAAATTTCCTTTAAATTTTTAAATGCACCTAAATGTGTGTATGTTGGGTGGGGGTGAGGGGACTCCTTTAACATTAAAAAAGTTTGTTGCGAAAAAAGTGGGTGGGGTGGGGCAGGCCTACCCCCTCCGATTCTACAAAAATTTGTTTATTCAAGGTAGAGGCCAGGATATTGGTATCAAAGAGATCGTTTCTATTTATTTAAACCAGAGGCGAGTTCAACAGAGCGAGCGCTCGCGATTGCTCGCCAAAAGTTATGGAGGGTATAATTAATCGTGTTCAAAAATCCAGTCATGTAAACTATTCAATCGTGTTGTTGTGTGAGCCTGAGTATGAATGTGTATGATTCTGATTGTGTAATCTATAAAACTCGGACATAAACACTCTAAAGTTGACTCCGCAGATTTTCTTCCTACAGATACACATTTGCAACTTTAAAATGCTGTTTGTTATTTACATGTAACCTGTCACTATAATACGCATTTTCCACCGGTAGTCTCTGCATTTATATCTCCGTTTTCTGAATTGGCACAGTTGACATGTTACAAATCGACAATTTTGACATGACCATATATGGAAACAGTGACGTCACAGATAGCTGCGGAAAAAGGCCTGCCGTAATCGCTAGAATGGGCACAGAATAAACCAGAACAAAAAAAAAAAACAAAAAAAAAAAAAACAAACAAACAAAAACATATCATCACATTATCTCAGGATAACATTTTTTTAGAAAGTGCGATTTTTCGAACAATAAATAATGAGCTCGGTGTCCATTATATCATGAGAATCCAGAAAAGAGTGAAGAATTCAATCGGCATCAAATATCCTAGATCTGGAAAATTTTACATATCATATATGTACTCTGTTTAAATATATTATCTAAGAGTACATGTAACAAATCGTTTAATTATACTTGAAGCTCGGCTGAATAAAGAAAATATCACCAAAAGCATCCTTATTATCGCTATCACAATGTTTTGACAAGAGCCCAACCAAATCCCAAAAGAAGAAAAAATTCATGTGTCGGCCTGCTGATTAATTTCAAAAATGAGTTATCAATAAAAAAAAACCCACCTAACTACCTGAAAAGAGTAGTTTTAAGATATTGATTCATAGATTAGACATGAGTAGCGGCATCCCCCCCCCCTCTTTATATGAGAAAATAAATCCAAAGATAAGGTTAACTGTCGTGAAATTAAAATGTGTATAAATAACAACAAAATATTTCATTCCGTCGGTAATATATAGAAAAAGAAGGTAAAAATTAATTGGCAAAAATATTTTGATTTAATTTCAAGCAATTTTTAAGGGATATACATTGTAAGTACATACATGTATATGGCGTCCTGAATGTCGATTCAATCCAGACATTCAGTGAATTTGGTTAATCAAAATTTTCCGGAAAGCTTTACAGCTTTACAGCCACTTGTGAACATGTACTGATTACAATATAGCAGCTTCTTATAGTTTTGTAAAATTACTGTCAATACAGTATATATTTATAAGATTATATAATTAAAACTCTACCAGTTCATATACATGTAGATCAAATCTATTTAGCCCACCAGTTCCTTAATTTCAGAAATTCGATTTTCAAAGAATAAAATATAATTATAAAAGCTTAAATATATTAGTATCCCTTTTTTATTTCTACAAAACCTTTCAATTTTTGACAACATTTTGTACTTTAATTAATGATTATAAACTTCATTTATAACAGTTTCAGATTGTTTTATTATTAATCATGCACTTGCACAACAAAGTCATTTTGATATTTAAAAAAATATGTAGATATAAACATTTTTCCGCGAAAAATTACCATTTTTTTTTTGCAAGTCGTTTAATTCTAAATAAATGAGGAATATAAAAATTCACCCTCAAAATGCTTAAGCATTTAGGAAGCAATGAAGCTACAATGTATATGGGCCTCGCGGCGGTCTGCAAACCCCATGCCATCCAAAATATATTCATCCCCTAGGAAATTTCTTGATCCGTATTCAACTTTACATTTTTCAGTTTATATTACATTAGATATTAGGCATTTCTTTTTGGGAGTTGATTTTAATCAACTCTCCTATGCAGTTACTCAGGCAAACCGAAAGTGAAACAGTGTTTGGACCTAAGCACAAATCAACACCGCTGACAACATTTAGTTCTTGAAAATAATCAATAAATTCGATGAAATGTATTCTAAAGCATTGTTTTTCAAGGAAACTTATTTATAGATACCTTGTAAATAGTCAGATTTTAAATGGTACGAATAACTTAGATATTTTTGTAGTCGTACATTGTATGTATTCATACGCCAGAGTTCAATATATATAGTCTCGTTCAACCAGACGCTCGGCTGTCTCCGTAAATATCCGACAAGCAGAGTGTCTCTCTTGCTTGTCGGAGATTAACGTAGACAGCCGAGCGTCTGGTTGAACGAGACTAGAGTTGAATATTGCTTGGATCCATACAATTTCTCAGAACTATTTCGATTACTGATACGTAGTTTGATGGAATTAATTCTTTGAATATTACACAACATGATTCATACGGGTTTTCACGAAATTTCTGTTTGAGAATTTATATTATAAAAATATACGTAATTCAAATACATATAGGAAACTACTTGCCATGCAAAATAATATCGTTGATTTTAAAATAAATAATAATCGATAAAATCAGCTCCCGTCAGTACTTCAGTACTTTGATTTAGGAAACGTTAACATTACCGTATATTACATGTATCAGTGTCCATGGGAATTATATTACAGAAACTAGCGCATTCGTCACAACGGCACCGATTTTTTCAAACATATACCTCTTCTTGTTTGGTCCAGTTTCAATCATACCTCAATATCTTTTTCAAAAAAATACTATTTTTGATCCAAAGAAAATCTTATCGTTCATTAGAACATTTTAACTGAATTTTATGTTTATTTTAGTCCATCGTGTCCATTCCGGCGATTACGGCATGCCTTTTCCCGCAGCGAGCATTTGCCATATAAGGTCATGTCAAATTTCGACAAACTTGTAGACTTTACATTTGTCAATTTGTAACATGTCAACTGTGCTATATCCGAGGATGAAGATAAAATGAAGAAACTATGGATTAAAAACGTGCAAAGTTGAAGGTTAGATTAACTAACAAAAACAATTAAGCTGCAAAATGTGCATCATACGAAGGAACTGAGACATATCTTATTTGAAAGTGTTTATGCCAGAGTTTGTATAGGTTACATGATCAGAATCACACACATTCATACTCAGACTCACACACCAACACGATTGCATATTTGAATTTACAAGTTTACAAATCTAGATCTTTGAACACGATTACCCACAAAAGTAGGGGGGAGTCGATTCCAACGCATGGGGAAGTCGATTTTCTTCGCTTCGGAGACGGAAGGAATTTAGGTCACGCCTTTTGTAGGTATTTATAAGAAGTATTTCCAAAAAATATATACCGCACGGAAGACAGCGATAGTCAAACTTTGTGTCGGTCATTGGTCCGAGTTCTCTATGCGTCTAGTGGTCTCAAACACTTCGAAACTATTTGGCAGATTTCAAATTCACGGTGATCGGGTGGTCAAAATATGCATGATTTGTAAAATATACGACTTGCTTTGGGTTACAGACAGTTGAAACAGTCCAACAAATGATCAGCCTTGTAAGTGCAATAATCAAATCTTAACAAATCTTAGAAAAAAAGTATATGAAACACTGTTTAAAAATGGTTTTATAACCAGCAGCTAAAAATGCAAAATATGTGTTCAAATAAAACGATACATCTTCATAAGTTGACTTTTTCTTTATTCTTATGATTTGTGTATCTCAAACCATATCAAAGACACATGGGGTTCAAAACAACATTCACAAAACTCCATTTATCTGTTGTGTTTTGTCATCATCCTGTGTGTGTGTGTGTGTGTGTGTGTGTGGTGTTTGTTTGAGGTTTTTGTTGTTGTTTTTTGTGTGTTTTATTGGGGTTTTTAATTCGTTGTTTTCATTCATATAAGCACACTAGTAATACAGAGGATATACTTTAACATGTTGTATTTGTTTTTGTCATCTGTATATCATGTATGTATTTGCTATCGAAGGGTGGTTGGTGGGTGTTCTTGTCAATATGATTATCTATATAGTAAGGCCGCGGCGTCGTTGACTTGTTAAATTGGGGGGTTGGTGTCTGCAAAATAGTTGTATTCCTGTGGACTGTATGTGAACAGAATGCCTGCTTTCCTTTTTGGGCTGATTGAAGCATCTGTAGTTAAATCATAAATTTTATATTTGACTGTCGAATTATATAATTATCCATATCTGTACTCCTATTGTACGCAAAATAATATAGTCATCAACTGTGTTTATTCAAACAATAAAATTCTTTCTTTGGTTATGCATACGGGTATATGATGGTAGCTAACATTCAAGAAAAGTACATAACCCGAGTTATCTGTTTACGTATGCATATATCCTGATATGCTTGCTACTATCATAGCCCTATGAATCACTGAAGAAAGCATTTTTACTGTTTATTTTGTAATAGCGTGTATATAATAGGCTCAGTACTGCCACGCCCCTACTAGCACTAGCTAGTTGGAGCGTTGGTTATTAAACTGAAGGGTCGCGGATTCGAGCCTAGATCTGGTCATTCCTCCTTTTCTATCACTATATATTTACATCCACCAAATATACTTCCTCTATTTCTTACGGAAATTGATTGTATATTTCATAGCTCTGTAGAAACTGTCAGGACTGAAGATTATACGCCTCGTTTATCAACAGCTCGAAATCTTCATCAAGCTAAAAAAAATCACAGACTGCACGAAATGATCACGATGATGTCAGAGTCAAATTTTGATTAAATACGATTTGGCTGCTGCTCTTATATAACGTACTGATGTACATCGACTATAATTTAGTTAGTTTTACTTTTTACGATCAATTTATTAATCTGTTAAAAGAAAGATGTACATATAAACAATGAAATGCTTTCTTTGATGATTAATGCAGTTAACGAAAATAGCAATCATTGCAGAAAAAAATACGTATGTATTTTTTTTTCTGCAATATCGCCATCTTTATATCCCTCATGAATCACTAAAGAAAGCGTTTTATTTTTTATTTACTGTCAAAACGTTACACAGAAGTAACAGCCATATTCCGGATCCGTATATGAAGAAGTTACCATGGTAATGAGAACTATAGCTACTTGGAAGTTTGAACTTAGCCTGTGTAAGTACGTACATGTACAGTCCGTGCTTTCGATGTAGCTTTACTAGAATCGCTCAATCAAGAAAGAAAGTACTTCTTGAAAGTCAATTAAACGTTTACGAATACGTTCACACACAGTATTTTAATTCAATCTTTTTTAAAGAAAATAAAAACAAAAAAAAACGAAATTAAATGGAAAACATGAGTAGTACATGTACCTGTCTTTATTGCTTCAATAAGTAAAACCATTTTATTTATTAGATAAAGTCGACTGTTATAGACCTCGTTTGAATGCTATTTCATATGAAAAACAAGTTGAACATTCCCGATAGAGTGAATTAAATTTTATTTTGCTACTCCCCCGTACGTTCTGTTTTCCAAAAATCGACTCCCCCCTACGTTACCGTTACATCTTAACAGAAAATGTCTTGATTATTCATTTTTTCCTAAGATTTGTTAAGATTTGATTATTGCACTTACAAGGCTGATCATTTGTTCGACTCTTTCAACTGTCTGTAACCCAAAGCAAGTCGTATATTTTACAAATCATGCATATTTTGACCACCCGATCACCGTGAATTTGAAATCTGCCAAATAGTTTCGAAGTGTTTGAGACCACTAGACGCATAGAGAACTCGGACCAATGACCGACACAAAGTTTGACTATCGCTGTCTTCCGTGTGGTATATATTTTTTGGAAATACTTCTTTTAAATACCTACAAAATGTGTGACCTAAATTCCTTCCGTCTCCGAAGCGAAGAAAATCGACTCCCCCATGCGTTGGAATCGACTCCCCCCTACTTTTTGTCGACTCCCCCGCGTTAGGGGTTGTTTACGGTGCACCATAAAAATTTGTGTTGCGGGTATAGGGAATTTTGGCGAGCGCTCGCTCTGTTGAACACGCCTCATATCTCTACTTATGTACAACCAGGAAGTAATTTACACAAATCTCGTATTCTCTCGATGATGGATGAAGTAATTTTAAGGTCACATTGATGGTAAGTTAGAATAATTGTATAAAATTTATATTTGATAGTGGCAAATAAGTTGACATATTCTCTAGCGTAATAGTGAGTTTGTGATTTAGTTCAAGATTACCATATTACCAGTTTATTAAGTCGATCAACAATGGACAATTTTCTATATATGCAAAATTTTTATTACTAAATCGAAAGAAGTTGCCATTTTTAACATAGAGAGACTTGCATTCTATGCTATATATATTCCCAATATTTCTGTTTACAGATAATTAAATTGTATATTTATAAATTTGTATTAGTTTTAACCAAATGACCTGGTTCACAAAGCAAAAAATACAAGCTGTTTTATTGAAGTCCCAAAGAAAGCTACCATACGCGAATCTAGGGGAAGGGGTATAGATGTAAAAATGCTTATGTAAACATATATACATGTAGGCGTCGGAACCGGGGGGAGGGAGGGGCTTACCCCTCTTTTTTTTGCAAAGTTTGACATAACCTCCCTTTTCTTTGCTTGTCAAGATTTCTGACAAGTCTAGCCCCCCCCCCCCCCCCCCCACTTTCAATTTGCTTCCGACGCTGCTGGTACATGTATGTTCTCAATCTAATTAAAATTAGAATTTCCGTCCGCTCCCTAGTTTTCGATATGTCCACACAACATATCGACATATCGACAACCAAAGAGCGGACTGAAATTCTAATTTTAATAGCTTGGCATGTTATATTATTCATGTTTGCATATTGTTTTTCATGTGTTTATTTCATTGGGGAGTAGGATTGACTTCTTTTAAAATAATTATTGATAGCCAAAAATGCAACTACAGCTTCCTTAAAATATTATATATTGATACTTTATTCTTATTTCATATTTTTTTGTGTGCGTACATTTTTTTTTATTTTGAGGAGGGGGGGTGTAGGTAGAAATTCTTGACTTCTTTATAATTTTTATATCAAATGCCACCGCTTCATTTAACTATTTACTGATATTTCACTCATTTCAGATGGCATTATCTGAATCCCAAATACCACCCGACGCCCAGCATTATTTGGTGTGTGGCACTGAAGACTGTGAGAAGAATTGCCAGTTTTACTGCAATGACTGTCACCAACCATTGTGTGAACAATGCAGAGATGAACATCAGAAGAATAAGAAAACCAAAAACGATGAAGTAGTCCCTTATAAGCTACGCAAACGACCTCTTCCAGTAGAGAAATGCAAGATCCACCCCACAAAAGAAATAGATCTTTTCTGTGGGGAATGCCAGATTCCCATTTGTTCTAAATGCACAGGCACCAAAGAACACCGCGGCCATTGCTTTACCAACCTAGAAATAGTCTTTGCGGAAAAGGTTTCAATTTATAACAAGGAAATTACCAAAATTCGAAGCTATTTTGAGCCTACTTCTCAAGATTTAAAAAAGGAAATTGCTGGAGATATCACAGAATTCGAAATAAAGAAAATCATGGACGACATAAGAACATCTATGAAGGCTGAAGCTGAGTCCGTGAAAAAGCTGGTAGATACAGTCACATCAGATAAAATAGAACAAGTCGACAAAATAGAACAGTTATTGTTACAAACTTTAAACGGTCAAAACCAAGAAATAGATGGCTACATCAGCTATCTCAATGATTTAATTAAAACATTTTATGGTTACCTATCTCCTTCGAGCATAAACAAATTAACATTTGCTCTTAATTCAGAAAACTTAATCATTCGACCCATACCTGAGACATCCAAACCAGTCCCTCCCGTATTTACTGCTGGTCAATACACCAAGGAAGATGTCGCCAAACTACTCGGTAAAATTATAACTGTTCCTAACACTAAACCAGATAAACCACGATAAAACCGCATTCGTTTGTCGAGTTCCTGTTGAGCCTTTTTGTATTTACTGAGAGTTTTGTTTTAATACGCTATTTTCTTTTTTGTGTTTTAGGAATGTTTTCTCCTTTTCCCGCATGACTCGCCATAGCTCAGTGAGCTCATTGTTCCAGTAGGGTTTATGTGAACGGAATTAATATTTTCCGCGACCTTTTGGACCAATCAAATTTCGGTATATTACACTCCATTTCTTTTGTTATAACGTTACATAACTGTGTGTAGGTTCTGTCGATGTTTTCTTGTGATTCACGGCATGTTTCAATGATCCGTATTATATTCAATAAGCTTCCTCTTACGTTTGCAGAGGACATGAAAGGAGGAATACATCGAAGTTTATAATTTTTGATAGGACGCGTGGATGCTTTTACAGTTTTTTCAATCGGATGTGCATTTTCAAAATCACGTACATGTATCATAAAATCTAATATGAGAAATCCATGATCGGGTATTCTACAGTTTTCGCCCATCTTCGCTAGCCAAGGATTTTCGGTCCACTCTGCTCCCCATAACCCAGGGTTTTCGGTCCACTCTGCTCCCCATAAACCAGGGTTTATGGGGAGCAGAGTGGACCGAAAACCCTTGGCTAGCGAAGATGATAAACTATTTTTAGAGTTTTAACCCAGGGAACTGAACTTCTTTCTCTTTGGTTCATTTTTTTGGAAGTTGATTATTTAATAAACTCCATTATGTATTCGCTTCCATCGGTAGTGACGTTGACCAATTATTCATTAAAGCATAACATGTATTCAAAATATATGTCAATAAGGCCAATGTTTCTTTGTAGATGACAACAAATCAGATTAGAAATTCAATAATTAAATATGTCGAAAATTCATTGGGTTTTTTTATGTATGCCCTAACTCACAATTAAATTATTTCATGCACATTTCATAGGGGAATGTGAGTTTTCATATAAAAGATAATATTGTTGAATATTGGATAGGGTTGACAGCGTGCTCGTCCCGCGGTATTTATCTGCTTGAGGACAATTCAAAGCAATTGCAAAAATAGCTTAAGGTATCTCACCCGTCACGTTTTAATTTTATTGTGCACATTATGATTGTGTTTAAAACACGAATAATTTTATAGATATAATCAGCACAGAAAGATTATAAATTCATTATTACACAACATCACAAAGAAAACCCATTTTAATTCAATAAACAATTTTTTGAAGTTTCTATTTATTTGTGTGAAAGGTATTTTAGACAAAAATGTCAGAAATAGAGCAGTTTTATGAAATTTCAATATACTTTTGTTTTCTTTTGATTATACTTTATTCGTAACGCATATTTTTAACATTTAATAGGTTTGAAACATATTATATAGGTTCTGTGTAACATGCACAAAATTCAATCTTCAGATTTTGATCGACTTTTAGCATAAAATGATGCAAATATATAGAATTTTTTTTTAAAGCCAAATTTGAACTTGGTTCACTTGTGACTTATTTTGGCCCTCGGATAGGGTAAAATTTCAAAGTTGTCAGAACAAATATTTGTGCATATATATAAATACTTTCTGCATGGTTTTACGTGTTATCAAAAATGTATAAGTACTTGTGATTGCCCAAGTGTATATGCTAAATAAATTGCGATAAAATGCCGTAGGAATGCATATTTCCGAAAAATACACGAAATGCTGTGAATGTTTTGGAAATTTGGATAGGTCCGCATGAAATCACCATCGCCAAATTTTTTCATATTGAACAACTTACTTATCTTGAGGTGTATGCAAAAAATCGTGATGGTGATATTGTGCGGACCATGTTTATTTTAAAAAAAACCGTATTCTGATAACGTCAATATAACGTTATCGTGTATCAATAGTAACGTTAGATAAATAAATCGGGTAAGTATAAATCATACTTTAAAATGTAAATAACATTTAAACATTAAAAAGTATGTGTATTAAAAATATTAAACATTAAATGAAGACTAACTATATGTCCGAAAATCTTGTCTTATTGCATGCAGAATCTACTTCCGCGTCTCCGTAGCCTAGCGACTTTAGACATTATATCAACTGAAGATGTCGAAGATACGATAGCAAGTACATATTTACATTCTTTATTTGCACAAGACATACATCTTATGGCATAGGTTATTACATATTATTAATAGCAATATTGAATAATGGTATGGTACATGTACATGGAAAGTACATTGACAACGTGTATAAAATAAAATTTTACTAACAGGCGAAAAAAAACCAGAGAATTTTTCTTAATTATCATAAATATTGAAAGCCAGATGGAGATACTTCCCCAAATTGCACAGTTCTTTAAAATTTTGAACACTTAGTAATTGTATAAATTTGTATACAGAAGGTTTTTTCCAATAATATTTCTTAATATATTTTACTCGGATTTCTCTATACTGCTGACATTTCAAAACAAAGTGGAATTCATCTTCAATATCTGAACAAAATTTACATTTAAGCGTCTTTCTTTTGGTAAATATGCGAAAGTACATGTAATACATGGTATAATTCGCCAAGGATGGTTCTACAATGTACATCAATTTTTCAAATATGTGAAAAACTAGCTGTTCATCGTGATTTTCTCAAATCAAGGTAATTGGACCATAGAAAAACGTGAAATAACTTCATGCTTTGTATGGAGCTATCACTTGCAAATTACACAGTCATGTAGTTCTACCGACTGTATATTTATTTTACAAAGAAATGAAATCGTGTACATACACAATTATGTGGTAGGAAATTTAAATACTATTAGTGTAAGTTTCATGCCTTTTAATTGTTTATTTACATTTATTTAGATGTAAATATGTAGGATAAAGAATAGTTAAAACAGTTTAAAGTTCACACATCGTACCTGTCGAAGTGAAATGTATTTTATGCTTTCTGCAGGAGGATATTTTAATGCACTATGTAATTCAGAGTTAGAAATAATAAGGATGTTGAAAAGTTTTTTTTGTTAAATCTACGATTGTATGAATCATGTAAACAGACGACACTTATAAAGTACATGCACCTATAAATTAGATATGACGTCACTGTAATATGACGTAAGTAATACAAAGACTTGTTAAAATTTCACCCCAACATTTAATCTTATATACGATGTTAATTATTCTGCGAAAATTTATACAAGTAGTTGCTTTTAAAATGGAAGGTAAACTATCTTCATTTATGAATGACGCGGTATTTATAATATTTTTTTTCTACAACTAGACTTAAACCTGTGAACGCACAGGTTGTTGGATCAAGATCAACAAAATTTTAATTTTAAGTATAAGTTATGAAGTATTAGCTGATTAAAGTATTGCCGGAGTTATATACTTTTTACTACCTATCTCTCTTAAAAAAATCTTCATGAGATTTCCCCTTTCATGGGATGTATGGTCTTTAACACCCCATCCTAACCCCAACTCACGTATTCTCCTTTTATGGTTTAATAAAGTGGTTACCTTTTGTGTATGTGGGATGAATTCTTTTTTTTTTACCGCTAATTAATAGTCACCATTCAAAAGAAAGTTTCCAAAACCAGTCTATTTTTCCATACATTTGTCAAGCGTCGATTTATGTGTTCGATTCATTTTCCGATGTGTGTCTGCCCCACCCCCCCCCCTAAAAAAACCCGCATGTTTTAATGTATGTTACATGTATGACTAATTAATCTCATGTTACTCGCAAACCCCAAATCTTGACATGCGTGTATTTATTTTTTCTATTCTTCGTCTTTATGTGTTTAGTATAATTTATTTTTATTTCTCAATGTATTGAATAACAGCAAGGTCATATGCAAAAAAGTTCTTTAAAGCTGAAAATCTATCGGACGAAATCTAAGATGCAAGGGCAATTTCTTGAGCCATCTACATAAACGAAAAATTCCCAATTTTATAGCATGACGAACTCCTAATATAAATATACGGTAATGAATTTTCTTTGAGATTTGAGCCACACCTAAGTAAATTCTAAAATATATCCTGCATGGGCTACAATTTACTCCATACTCTATCTATCTCTCTCAAAACAATATTTCAAATGTAATGTAATTTTCCTTTTCTAATCGGTCAACATGACCGGTAAATAAATATAAAAACTACCAAATCAAGAAGTTAACATTTTTACAAGCAGGATTTAAATTTTTGCAAACACCTTTAATTGGATTTAACAAATCGATTCACATTTGACGAGATTGTAAGGGTAGGCTAATTAACGAAGAATTTTAAGATGAGTAACTTACGATAAAGTCTCAGACAGCTATTTATTTACATCTATGATTTCCAATTTATTGTTCATTGAAAAACTGTTTTAATTTCATTAATAAAAAAATGATAACAAGTATTTACATACCTCAAATATTTTTTTCCGAAATTTTTTATAGTTATTATTTTTGTACAACCGAACTATGCTTACGTTTTCAACGCAAAGAAATTAAAGGTAAAGAGTGGAGATTCGGGGAAATTTTCTCTTAGACTACTTATAAATTGGTCATTTTTAAATACTGTTTTGTATCTTTTGTTTGAAAGCCAAATATATATGGACCTGTGAATATTTATTCAGACCGGTAAATTTTTTTTTATCTGTCTTATAATGCCTGGCACCGAAAAACGATAATATCCCCGTGTATTATACAAAAAGAGAGCAAAGTTCAACGAAAGAAGAAAAAGTTGCAAATAATAAAAATTATGGAGGGTAATCGTGTTAAAAAATCCAGACCTGTAAACTTGAAGTTAGAATATGCAATCGTGTTAATGCGCGGATCCAGAAAAATTTTCCAGGGGAGTCCGAAGGATAATTGTGTTTGCCGGGGGGGGGGGGGTCGAGGCATAATTTGCGGTATTTTTACAATGTAAATTTAATAATTATCATTTTCCAGAGAGGGGGGGGGGGTCGGTACCCCCCTCCCCCCTCTCTAGATCCGCGCATGGTGTTGGTGTGTGAGCTGCGTAATTCTGATCGTATAACCTATAAAAACCCGGACATAAACACTTCAAGATTTGACTCTCTTCCTTTATATTAATTAAGCACATTTTGCAACTTAGTTGTTTTTGTTAGTTAATTTAATCTTCAACTTTGCACATTTTTAATTCATAGTTTCTGCATTTGTTTCTTCATCATCGGATATAGCACATCTGACATGTTACAAAATCAGCGAATGTAAAGTTTACAAGTTTGTCGAATTTTGACATGACCTTATATGGCAAATGCTTGGTGCGGGGAAAAGACATGCCGTAATCGCCGGAATAGACCAAAATAAACATAATATTCAGTTTAACTGTGATAATAAACGATACTATATTCTTTGGAACGAGAATATTATTTAGAGAAAAAAAATATTGAGGTTTGATTCAAGAAAAGGTGAATGTATGTAAAAATCGGTGCCCTGGTACACCGGTGTGACGAAAGCGCTATTTTCTGTAATATAATTCCCATGGTATTATGCGATAAGGGTTAACATTTACTACAAAAAGAAATGTCTAATATCGCTTAAATAATTTGACATGTAATTTAAACTGGAAAGTATAAGTTGAATACGTAAGGCGGAAATGAGAGGGATCAAGAATTTTTTTGTATATAATATGCACATCGATAATCTCACCGAAAGAGAAACATAAAACGCGTATGATCCGTAAAACCCGAAAGGACTGAATGCATCACAAGATATAATTGTCTACCGGTATTTTCTATCAGTGTTATCTGAAATGATTTTTTCTGAAGATTTTTGAAAAACCATGTATATACGCAAATTTAAAACGAATGCAGAATGAAAACGTTATGCCGATGTCTCGAGTATACATACTGCGCAATTTGTATGCATGCGACGTTATCATAAAGAATAATGACGTCATGACGTTTCTGGTGCACCTGACAAGAAAAACAATGGTATTTTTCAACAGCTCTATACTGAAAACTATTAATGCTAGGATATAAAATTAAGCTGATTCTCAAAGGGCGTTTCCTAGACTATGTTTGGAAAACATATGATAAAATTTTGAGACGGGGCCGATTTTGAACACAAGTGAACCATATTCTTTTGCAAAAAGTTTACCTTTGAAGCCCTCTATCTAAAATTCAACATCTTATTCACTGACCCCCAAGTTTTATAATGTCAAAAAATAACACTGAATACATATTTAGTCAATCTGAATTGTTTTTATAGATTTCTTGATATGCAGAAAGCTTTGATTTCAAATCAAATTGTAACTATTATAGGGAAATTGTCTATTTTTAATGCAAGAAGGTCATGAAAAACAAGGGGGACGGTGTGAATACTGACACCCCCTCCTTTTTACAAAATATTTTTGTCTGTTTTTCTACAGATTTCAATTGTATACTTCTCAAGAAATTCTTGATACAACAACATTGAGAAGTTAGATACCTGAAGATAAACTGGACGCTATTAAGGTGAAATTAGTAGAGAACAAGTGATAATGTAACCAGTAGTTTTTTGTTTACAAACATAAGCTTGTTTCTGTGAATAATTGTCTTTTCCGATAAAATTGCAGATTGATTTTTGACGCTTTATTTTAGAATGATCACCAGTACATGTATGCGTAAATCGGGGATAGTAAAAGTCCAGTGTTATAGAATGTGTGTGTTACATCTATGGTGCGTACGAAAGACTCTTCAATTATAATCGGGATCGTAATGCATAAAAATTTATTGTGTCTGCTACAAATGAGGTGTACAGACGAAGGAAAGTTTAATTTCAGGTAGTATGAAACACCTGTTAAATTAGTTCTTTGGTATATTTTCTCAAATACAGAGTTATAATGGCATAATTCTGGGCAAAGTATATGTTAAGAAAAAATACAAATCACACATTTCATTAATTCTAACGTTAGGCAGAACAAAGTTGAGGTACACATGGTACATGAACCGCGTATTTTGTTCATTTCGAAACCTATATTACAGTGGTGTTCATTTGATTTGTGTAATTAAGTAATTGATTAAGCCCTCTTTTTGGAGCCAGTGAGTAACTTCTGTTTGTTTAAAATAGTTCATGTCAAAATTCAATATGATGACGTCATCTGCGCTTTTTATCTCTTTATTTAAACGTTAATAAATATAAAACTCTCTCTCAAATTTCCATTTTTGATAAATCTTAATAACTGGGTCTTGACAATTTTATTGCTCAGTTTTATTTCAGGCAGCATCGAGGGGGGGGGGGGGGGTGGCAGGAGGACCTGTCAAAAAGTTTACTATACACATGTACAGAAATTAACATGTTAATGTGTTAATTCTTTTGTAAGTTCGTATAAGGAAATATATTATTTTGCAAATGTAATGTATGAAAATAATGTACATTAAGAAAAATTTATATTTGCTTTATATGATATAAAATGGTTTGGGGCAGTTTACGCTTTGTAAACCACGAAGCGGTTTATAAAAAAGCGTTAACTGTTCCAAACCATTTTATATCGTATAAAACTAATAAATATTTGAATTCATTGCTTATAATTTAATTTTTTTTGCTATTAACTGTAGATAAAAACGGTGATTTGACCCTTAAATGACACCAATTTGTGCAAAATTCAAACGTAACGTCAGGCGGATTGATACATTTTTTGACGTTAGTCTTACTATGACGTAGGCAACATTCTTTATACGATATAAAATAATTTTTTTAGCCAATCAGAAAGCACGTTACAACAAAAATTAAATTATTGTTATCTAACAAATTATGATTTATTTTCAGCAGACCATCATTAAAGAGGGAATGCATAGCTTGACAAGAACTGTCAGGATCAAGTACATGTATTACTTTGATGTCATGAAAAATTTAAATCAACAGTGTATAGCTAAGTATCACACAATTACATACCAAGCAGGCACGTAGCAATAAGAAGGCTCACCTCCTATTTTTTCAATCCAAAGCAGCAGGCAAAAACAAATTCCAAATTCTCCTTAGGATTATAAGAGGTTTCTGCCTGTTAATGGGGCTGATGGACTATATATAAATTTTATTTTATTAAGTGTCAAACAAAATGTTATATGCATATTGCTAACTAATCCACTTATAATAGAATACAAAGTCATTTGAAGTTTAAATGGGTGTTGTTTCCATACTGGAGTGAAAAGGTCCTAACTAAAAAGCCTAATTACTTATTATTTATTATCATTAATTAATAATTGCTGAGAAAATATTAATTTATTTTGAAAGATTTCGTTCAACAGGAATCTTCCCAGAAGTTTGTTTTAAATTTACAGCCTGCATCTAAATTGCACAATTGTGGTATATTTAAATTTACAGTAAAACCTTGATACAGGTATACCGTGGTTAAAATGTACATAGAGAATAGCAACAATTTATATAGAGTTACTTCCCTTAGGCCATTTGGTTACCTATATGTATGTTTGACTACCTCAATCTCAATATAATTATTGTCATATTGTTTATTTAATTGTACCTTGATAACCACCCTTTTAAGATCCTAATTTCTTTACATTTACTAATGCGACAATATATCAATGTGGTGTATAAATTTATATCAAAAATTTGGATTAGATGTATTGTCATACATGTACATGTATATTTAAGCAATATTTAAGTAATAACAGTATGATTTATTCTCTTTCAAGCACTTTCTTGAAATTAATCATGTCATGCATCTTTTAAATTGCCTTCCTCTGCATTAGGAGATGGTGACACTTATATGAACCATTTCTTCTATTGAAGATTGCTTAGAAGATTCCTAAATCGTCATGCAGATCTTGTGGAGAACCCCTAACCACCATGCAGATCCTCTGGAGAACCCCTATAACCACCATACATATCCTGGGAGAATCTTTTACCACCATACAGATCCTCTGGAGAATCCCTATAACCACCATGCAGATCCTGTGGAGAACCCCTATAACCACCATACATATCCTGTGGAGAACCCCTATAACCACCATACATATCCTGTGGAGAACCCCTATAACCACCATACATATCCTGTGGAGAACCTTTTACCACCATACATATCCTGTGGAGAACCTTTTACCACCATACATATCCTGTGGAGAACCTTTTACCACCATGCAGATCCTCTACTCAGCTATCGATCTGGAGCACCCTTAACCACCACCCAGATCCCATGGAGAGATCCTGTGGAGATCGAGTCCCAAACTACCATAAAGATCCTTGGGAGAATTATAAATCCTTAACCACCATAAAGATCTTGTGGAGAATCTATAAACTTCATCAGATCCATTTCCAAGAACAGCTAGTTGACTATATGGAGCAGGTAAACGTGGGGAGTTACATGAAATGATTAATTCAAAATCTTGTGCATTGATGAGTTTAAAAATAAGATGTGAAAGGCCGAAATTGATTTTTATTGCAAATTTCTTATACTATGACACAAGTAAAACTACCTGTTCTGCACGAGGTCACTCAACCCCATAGAATCATCAAACACACCCGATATATTTATACTACAAGGTTAGCATTTAAAAAGCTAAGAAAGTCAGCCAGCAGAATTTTAATTTAAGGGCAAAAGTGAATACACATTCTATTAAAATACTAGATAAATAGTTTCTAGAACAATAATAATATGCGGATTTTAGTTTGCAGCCTTATTATTATGGCTGTACATGAGCGTGTAGCGGTGTACATGCAAAGTATGACTGCACATGCACCTACTTAATACCTAAAGTTGTAATTTTGTGGACATAGCTCTCTGATCATGATTTCCATGGTTTGGTGGCAAACTACTTCCAACATCTCACTAAGAGAGTTGGGAAGATATACGCGGACTCCGGACTGTGGGTGCAGACGATACCCACTGACAGTCTTCTAATACATTTATGCGCAGTTTGACCTAGAAACTGACCGGTTTCATAACGTCTTCGAATTTTTCTAACACAAACTGTCTAATTTCTTCCCAGAATTCCAATTTACGCAAGCGCAATTGAAGTTTCATCCTAACTTAATGGAATGAGAGTACCAATGCACCGGATGTTGACATCAGAGAAGTGTTTATACAAGATTGAGCCGAGCAGAAAAAGGTATGGCTTAGGTGATTGGCTGAATAAATTGCTGAAATAATGATCATTTTAAAGTAAAATTATCACTGTTTGAATTCAATGATGGAATGAAGAAGTACTGCAGAAAGTAAAAGAAATAAGAGGGGTTGAAATAGGAGGTGGGTGTCATTTTTGAGACTTGGATTCATTTGCTGCGGATCGCTATAAGTTGTAAACAAGCTCAGTTTTGACCTATAAACGCAATGGGACCATATATATTTCTAGTGATTTTTTGTTAGTGCTTGGAATGAACTTTCAAATGTGACCAAGGATATGTCTGTAAGTAAAATAGCAAAGTAGCAAGGTGTATTTAGGTTAACATTGAGCTCTATGGGAAATTAATTGGTACCCTTTTCCCTATAGAGACCCTATATTTTAAATGTTTTGTAACTTGAAATTCAAAAAAGGTTAATTATTTCATGATAATAAGAGCAGACATAACATTTTAATACACTAGAAGTAAAATTAAGACAGAAAATGTAAATTTGAGAATGGGAGTAGCTGTCATTTAAATAAAAATGGGGGGGGGGGGGTACTGAATGAGTGTAAAAGGGTAATATTAGGGTGACCAGGCCAGAATAAAAGCAAAAAGTGTGGGTTTATATGGTAAATTGGATAGAATAATTGTTGATCACCTGTGTCGCGCTCCACTTTTTCAGTTCTGTGCCTGTATTTTTATTTTAATTGTACATGTACATGTTTTTAAAAAAAAGTCTTGCTTGGCGGACCATCTGTTCATGGAATCTAGATCAAATTTAGGTTTAACTACCACTTTTTTCTAATACTCTGTTATTTTTTGTGTGCTCCATATTACCATTGAGTTCTTAAAAGTGTCTATAGTCTTTTCAAATTGATCAACTGATGCTCGCCAATGTATATTTAATTCATCCGAGTTATTTTCAGCAGTCGATCATTCATTGTACAGGGATTCCGCAGATTAATCGAAAGAGTGATTCGGATCAAATACTGCCTCCCATACTTCTCATTCATCCGTGCAGAGGAGTTCCGCAGTCTTCTGTCAAGCCTAAAATGGTCTCGTGCACTGAGGTTGATGAATAAGAAGGTTTGATCCACACACCCTGAGACTACATCAGCTGTCAACAGTATCATCATCTGGTAGGTTGCCATGTTTCATTTTATTCATCCCCAGTTTAATGATTTGGAGTTTTTGGGCAAGAAGGAATACTGTTTAGAGTTTAGGAATATGTTTGGTTTTGAATGTAGAATGATGCCCCCCCCCCCGCCCCCCCAGGAAGGGGTGGGGAAGGAAATGTTTAATTTACATGATCATTACACATGAAACAGAAATGGGGACCACTTTCTAGTCTTGGTGACACCTGGGACTCATGTCAACTTAGTATGGAGTATATTTTATTTGCATGATAATATTTTATGAGTTTGGTGGGGACTTTTTGTGAAGTTTTAATGGTTCAAATGCTTGTAAATGTCAATAGAGTAGAGAACAAGACAGCAGTTTTTAGAGTTACTTCCCTTTGGCTCACTGGTCACTGTTGCAGAATTTCAACATGATGTATTTTTTTTTTATTTAGACTGACTGCATCTATTTTTTCAATTTTTTACTTGAATGTTATTTTAACTGCATAAATCACATTTGGTATTACATGTAATTACATGTAATTTCATGTAATTGTGCTTTTTATGTACCCCACCCCTGAAAAATCATTTAATTTTGTATTTATGTATGTAATAAGAATGTTTATGTATATTTGTGAAGCATATATGATAAAAATTTATGTATTAACATTGTTTTGGGCAGTGAATAACTTGTAACACTTATTTTCTCTCATTTGTGCACTTAGGAGGATTTTCATTTTTTTGCCTCCTCTGTCTTTGGAGATGGTGGCACCAGGGCGGCAGGGTCATTTTTCCCTTTATGATGCTGACAGAGAGTCCGTAACCATTTGATCCATCATGACGGATATTTTTCTTTATGATGCAGGTAAAATTATTAGTATACTAGTATCGGTCTCTTTATTGTAAGGCATATTTGTGATCTCAAACCAGAAAAATTACCCTTCTATATTTTTTACATTGTCAAGGAATTCCCTTTTTCTAGGTGTAACTTCTAATAATTTTACAATTTATCAGTTCTGTTTATTACTACAATGACTTAACTGTAATATAATGTCAAAATTGTGTACCTATTCTTTTTTAAAATGACTGTAATACTAAATGATAGGGGGCACCTGCTAGTTCTCTAAGCTGCATTAGACTGGGGGGTGGTGATATTATTCGCACCTGCTAAATCAACAGGAAAGGCCAGATTAGGATTATTTGGCTTATCAGAGTCAATAATAATTAAATTTTCATGATGTAAATATTTTTTACTTATATATCAATATTAAGCATGTTTAATTTGCATTATTCACTAGGTTTTCATCTATTTAAGGATGTTTTCTCAAATTCTGGGTAGAATCCACCCTTATTAAAAAAATGTTAACAAATTTGTTCATGATACCCTTAAGTACATTAAAACAAACACATTCATTCCAAATTTCCATGTATTTTATTTGTTAAAGTCATAAAAAAGCAGTCAATTCATCTCGAATCTCAGTTTGAGCCCACTCTCATTACAGTATTTGCCGAGGGAGGGAGCCTGATACTCGGATGAGCACAGCATAAAAATAAATCAAGACCCAGGACTCATATTTCACACACAATAAGAGGTATGTATAAGGTTTATGAAAAACTCAAATTTGCCTAATTCTGAGGTGGGTAAAATTATGAGTATAGGAATGAGAGTACCAATGCACCGGATGTTGACATCAGAGAAGTGTTTATACAAAATTGAGCCGAGCAGAAAAAGGTATGGCTTAGGTGATTGGCTGAATAAATTGCTGAAATAATGATCATTTTAAAGTAAAATTATCACTGTTTGAATTCAATGATGGAATGAAGAAGTACTGCAGAAAGTAAAGAAATAAGAGGGGTTGAAATAGGAGGTGGGTGTCATTTTTGAGACTTGGATTCATTTGCTGCTTGGAATGAACTTTCAAATGTGACCAAGGATATGTCTGTAAGTAAAATAGCAAAGTAGCAAGGTGTATTTAGGTTAACATTGAGCTCTATGGGAAATGAATTGGTACCCTTTTCCCTATAATATAGTCAGCCCGCGGGCTGACTAATAAATAACTCATAAACACAGTAGAGATTAACAGTAACCCAGGTATTATACCTTATGTAGTTTATAAGTACATGTACATATTTATTTCTAACCCCTCCATACTGGTCTATGTTTTGTAAGAACACCTTTTTACTTTGTTGCCTCGATCCTCATCCCTAGCTGTTCTCGTCTACTTGCCATGGTTTTTATAAGCTTGTATCATTGTTATACTAATTGTTATACTAATCATCAATATCACGTTGAACAAAAATATTGCAGAATTATTTATAAATTTGTTTGTATGTAAAATATATAGATCTCTTTAATTTTGCATTGTTAATTTTTTATATGTCTTATATACAAAATTACAACACATGAATACAATAGGGACACCCATGAAATGGTCTTATTTGGACTTAAAAACGGACGGTTATATCAGGAATTTACACCCTTTAGAGACGTGATATCAATATGCTCTCATTTAGTATTACTTTGGAACATGTCTAAGACCTTATTTTTATTCCTTCTGTCCAAGTTTCAGAGGGCTCGATTATCATGGCCATTTTTAGACTATTTTAATCTCCTTAAGAAGAAGAGCTCTGTTTAAAGATATAGGGAAATGATCAAACTTAAGGCTAAAAATAGTTGGATTTTTTCTTTACTAAAAGTTAGTTTATGGCTAAAAATATCATATTATTCAAAGTTTAATACAAATCTGATGATTAATTTGTTGACCATGCATCCAGACGCCTCCTTAAAAGATATTACTTTTCTGACATTAATTATTGGCACTGTTTGTGTGGTTTTTGATTTTGTGTTTTTGTTATTTTTTTTTGGGGGGGGGGGGGTTGCCTTAATTCTTGATATTGTCAATAACTCTAGCAGAGCAGAATATTATGTTTAAACTGAGAAAAAAAAAATAACATGTATTTTTAAAACTAATTTATTTTTAACTATCACCAATTTTTCTCCAGGTAACTGGATTTTCTGAAGTAGGATGTCATCACTGCATCAGCTGGTCAAGCATTGGATCAATGACAAGGACTCACACTTTATACATGTAAACAGGTATAGGTAGAGAGTCACAAAATCAACTAATTTCTAGGTACCATGTGTAAAAATGTTAGATGATTCTTTATTAGAAGCCTGTCTGAATTTCAACTCAAAGTCAAAAGTCAAAGAAAGATAACTCGTACATTTTACTTTGAATTTTCAACATTGGATATTCATAAGAAAAAAGTGAATCATCAAATAATCGACAAATATAACTGGTGTTGCAGTTGATGTCCTAGGACTTCAATAAAGATAAAATCTTGTAATAATGTACAGTACTAAATATATATTTCGATTTCTTTACCATGACTTATAATTTTTGGCATTTTTCAGCCTGGAGATACCGGGATAATAACAGCTGGAAAGTAACTACTAACTATCGCAGCAAGCTTAGAATGTATGGACTCTTTCATTGGGAGGTTTGTACCTTGAAACTAAGTGTAATTTGATCCTGATAAAGTCATAAGTTGTTCATAAAATTCTTAACTCTTTGTTATAAATTCTGAAATTATATTTTTTTAAAAACAATATAATAATGCTTTCTTTGGTGGTACATGCGGGTGTGACGGTAGCTAGCGTTGCAGATAAAAAGCAGAAATAACCCAGCGGGTTGTATTTTTTCCTGCAATGATTTCTACCTTCATAGCCGATATATGAATCACCCAAAGAAACCATTTTTAGCTCACCTAAGCTGGAAGCTCAAGTGAGCTATTCTGATCACTTTTTGTTTGGTGTCTGTCTTTCCATAAACTTTTTATATATTAGACTTCTCCAGCACCACTAGGTCAATTTTAACCACACTAAGCATAAGGCATTATTGGGTTAAGGGGATTCAAGTTTGTTAAAATGAAGGGCCAAGTCATCTTTCAAGAGGAGATAATTATAAGAATTTTGAAAATGTGTTGGTATTTAAAAAAAAAACTTCTTCTCAAAGCCATTTGGCCAGAAAAGGTGTAACTTGTGTGGAAGCATCCTCGGATAGTGTAGATTTATGTTTCTTCAAAATATGATCTCCAGGGGTAGGATGAGGCCACAATGGGGGTCTAATTTTCACAATGGAATATATAGATAAAAATCTCCTTCTCAAAAACCATTTGGCCATGCAGAAAAGCTGTAACTTGTAACCTGGGGTTAGGGTAGGGCACATTGGGGGATCAGATTTTTTCTTGGGAATATATAGAGAAAAATCTCTAAAAATCTTATTCTCAGAAACCAATTGGCCAGAAAAGTTGTAACTTGTGTGGAAGCATCCTCAGCTATAGTAGATTCAGATTCAAGTTTCTTCAAATCATGAACCCTGGGGGTAGGGTTGGGCCACGTGTGGGGGAGGGGGCAAGTTTTAAGATATTTTATACTAGACTTCTTCTACTAAATTGTCTAAATATTTTGTATAGAACTCCATAAAGCTGATTTTATTATGGCTATTTTTTTCTCAGGTGAGCAATGTGGCCCATGGGCCTCTTGTATTAATTATATTTACATCTCTCTCTCTCTCTCTTAATTTTTCTCTTAATCTCAATTATTCATTAAAAGCAAGTTTGTAAGTTACCAGTTTCTCAGTAGTACATGCATAGAAGGTACAGCTAGTTCTTCCATATATGGTCATGTACAACAACTATTTGTAAGTCTGAGGTCAGTCCGTGCTATCTATGTTGCTAAGTTACGATCAATCACAAAATAATCCAA
Organism: Magallana ariakensis; assembly: GCA_020458035.1. Lineage (NCBI taxonomy): Eukaryota > Metazoa > Mollusca > Bivalvia > Ostreida > Ostreidae > Magallana > Magallana ariakensis. Next base: position 62,245,152 of record CM035813.1, read on the forward strand.
ACTTTGATAAATACTGACTTACACGGGCTGACCTCAGACTTCCAAGTATTTATTGTAACCATGGTAACCTTAATATATGTATGAATTGGCTGTCCTTCTGTAAAACATGCTCATCGACAATTACATGATCAGCCAAGGCGATTAAGAGTTATATATTTTTTCTTCAATTCTCACTGTCTTCATACCCACATAAAACATGAAAACATAAAAAGAACGCATTTCATTGTTGATTTGATGCCTGATTAAGCACTTGATAATGCAAACATTTCTTCTCAGTAGTAGATGGTTTTCCTAACTATGAGATAATGTACTTTTATATAGCAGTGTGTAGTTAAAAGTTAAGAGAACTTTCTACCTCTGAGGAAAAAAATGTAATGTACAACAGTCTATACTATTGCAGTAATCAACCACACTTCATAATTATACAGTTTATTTACATTTATTATTTAATATATACATCTAATATCATATATACACACTCAGTTTGATGGCACGCAATGTTTGAAGTTTCCGATCACCACATTTGGTCTGTTGACAGTCACATCCAATATACAAACACATCCAATGTATAAACACAACCTAATATACAAACACATCCAATATATAAACACATCCAATATACAAACACATCCAATGTATAAACACAACCTAATATACAAACACATCCAATATATAAACACATCCAATATATATATAAACACATCCAATATACAAACACATCCAATATATAAACACATCCAATATACAAACACATCCAATATATAAACACATCCAATATATCAACACATCCAATATACAAACACATCCAATATATAAACACATCCAATATATAAACACATCCAATATACAAACACATCCAATATATAAACAGATCCAATATACAAACACATCCAATATACAAACAGATCCAATATATAAACACATCCAATATATATATAAACACATCCAATATACAAACACATCCAATATATAAACACATCCAATATACAAACACATCCAATATATCAACACATCCAATATATCAACACATCCAATATATAAACACATCCAATATACAAACACATCCAATATACAAACACATCCAATATAGAAACACATCCATCCAATATACAAACACATCCAATATAGAAACACATCCAATATAGAAACACATCCAATATATAAACACATCCAATATACAAACACATCCAATATATAAACACATCCAATATACAAACACATCCAATATATAAACACATCCAATACATGTATATACAAATACAAATAACACAGTTAGTGTACATCAAATAAATAAAACAATCAGTCAGTTGACATACATTATGTAAACACAGTCAGTTACATGTAGTTTGTTCACATATCAGATGTAAAACACTCAGTTTGTTGACATGCATGCAGGTAAACATGTTGTTACACAAATTAATTTATTTACATGTAACATTTAGAATTTGTCACTTGACAACTTTATTGAAATATAATTTAATATAATGAACCGTTTGATTATTATAAAACACGGTTTGTTTCATTTGTATTATGGATTTCTTTACTAATGTTACATGTAAATAAATAAACAAATAGTTTGAACATTATAAACACAGTTTGTTTACATGTTATATTGGATTTTCTTCACTGTACCTGATAACTCAGCCACAAAGAGGTTGTCTCTGGTGTCCACACATAAATCATGTGGCCACTGTAAATCCCAGTTGTCAATGTAGCGGAGGAACTGTCCGTTCTGATCCAGGATGTGGATACGGTGGTTGTTATAATCTGCTGTCAGGATCCGACCCTGGCTGTCTGTTGTGATGCCGCATGGATCAAATGATCCCTTGGTAGTAGAGGGAGGACCAGTGTAGGTAAACCGGAGTTTCCCGGCCTGATTGACCACCACTACTGCACGGGCTCCATGGTCTGACACACAGATATCTAGGTTCCTGTTCTCACTGATGTATTTAATGTTATATCCACCAGATGAATAGAGAGGTTGTCCTTTGTCGTCGTACTGAATACTTTGTTTCTCTGTGGAGCCAGAGTAACACACAACTTTTGTTTGTTTATCATCGTCACTGTCCATGACAACCAGGAGGTCACCAGAGGAGGTACTACAGACATTGTGAGGTCTCCACCCCCGTAGTCTGATCACTGTCTGTATCTGTGTATTCTTCACTATGTTCACAGTTCTATCTTTGTTATCAGTATAAACTAGATCCCCACTCCTTGTCACTGCTATGTCCCATGGTATGTTCCCTGACTTGGTTTGGACTGACTTCATGAGTTCCCCCCTCAGGTTGTAAAGTCTCAGGATATTGTCATCACCACACGTCCAAATCTCCTCATCACTCAGACAGGACACACTGAGTAATGGATTAGAGAATCCTTCATACTCGGTGTGTATCTGTGTGATGATCCGTGGTACATCAATGAGCGGTCTGTCCGGGGGAGAGGACTCAGCACCGGGAGATTCCATGGAGGAGCCATGTTCTTCTGTTTTGATAGATAACGCTGACAGAGAACCAAACCGTTGATAAAGCTGTTCTTTGTTGATCTTCTGAGGGCTAAAACTTGGTAAGGACACTGTGAGTTTAGGAGGCAATCTTCTGAATTCATCATTCCTGGATTTGTAGGCAGAGACACGGCTGACATCATTGGACTCCAGTAACTTCTTCAGATCAGTAATGCTCTGTGTGATTTCAGAAATGGTGTGTTTAATTTCATCTTCCTGTTTATCTAAGACAGCCAGGTGTTTGGTGTCCATTTCCTCCACGTTAGATTTCATGTTTCTGATAATGGTGTTTATTTCTCTGTGCAAGTCTTCTCCATGTCTGTCAATTTCTGTTGTTATTTTCTTGGAGTTTTCATTCAGAGCAGATTTCTGGACTGGGATAATGGATGCAATCTCTTGGTATTTAGGATAAATGGATTTCTTAAGTTCTTGTAAATTTTTTTGAATGAGTTCTTTCTTGTTGTCCATTGTTTTTATTATTTCAATAAATTTATGGCCGCGGTGTTCTTTAGAAGAAGCAAATGTTGCACAAATAGGAACGTCACATTGTTCACAGTAAAGTTCACATAGTTTTGTGGAATGTTTTTGACACTTTGGAGTATATCTCCTCTTTTCAAATGGCACCACTTTGTGTTCTTTGGATAGATCTAAGAGATGTTCCCCCTCACAGGCTTTACACAGATATTTGTTACAATTGGCACAGTACATAGGGGGGCCCGGGGTCTCACAGAGATGACACCGTAACACATCCTGGAGGTTGTACTCGGGGTCCATGGTCATATAGTATAATGGGATTTTAAGAAATATTCTGAAGAAAAAAAAAACCGATCACTTGACTATTAGTTTACCACACTTCAGTAAATTATTCAATTAATTTTCAAAAAACGTCAAGGATTTTAAAATCTTAAACTTGCATGTTGAAAGTGCACACGTACTGCAGTACAAAATAGTTCGCGAGTTTCTTGGTTTTTAAGACCTCTCTAACGCATTTGAATTATTAATTTCATTTTTCTTTTTTTTTTGGGGGGGGGGATAAAAGAGTTACTGATTAAAAAACAAACCTTTACAAGTCCAACATGGCGATCACGGTATTTTTCTTCCTGGTCTTGTTGGCCTTTGTGATCGTCACGTGATTAACTTATAAATATAGCAGGGGTGGATCATGATATTCCCGAATCGAATTTGGTGCGTTTCCGCCCGCGACAGGTGCTGATTTTTTATGAGATGAAAAATAATGTTTAAGATTTCTGACTATCCCACTTTGTAATTTTTGATGCGTATTGTTTCCGGGGGATGGGGGGGGGGGGGGTAAAGGCCCGGGCTTGATTACCAAGCACATGTGTACAAAATTTCACGCCTTTTTGTGTGAACTTGTGTTTTTTGCTATTAAATTGTAAATGAAATGTTGTTAAAAAAGATGTCAAGAGGATTAAAGTTCGTTTTGAATTTAAAACCAAAACCTGTATCTAAATTGCTCAATTTTGGTAAGAATATAATAGTAAAATTTGTAGTGACACCTGCGCCTATTTACTCGCTTAATCAATAATTAATAGGCGTAGTATGGATATAATACGTAGATTGTTATAAACGTAATGACAAGAAAATTAACATGAAAAAAATATTTCTTAAACTTATTAAAAATATTAAATTTTATCACGTTAGTGAATAAAGTGAATTAATTAATGACGGTGCCAAAACATCATAATGCTTAAACATCTTTTGGCCTAAACGTTTAGGGCCAAACAGTCCGCTCGTCTGTATTTCTGTCTACAAAAGCTCTAAATCTATCTTTTTCGTTTGAAGTAAAGTCTTGTATGTAATTTAGCATAGGGATAAATGCGATCTTAACAATAAATAATGATTGGATTACATGGACGTGACATGAAATAACTGTATATCTCACTATCCACGAAAATCATATACTGTATATCAAAAGTTATGTAAGAATTAATGTTCTCACCAATATTTGCGGGGGGGGGGGTTACCAATGAAGCCTTGTCCCTTTAAAAATCCTTTTCAGTTTTACTTATTTTTTCTTTTTGTATCTTTTACAGGTACCCATGGCCACACTGGGAGTCCACTGCTGCTACACCAGAATCGTTATTTATGTACATATAAAGAATAAATTATCTATTGTGTCCTTAATATTTCATGTCTTGATTTCCAACAACCACCCCACACCATCGTATTTCAAATCACGATGTACATTCAACTGCATGGTTGCAAGTGTTTAAATATTACAACTTTTAGTTTTATTATCTCATTGATTAATGAGAAGGACATCCCTAGAATGGACATTTCTTTTTACGCTGCACACTCCTTTTCATTCTTAGCATTGGTCAACCTTGATATGTAGTATTAATATACAACTTGCTTCAGGCGCGTAGCATCGTAACTTAAATACATGTAGTACAAAACAAACAGGTTGTGTTGTCAATGAAAGAATTAAGGAATAAGGAATCATTCTTTGAGTATTATGAGGTTATAATTCCGGTCGGGGCGTGATCAAATCCAATAAAGCCCGAAGGGCTTTATGATAGATTTGATCACGCCCCGACCGAAATTATAACCTCATAATATTCAAAGAATGATTCCTTATTACTTATATAATTTTCAGCAATTGTATGATAAAAATTTAAAATATTAAGTATGCAAACCCCGCTGGCACCCCAACAATACGTCATTTGAATTTATTGGACTGCATAGTATTAAATCGATTCATAGTGTTATCACAGACAAAGACACTGGAAAATGTAAATATAGTAAGATACATTTGTTGTCAAACACCTATATCATTCAGGTTTGAGAGGTCCTGGCTGACACTTGGATAACATCATACATGTACAGGTACTACGTTAGATTAGTAAGATTTTAAATGAGAACTTTAATCCACTTCCATGGTTTTGTCGCCACACAAAGTGAAAAAGGTATCGGATTAAGTTGTTAGATACTATATATAGTAACGAAAATTACTGCGGACATACATGTACAACTTGCTTCAGGCGCGTAGCATCGTAAGAGGGGGGGGGTGGCACTTTTTTTGCAACAAACATTTTTTTTTTAAATTCACATAAAAATTAATTATATTTTTTAAGAATCTGCCCCCACCCCCATTTTGGAGGCTATGGGTACACAATTATAGGGAAATATCGGTATTAATTTTTTTTTTTAATTTTTTTTTTGCTTGTCAACTATTTGTATAAGACTGCCAAACGATGCTACGTGCCCGTACTTTATTTTGTAAATCGCCAACACATGATAACGGTAAGGCAGTATGATAAAAAATAATGATAATCCTTATAAAATACAATTGTCATAAGAAATTAAACTCTACCTTGGTTTTTCTAGACATCATAAAGTGGTGTCTAATCAAGTGACTGTCGGTCAAAGAGGTATAGCGCAATATGATTTTCGAAACCTAGATACACTGTACTGATTTTATAATGGAGTCTGTAACAACTTATTTGTCATAAATTCTGGAGAAACTCTATGTATAATAGTAGTTGATATTCTGAACCGTGATAAGTTCAAGCAAAATACAATGGATCTAAGTGTAAATAGCATGTATAGTGTTAATGAAGATATATATATATATATATATATATATATATATATATATATATATATATATATATATATAGAGTTTGCTCATACTCAGACTCAATTAAACAAGATAATTAAAAAAAACCTAGAGAAGAATAGATAAATGTAACTTAACCTCTTTATTCTTTTCATGTTTCAATCTAAGTGAAAAAAATATTTACTACTTAGTGGATTCGATCCATCGACAACAAAATCAAAAAGACCCCCGCGTTACCACTAGGCTACGCATCTAACATTTTCAGAAGATGCATTTTCAATATGTATGGCTATACACATGATTGTATTAGAAAAAGACACTAATTGAAATATTTGTCTAATTTTTAGTACGAAGACCACGTTAAACCAAAACTAATTTAATGTAAACGTGTACTACAATACCTGTAGAACATAATTTTAATCGGATGTCTTTGGTTTAGAGTGGTTCAAATAGTCAAATACCCAATTTTTTATCGTATACTAACTACTTTCCTATATATCCCTAACAAAACCTGAATATTTTAATGATGTCGTGTAAGATAATTAAGACTCTTAGAGCATGGTGATTGTGTAATTTGCGTTTATTGAGTATATTTAAACTAAATATTGTATAATATTGAAAATGTCTGATGTTTGCAAAAGTGCTATATTTGACGCCAAATCGTATATTAAGTGCGCTATACCTCTTTAAACCTTAAAAATTTCCTCCCTCTAAAAACGCACGGTCGATCATGCGGGACGCACACGAACTTTAGTTGCATCCGATGTTATTTACCTGAGGACTGTAATTGTTAATGATTGAATGAAGGTATTTTGAATTACGATTGTGAAGTTAGTGACTCCCACAAAAAGCCTATAGCACAACAATCAAACCGTAAATTATATACAAATTAAATGTAAATGTTATGTCTAAAAACATTTAAATGGTAAATTTTTGCATACAGTATTAGCTGTTGCATCCGATGGTACCTATATGAGGACTATAATTGAATTGTTAATGATTGAATAAAGGTATTTGAAATAAAATTGTGAAGTTAGAGACTCCAACAAAAAGCCTAATATAATATTTAACCATGAATTATACATATACAATTTAAAATGAAATTTCATACTTACAAACATTTAAATGGTAATTAAATTTTTGGCATGCAGTATAAACAAGTCAAAAGTAAATTTAAAGAAAAATAAAGCCTGATCGAAACATTCCTAGTTTTATTTAAAACGGAGGAAGAAAATTAGTTTATCTTCGTGACAAAGTAGGAGCTGGCGTATCAACGAAAAGACGGGGGAAAATAAACAATTACCGTATTTATCTCGATCCTTTCTTTAGTCACCCTTTGATTTCATTTCCTGTTCTGATTTTCACGGATGTTTGTTTTTAGATCATTCTGATTTTATTTTCGAATTCTGTTCCAATTTAACATTGTGAGCAATTTAAAACTTCTAAATGTAAAACAGAGAAGTAATGAAATACTTGTTTCCTTTGTGTGATTTTATACGTTTTAATAATAAATATTATTATAAATAATCATAAAAAGAATGGAAAATAAAAAAAATAGAATAAAAAAACACAATTTTTGACACAATTCCTTTAATGTTGTTTTGTGATTTTACTTTTGGTAATAGGGTTTCAATTCAACTAAAGTCAAATTATATTTACAGTAACATGATTTGGATGCTTCCATATCCATGTTGCATATTTAAAATGATTCAAATGAAAAATCTCCCTCCATGATCCAGCAGGTGCTTGGGTCTTGATATATATACCAAATAAACATACATTATTATATCGGTAATATGTATATTAGAAATCATACATATGCATATATGTAGACCCAAGCACCTGTGCGTGGTCCTAATGAGCAAGAACCATAACACCATGTAAAACCAGATTTCGATATTTTTAATTAAGTGAAAAATTCATTTAATTTTCAACCATTTATTGTAGAAAACATTTTAATTAAAACACATCACGGCATTTTCATCTTGTATAATTTCTTGGATTACATAACAGCAATTAAAGACAAAATTCCTGTTCACAACTTTGATGTGATTGGTTGGATTAATTCAGCCAATCAATACCTCAGAATACTCTCAGTGACAGAAAAGAATTATATAAAATAAAAGCAAACATTATCATCACTAACTCATTAAGAGCAACTTATGAGTGATTTCCACCGATGGGAGGTGTTGTAAATAAACCAGTCACCGTCTCTATTCATCATTTCAATAATTTCGTTGATTATTGTCCCGTAGAAAATCACCGATACTACTATCTGGTCATATTTTAAAGAGTTCTCGAATTATCGACATACGCATAATTTGTCTATCCTCCTCAGGATCCTCCTCAGGCTTCTAGATGGAGGTGGTGCCACAGAGGTTTTATTTGTTAATGAACACACCGATCTGTAAAAGAAATACAATACTAATCAATTAACTGAATAATTATGAAGATGAAAAGAAATCACCAACTTTCTTTTTGATATGAAAAACTTGCACAAAAATGATTTTACTTGATTAAGTCAGCTCAAGTACAGAGACAATGAAAGAAAATATTGTCACATAAAGTCAATGTTTTATATATGCGTTGATGTTTTAAAAAAAACAACATAATGTTGATACATCGAACAAATTTGTAAAAAGAAAACTAGGTACTCAGTTTCAGTCTAGTATCTAAATAATGACACAATAATCAATATGTAATCAATAAATATTGAAAAAGTGCAAGTATCTCACGGTAGTAAATAATATTTCTTAATTTGTTTGCTGCCAAGATAGTTTTACATATGCATTGTGTCATGAAGATGGCAACCGACAATGCAACTTGTCATTTAACGACTATTCTACTCAGCAATGTCTCTTGTTCAAAGAAAAAGACATTGCAACTTATCACTGCACAGTATTCAACCTACTGTTACATTGTAATCAAATTATACAGACTATACCACAGTGATATTCTTTTTCTGTGTACATATAATTCTTCTGCATCTAATATTTAGTTTAAGGAATATTAGACCAACAAATCTTACACTGCCTATTCTTTAATAGAAATATAAACAACCATATTAGTGACAATATCTGGCATTTAAATCCAAAAATCATTGTACAACATATTATGGAGTGTTTTTGGCTAGGAAATTGTTACTTTACTATATTTACATCTACCAAGTATGATTACCTCAAATTCTATAAATTAATAATTTTGGACTTTGTCTTTCTTAAAATCCAGTCAGTTTCAGTAGAGATAAAGAAGAAGACTTTCAACCATTTTACGTATGTATTAACACTATATGACCATATAGGCCCCCCTGAGTGACTCAAGTGAAAAAACAAGATCATATTTGCGTATATGTTAATTTTAAATCTGTTAATTTTAATCTCAAATTTTTTTTTTGAAAACTCCAAAATGTTGAAATGCCTCTTCATGCCCAGATCTTATACTTACTAAAAAGCTTTCCATATGGTCATGAATCAATATCAATGATCCTGTTGTAAAATGATGAGAGGAATCTGTAATAAAACCAACATGTTCAGTTTCACTTTACTTAAATATTGTTATGCAAGATTATTTAGATTAATAACTACAAGTTCATGTATTCACATGATTCATTAAATAATCAAATAAGGTTTTGTGACAATCAAACACAAATTATAAGTTTTGATAATTTTAAGATAAAGAAATGCCTCATCTCTGTTCCTTGCCAGACGCCTTGACATCAAACAATTTTTGATTTTACGAAATAATTTAACAGCTTAATTAAACTTGAATATTTACATTTTCCAGTGTCTTGCCTGTGATAACACTACGTATAGATTTTGAACTATATAACCCATAACTTCAAATGACGCCAAATTGAATATTATGAGGTGATAATTTCGGGGGTTGTATAGTTTACAATACTTCACTTACATGCAAGTTATATTAACTTGGCGAAAATAGTGGTTAAAATATAACGATTTAGTTTGATTCCGGTCTCCTTGTATTTTCCCATCATTTTTCCTGATTATTTTTGTTTCAAAGTTTAGGAAATGAGAAAATCTGTTTAGACATATTATTTTTAAATTCTGCTGCACTTAAACTATAAAAAAAGACTATGCCTACTTACACTCGTGATTACCAAATTTCTTCAATGGGAATCCCTATATATTTTTTTCATTGTTTACCACTTTGCATTTGCTCAGTGAATTTAAAATGTGCACATATCTTATTCTTAGAATTTTACTTTATATAAATTGAAACTTTCATATCCTCTATGATAACGTGTTAGATCCCGCAAGTGACATTCAGATGCTGAAATTAGGTAGCCAGGTAACTATGGTACGTGTATACATGTATATCAAGGAGAGCATATCGCTGAATATATTTTTTGATATTTCAGGCACGTAGCATCGTTTTTGAAAGTGGGGGGGGGGGGGGCAGACTCATCCAAAAAATCTTGACAAGCCAAAAAAAAAAGGTACCTTCTCACAATCATGAAAATCCTAATCCGTGGGGGTGGGGGTGGGGGTGGGGGTGGGGTGAGAGGATACCGATATCCTAAAAACTTCAATTTCACTCTTCATTTCCTTATTTTCAATTCAAATTATTTTCATGGTCCCAAAAAGGTGGGGGGGGGGGGGCAACTCCTTCATAATTTAATTATTTATATGTAAATTTAAGAAAAATATTTGCTGCGACAAAAAGTGGGGGGCCAGCCCCCCCCCCCCCCCCCCCCTGATGCTACGTCCCTGTATTTTATATATCCAACCCAACCCATTGATTACGTCAGGCGAAGGAATAGATTAGTGCACCTTCCTTTACACAGTCACTGAAGAATTTAATCCTTCTCGTTCTTTTCTCTTTGATAAAGGGGGGTTTGAGACATTATTATGCCATTTATAGGTCTAGTATTTATTTCGCGCGTGTTTAAAACTTACATTTAGAACAAATAAAACCCCCAAAACACTGAATATTTAAAAATAATTATGACAGCAATTACAGGCACGAAGCATCGTTTTTTAAAGTGGGGGGGGGGGGGCAAACTCATTTCAAAAATCTTGACAAGCAAAAAAAAATAATATCAATATCATGAAAAATAATATCAATATCATGAAAACATGAAAATCCTTATCCGTGGGGGGGGGGGGGGGGTGTCAGAACATGAACATAGCATATCTATAACTTCATATAACATCAATATCACTTAATTTCCTTCTTTCAATACAATTTCCTTTTGTCCTCCAAAAAATAAGGGGGGAGGGGGCAACTCCATTTTAATTTCCTTTTTTTTATGTTGATTTTTTTAAATGTTTGCTGCGCGAAAAAGTGGGGGGGGGTGCCCCCCCCCCCTCCTTCCGATGCTACGTGCATGAGTTACAAGGTACTGCCTAGTTACATGTATGCTAGAAAACAGAAAACAGAAAAGGCCAGATCAATGATGCAGATATAGCTGTTGCATTTGTAAGGTTTAATTCCATAACTTAAGCAATCGTCATCAATTCGTATTTTTACAGCAGCTAATTTTGTACACGGTTAAATATCATATTCACAATAATTCCGAGTATTCCTGTTGATGTAGTACATGTATGACTTACCATAACTAGGCCGACTTCATTGGTTGTCTTCATTTCTTTTATTCTTTCTTCATTTATATATCCAACCATCGGCATTCATATTATTCTTTTCTTCTCTTTCATACACAATATCCATGCAATATATTTCGCCATCATTCAAATAGATAATAATTATATTTTGTGTTAATTCAAAATTCCGTTGTGTCCTATTTCAGACTGTTGATCGTTCGTACTATAAAATGTTCTGTGGTTACATGCCCCATTCACACAGCCTCCCATTGGGTGGTTGAAGGTATCATGTTTCAGAGGAAGGCACAACAGGAAGTCTTCTTTATGCAACCGTTATTTGTTGACTGTGCCGTCCAATTCATATTCAAAATTATTAAAATACTATAAGTAGCTACATTAAACTGTATTAAATTTTATTTGTTGATTAAAAATTACTGCAAAAAATAAGCGCAATATTTTTCAGTTATGTGGTCTCTTTGTTCATGTTTTACAAGTTTTTCCGAGCCACTTTTTTCAACCACATTAGTCCATAATACATTAAATCTATTCATAAAGTAACTTTATAGGGAAACTTGGTAATCTTAATCTAGGATTAAATCATAACAAACAATTAGTTGTCATGAATTTTCTTTAGTTCTTCTCTTAAAATAAACAGGAAATTTGATTAGATGAATACTCTCTCTCATTCTCTCTCTCTCTCTCTTTATCTCTGCAAATTATCTCTGCACCTTTTTCTTTATTTATTTCACTCACAATCTTGCTGACTTTGACATGTATCTATGTGGGGATTTTCGACATCCAAGAACAGTGAAGAACTTTCTCTCTCTCTCTCTCTCTCTCTCTCTCTCTCTCTCTCTCTCTCTCGGAAGGGTTAGCTATTACCCTGACCTACCATACAGACTCAGGGAAGCCGCCCCTGTCTTCTGCTCGGCCGCCCCGATTACGACACCGAGTGCTGATTTTGAAGCGGAGAATTTCATCGGATAAAGTTCGATTTCTCCGCTTCACAGGCGGGCCCCCGATTTTAAATATAGTTTATTCGACAAAAAGTCTCTAACATTTCGTTTTCGTCCAAAATGAAAACTGGTCAAATGGAAAGAGTTGAAGGCATTACAAAGAGAAAAGAAACCCCAGACAATTGTTTATTATGACGTAACTGGTCAGCTATTTTAGGTTTGTGAGATTCGTATAGGTAAAACTGAGGGCGGGGGTGTCCGAATTTTATATATTGTTTTATGATGAAGTGTTTGGGGGACAAAGTCATCATAGCGTACAAAAATTGCTTTCAAAGCTAATCTTGAATTAAGTGTCTGGTAACTAGAATGGGTTGTTTTGTATCAATCGGATTGTTCATCTATTTTGAGTACAAAGTATCATAAGAAAGGGAATTGTTTAAATTAACATTTTCATCAAACCTTGCAAATGATTGTTTGAATTAATTAGTTGGCAATGTTTCAGCGTTCGTTGCTGCTTTTTGTTGAGACACTCAGATCACATATATAGCTGAAAAATGCCACTTAAGAAAACATGAGCATATATAACCAAATATATACTTAGAATTCTTAGCACTTTCCTCAAATATCATTAAAAAAAACTTCAAGGTAGATTGAGATCATATAATATCTTTTTAATTATAAACACACAAGATAAGGTCGCTAGGATATAGAGGATATTTTGAATTGAGATAAGGAGACACAAAACGCAGTTTCGCTTGTCCTGCACACCGTCAGCAATCTTCATCCTCCCGTTGATGTGAAGACCCAGCGAATTCAACAGCCTCCCGCTGTGCCGACCAAGAAAGTGATCTTACAGGTGTTTGTAATTATTTAATCAAAGACCTCCCTCTTTGCTGAGCTTCTAGCTCGGAATCGTTCTGAAATTCTCAGATATTAATGAATTTTACGTAATTTACATTACGTTGCAATGATCGATGTTCTAATGAAACATGCTTCTGGAAAGTGACTTATAACTCAATGAATATAAATACATATGTACGATATCTTATCAGTTCAATCATTGTGAAAAATTACAAGCAAATATTAGAAAGTCTTTACGGAAAAAAGTATGTGCCTTATAAAAATACGATGGAGATGAACTGAATGAGCACCCACAGGAATGTTTATGAAGCTATATCCTATAGATAAGAAACTTAATTAGAGAGGCGGGTAGGACGCATCTTACATGAAGTTCTATGTGCTGCCTAATATTTGTCTATTCTTAGGACAACTTATGATACTTTATGTACATGGATGATGTACTTATTTCTTTTTTATTTCTTCTCCGTCGCATCAAATCCAACAGTTTCTTCACGCTGCGATAAGTACAATATCTAATTTGGGAATAAATCATTGGATTAATTTTTATTCATTCAATGAAAATGATGTTTATTTAAAATATGTACATGTATTAAACGGATACATAATCTCCTTTTCACACACAAAAAATCAGAATTGTCTCTGTTAGCTTCAATAAAAATTTGCACACATGAACGTTCTGTCCGCCGCCACGTAATGTCCGTATTTTTTAAGGAATAAGGAATCATTCTTTGAGTATTATGAGGTGATAATTTCGGTCGGGGCGTGATCAAATCCAATAAAGCCCGAAGGGCTTTATGATAAATTTGATCACGCCCCGACCGAAATTATCACCTCATAATATTCAAAGAATGATTCCTTATTACTTATATTTATATAATTTTAAGCCATCGTACGATTAAATATTTAAATATAAATAAGCAAACCCCGCTGGCGCCTCAATTTAGCGTCATCTGAAGTTATGGGTTTTGAAGTGGTATCACAGGCAAAGACACTGGAAAATGTAAATATTCAGCGTTACATGTATGTCCGCCGGTGTACATGACGATTTTTTCGAGAAAAAAGGCGGGCATTTTGTGACGGCGAACATAATGTGACGGACAAAACATGATCGACCCACCTCATGTGTAATTAAAAATATGCAAGTGATAAGTTTATAAGAGAGAATAAATTGCATTTAAAAGTGCAGTCTGCCTCCAAAAGACAGTTTTATAGGTTGATATAGAGGGGTGTTATAGTGGTATTGTCCTTTCTGACATAGACGACACGACAGTGTGTCCCCTTCCTCCCTCCCAATTCATCCGAGCCCATGCGCGGATCTAGAGGGGGGGGGGTCGGGGGGGGGTCCCGACCCCCCCCCCCTGGAAAATGAAAATTTATTAAATTTACATAGTAAAATTATCGCAGATATGCCTCGGACCCCCCTGGCAAACACAATTATCCTTCGGACCCCCCCTGAAAAAATTTTCTGGATCCGCGCATGGAGCCTGCAGAGATACATACATGAACAGTATTGAATTAGAAACTTCTCCCTCCTCGGGAATATAGGAATATACCAGGATGGTATACCACGCTTACTCCTACCCTTGCCACCCCAAATTTTAAGTTCTATACACATGCACATTTTCACATGTACATGTTCATGTATATTCCCCTCTTTGAAACAAAAAACCTGCATTCGCGCCTGAATATTGAGAGAGAGAGAGAGAGAGAGAGAGAGAGACTGATACAGAGAGAGAGACTGATACAGAGAGAGAGAGGGGGGACCTCACATAATTTTGTTGATTTCGCTGCTAGTTAACTACATGTATGACGTGCTGATCATTTATCTTTACTTATTGATTAAGACATTTTGCCAATAACCTAAAAAAATACCAACACCAGTGGCCATGCAAATGAATTAAAGTATCTTAAGATATATATTACGACATGTCCTACATTTAGGATATGTCTTAAGACTTATTTTATGACCACTCTAAGACGAATCATAAGATGTAAACCGAATCTGTCTTACGTATCCTAAATTAAGAATTCTTAGATTGACCAAATTTCCTTTTAAACAATCAAATATCAACAAAATATAATGTGAAAAAGTATTTAAGTGCTGTGAATGTATATCATAAACATAATAGAATATTAAACAATCACATTTTCATTTTCCAAGATTTCTAATGTGTTATTTCATTCACCAATGACGATTATTTACTTTTTTGCTTGAATTTTTTTATCACCCATTACATTTACATACGTAAATGCGTGCCTTATATATTTTTATCATCGCCAATTTTAAATATCAGTGAGCCTTGGTCACCTTACTTAGAATCGAAATTCTCCGACACAGAGTTTCAAACATCCTAACAGGTTATGGTACAAAATCGAACTCATGTAACTCCAGGGTGAGGATGGAAGGATATGAGAATTTTCAAAGCAGAAATCGTCTCTGCATAGTGGAAACTTTCGGTTCTTCACGTGAATCTGATATTTTAAAACTGTACTGGTTTCATGCATTTCTTACCAGGTAAATGTAGACAATGATGTGTACATGCATATACATGTATATATTTACATCTACCAAGTATTATTCCCTCTATTTCTTACGGAGACTTATAGTTAATTCATAGCTATATAAAAACAGCCAGACTGAAATCTACACGCCCCGTTTATCGATTGGTCGAAATCTACAGCGGCTGAAACTGACAAGAAAGTGACAGGATTGAAATTGACACGCCCAGTTTATCGATTGGTCGAAACTTACAGCGACCTAAGAAAAATCACGGACTGCTCGAAATAATCATGATGATGTCAGACTCAAAGTCTCACAGGGGACGATTTGGCTGTTTCTTTTAGCTAACTTACTTATGTACATTAACAGTAATTAAATGAAAATTTACTTACTTTTTACGCTCAAT
Source organism: Magallana ariakensis (assembly GCA_020458035.1). Taxonomy (NCBI): domain Eukaryota; kingdom Metazoa; phylum Mollusca; class Bivalvia; order Ostreida; family Ostreidae; genus Magallana; species Magallana ariakensis. Next base: position 62,261,516 of record CM035813.1, read on the forward strand.
TTATTAATTAGTTAAAAGAAAGATGTTAATATAAACAATAAAATGCTCTCTTTGGTGATTCATTCGGGTTATGAAGGTAGCGATCATTGCAGAAAAAATTTACATAACCCGCTAACGCGGGTTATGTATTTTTCTGCAATGTCGCTACCTTCATATCCCGAATGAATCACCAACGAAAGCATTTTATTGTTTAAATGAATACATGTCATAATAACTATCATTTTTTCATCAAATTTAAATTGCGTGTATTTTTTTCTCACACGATAAGATTATTTGGATCTATAAATGATATTTTCGATCAAACATAATTCGTCGCATATTATTTTTTTGGATAAAATTGAAATTGCAAATGGCTTACTTAGATCTACATGTAAATATTAGATGGGAAATCTTCTAAAAATTTAGAAAACGGATTTTGTGTAACACAAGCCATGCGTGGAGACTATAACAAACATGCTGTAGTGGTGGTGGATCAATCAGGACAACACAGGTTCTCCTACACAGGTCAGGGGTCAGGGTTTAATCCCTATGGAATATGTACTGATGTACTCGGTCATATCCTGGTGTGTGATGATATCAGTGACACAGTTCATCTCCTGGATCAGGACGGTCAGTTCATGTCTCTACTACTCACATCACAACAAGGGGTAAAGTATCCCAGTAGTGTGTGTGTGGATGATGAGAACAATCTCTGGGTGGGACAACGTGACACCAACACAGTGACAGTGTACAAGTATCTACAGTGATCATTATATGTCCATACATCTTTTAGGTACTGTGTGTTTATGTTACTATAACATCATGTTAGTGCACAATAACTCCGATATTTACATGTACAGTACTTATTATTATACATACAATGATTCATGTGTAACCCTGTATGCTATTCTCTATTATTATACTTTCATGTTAAATACTGCAATCTGATTGGTTTAGACGCAGTTGACAATCCGTTCTCTCTCCCTCGCACGCTTAGCAACGGGCTGATAGAACGAATTGTTACATGCGCGTTAATTATGCGCGTACGGTTCGCCGTAGAATTCACGTCTTTTCTATATAAAAGCAGTAAAATTTGCTATAAAAATTAAGACATTCAGTATAATAAAATAAATAGTGCCTGTTTGGGAGGGTACCAGTTGAAATTGACACCCCTCGAAAACCATTGTCAACCTCCGCTTCGCGTCGGTCGACAATGGTTTTCTCGGGGTGTCAATTTCAACTGGTACCCTCCCAAACAGGCACTATTTATATATTATCGACTCATGGATTATTGTTTATTGCTGGAGAATTGATGAATAAATATATAAACTGATATATGTATGAAGATTATTTATTTTTAGTAATTAGAAACCGCTTACTTCAATCTTAACAAAAGCTATAATTGTTTTTTAACTTATTCCAACATCAACCAATGCACTCAACATGAGATGACAATAAAAAGTAAACACTTGTAGAAAAATGTGAATTTAATTTGAGGTAAAATTCTCATTTGAACAAAAACTGTCTTTAAAAGATGAGATAAGTAAACTAAATACATGACATTGTATCATATTTCTATAGAAAAGGGGGGGGGTGTTTACACAAATTCTGTAAGTACTGGAGTTTTACTATACTGTTGGGTATAATTACCATGTCTATTGATTTCAACTAAGCTCCAGTGGTATACAAGATGGACATCATCATTTGCAGAACAAAAATGTACAATTATTCTTTATGAAATAAAACAAATGTATAACACAATCTGGATATCTTTTATATACGTTTTTTATTCATACTTGTAATATTGTTTAAAAATTAAATCTTTTTACAAAACCAAATCATTTACACCTTTCTAAAAAATTCATGCTAACAACCTTATTCTAATTAAATCAGAGTATAAATATGATCAGTTACCTAATGAGCGAGATTTTAAGAGTTGTAATCTTTTAACATGGAACAACAATATCCAGGTAATCATTGATGGAAATATGGATTGATAAACACAAAAAACCGCTAGGGTGGGGGCATATGCTATCTCTACTTGAAATTGATGGAGGAAGGAGTTTTATGTAAAGAAAAGCAGCTTGAATCTCCTGGAGACGCTTTCCATCAGAACTCTAATTGCTGGTGCACTAATATTTATATGAAATCTCAGAAGTTTGTGAAGTCAAAGAGAAAGTATACATTACCAATAATTGTACCAATTATTTCCCTAATGGTATAAAAATCAGAAATAATTTTCATTCAACCTCGAGAGCAACGTTTTTGACAACCCTTTACAATGGGCCAAGTTATGTTTTCCTATATACATGGTTGCTTGGTAACAAGAAATATCAGGATTTGCAAGTTTTGTATTTTCTACAATAGCACCATATGACAGAGATCTTCATAAAACATATACATGTATTGTTTATGTCCTGCACCTGATTTCTCAAAATTGCACATAGGTCCTTTTATCTAATTGAATGTGGACTCTGGGTTTTGGAGTATTGAGTCCATCCAACTGCTGCTCACATTGGAGGGGGCGGAGGCGGCGGTGGGGGTGGGGGAGGGGGGGGTGGGGGAGGTGGAGCACCACCTGGTGGAGGGGGTGGGGCTGGCACTGGAGGGGCTGGGGCAGCAGGGGCTGCCGGAGCAGCCGGAGGGGGTGGGGCACTGGAATCTGAAAAATAAACAACATCATTCAATTAAGAACACTGAAACATTTTCAACAGAATTATAAAACAATGCATTATCCAAAAATAAACTTTGGATCATTCCACTTTTTTGTACATTTTAAATATGATTAAATATTTTCTTTTTTAAAAATAAGGCTTAACCTATTACACAAGATTATAACTGATTTGATTTATGGTAATTTTTTGTTTTTGTTTTTTTTTTTTGTTTTTTCGTTTTTAACATTCAAACCAAGGAATATCAAGATATAAAATGAGATAATGAAAATCAAACTGATTTATAGCTTAGGAAATAGATTGATTTTTAATAATAAAAAGTTAGTAGGTTGTATGTTCTGTAATGCTGTACATGCTGGTGCAATCAGTAAAAGAGAGACGAAAGAGAATGATCTAAAACAATATTTATAAAATTCTTAAATGCAATACTAGTATTCAAAGCAAACTATAATAACATACATCTATCCTACATGTATGTGATTGTCTGTTAGTTTATGACCATAGAATAGAAAGTGAGTTTTACTTTTTCTACGGTTCAGAAATAAAGATATATAAATATATTTCAAATAAAATGTCAGAGGAAACAGTTAACAGGAAGAGGCACCAAACATCCATAACAAATATGTACACATGTACATGTTCATTAGGTGTTCATGCTTAGTATTAGTCATACATCACAAGAAATGATAGAAAAAGGAAAATCTAGAAGACTAGTATTAAAAACAAAAGTATAACTATACTAAGCAGAATGAAATATTCATATGCATGCAAGACTAAATCTTTTTAATTGTGAAGAGAAATTTAATTTTAAAGGAAGAAATGCTATGACCCTCAGTACATGCTTCTAATTTACAACTCTACATGATGTATCATCCATACACAATGCCAGGCATAGTCCTACCTTCCTATCCTTTCATGTTGCTTTATGTCCAACAAAACAATACATTAGAAACAATGTCTTACACAAAATACAAAATTCACTGTACAAGTAATAAATAATATCCTAAATGCATGAAATCTAAAGGCTCTTTAAGCACTGTTAATATGAAAACCTTCTAATATTTGAAAACAGACAGAAAACTTGTTTTTACTTTGTTACAATTCACTTCATGACAAACAATGCCACAGTTTATTTTCTACATACCTGTCGGGGTTGGTGTAGTTTGACTGGTGGCCTGGGCAGGGTCTGAACTGGTACTCGGCTCTCCATCAGCTTGAGAATTACAAATATATGCACAAAACTCTTTCAATGATAATTTATGTATGCAGTTTTGGAACAGTGTGTTTGTGTGTAGGATTTGACCAAATCTGCTTTAAATAATCATCAAAATATCATTTACACTAGATATCATTAAAATTTGTGCATTATGCAGTAAAAAAATGTTTACAGCTAATATGATTTGTGCATAGAGTGATTTCTGTTTTATTCCTCTCGTCTTCAAACGTAATTCAACAAAATAAGATAATTTTATTTGAATTGTACTTGAAAGCAGAATTTAAGTGTTTGTCCTAAACTTGGCACTTGGCTATAAGTGTGTTCTACTGAAATTAGACAAAATAATAAAACAATTTTATACCTTTTTTCTCCTCGTTCTCTTCTGCAGCAGTTTTATCGGCACGGAAGAAAATCCTGGCACTGCTGAGGGAATAGTTGAGCAGGTCATATTCCTAGAAATAAAAGTGCATCCTTATTACATCATCAAGATAGCATTTTTTTTTTTTTATTATGATGAAATTTTACCCCACATCTTGGAATCTGCATCCTCAACGAATTAAAAAAACACCAATCTGATTCAATATTCATACAAGTAAACCCTTGAAATAATGACCCCATGACCTACTCTGGTAATTTCCAAAATAAAGATTAAAGAGAGCTAATTCCTTCACACCAGCTCCTTTTTAATACAGTTCAAATGACTGCTGCAATAACATTGCCTAACACATGCACACACAAAAGATAAATTCCATAAACATTTACAAGTATTTGAAAATATAGACTCCCAGTCAATTTACTATGCCTGAAGTAACTGGGAGAAGGGAGATAACTACTATGCCTGTAGTAACTGGGGGAATAGAATAGATATAACTGCACCCACCTGCTGGTATTGGTCCAGTCTCTTCACGGTCAGGGTCATCGTCTGTTGGGATTTCTCATCCGCCCGGTTGGCCATAGCTTGTCTCTGCTTCTCCTAATAAGCAGACATAAAGAGTTTGAACATTTCCTAGCTGATGGTACATATAGTTTCATAATCTAGACAATAGTATAGACATTATGTATTATACATGTAATTTATATCTTGTAAAATTGCAATCTAATTAAAATTAGATCTTTGATCCACTCCTATTAGATCGCTACACAAAGATCTTTGTGTAGCGATCTAATAGGAGTGGATCAAAGATCTAATTTTAAATAGATTGGTAAAATTGTTTGGAAATATACAATTTTGTAAAATTCATTTGGTCAAAAAAACAAAAAAAAAAGAGAGTCATCTCCCTTTGGCCAACCTTTTCTGTCCTGTATTTGTCCTTGACTGACTGGAACCAGTGTAGAGAGTCAAACTCGTGATACTGGTCTAATAGCTTCAAGATGTAGGCCACTCCTACGAGTAAATATGCATAAAGTTATCAACCATGATATAAAGTTGAACTTTGATATCTTGAACACTCATATCTCGAATACAGTGGATATGTCGAAGTGATTTGTAAATACCAACCACTTATTTTTAAAGTATTTTACTCTCGATATCTTGAATACTTGGAAATCTCGAAGTTTTTAAACAGTCCCATCTAGTTCGAGATAACAAAGTTTGACGGTATAATCAATATGTAAAATATAGTTTATTTATATTTAAGAGGTTCTATGCATGACTGACTTTATCCTTACCCATAGCAAAGCCGTCATCTGTGAAGGCTGCTCCAACTTTGTTTCGTCGGCTCATTTTCTCTTTACAGCTTATGGAATGTTCAATGTAGTTCACAGTCTAAAAAGAACCAAAATTTGGTTATAAAGATGAACTAGCTGTTATGTTTAAAAACAGTTCTTTTCCTTGGTATTAATTAACTCTCTTACCAGTGGAGGAAGAATTACAAAGAAGTTCCTCAGGTGCATGTTCTTGGGATTTCGGAATTCTGGGGCAAAGACATCGACCAGCATCTGTAACGTACAGAAGCAGTTTCATACATCTTGATAAAGATGTTTTCCTGAACTTCAAGATACAATATGGACACTATACACATTCTTGATTTGGAGAGAAAATGAATCAAATAGCAAATAACATTTACTTACTTTGAAATACTCTGTGCCCTCTGCAAAGTTCCTAGCCAAATTTCCAACCACATTGTCAAGGTTTCTGAAAATATGTGCAGGATGTGCCTTTATTTTTCCATAAGAATCAAATCATCAAAAATAAAACATGGATTTGTATTTATGTATCTACATGACCTTACCATTAAAAACACTTCTACCTAAGTATATTTCCACATACCATTTTTTATATCTGAACCTTGTTCCCTTGTCAAGAAGGACATACATGTGCATTAGAATAGAAAAGGGGCAAATATTTAAAAACTGACCCTCAACTTCATAGGGATTTAAAATCATGGTAGACAATTTTCGTTCAAATATTTGAAGGAAGTTGTTTTTGGTATGGTTGTCTTTCTTAAAATAAGATGATTGGATGGTGCTCTTAACGATCTCCGATCCTCAGCAATATTCGATAACTCTAACTTATCTGGATTTCTTTTATTCGTACCATAACTCTGTCTTTTATACAGACAAATTTAATTAGTATTCTACTGCTAGTATAACCATCAGTCACACAACTACATGCTTGGCGCAGTGGATCCACAGAGCTCTCCCACTTATATACCCGGTATATGTAATAGAAGACCTCGAGCCACAGATGCACCAGAACCTTTTTTTTTAAACACAACTCGTTTCTTTATTCCATTATATCCATCATAGACAAATTTGCAATAACTTTGTAAAATGCATGGATACCATTAAAAAATTTCATTTTATTTCACTTCTTTTATAACGGTTGAAAGAAAAATATCATTCTTATGATGAAAAAAATACTTTGAGGCTGAGGATTGGAGAACCTTAATACTCATACACATATCCAAAAAGTACCCTATACTCACTTGGCGGCGGCCTGACACTCTGAGGACAAGTTCTCCTCCTTACACAGCTCCTCAAAGCTCACGATATCCTCAATGTCTGGAATGAAGCGGATAGCATTGCTACAGCAGTGGAGACCTCCAGACCGGATCATACGGATGTATCCCATTGCATTCCCTGAAATAAATTTTGTATGATTGAACATGATACAAACATTAACATATTCCCATTGGCAATAAATTTCAAATCTCTGGAGAAAATTTGATCCAGATAAAACTGTACACTGTTTTCTTACATATCTGAGAAATACATGTGTATATATTTCTGGAGAAAGTTTGATCCAGATAAAACTGTACACTGTTTTCTTACGTACATATCTGAGATATACATCTCTCTGGAGAAACTTTGATCCAGATAAAACCTTAGTTACATCTTATTACAGTAACTGATCCAGATTACACTTAAATTACCAGAATATGAAATCTTATAACCGATCCAGGTGATTTCTTACCTATCTGAGAGATGAGAGTCCGGAACTGATCCAGATAACTCTCTCCATCTGGAGTGAGACCCAGATTCTTTATATTTTTGTTGAATTTGTCTGCTCTTTCCACAGGATACTGAAAGGGGAAAAATAAAGTTTGTTGTTAACATGATATATGTACATGTACATGTATTTCAATTCTTTGCAGACAACATTACGGTAACCATGATATTGGTTTAATTTGAAGCAAATGGAAATGTTGAATTTATTGGCAGATAAATAGAAATCCCACAAAATGTTTACATACCAATTTCTAAATTTGTGTCTCAAAAAGAAAGGGTTAACTCTTTTAAAGACATCAAATATCCTTGAAAATGTTGTAATTGTAAGGCATTATCATCTGACTTGAAATGTTTAGATTCTACTTTACATTGCATAACATCATAACTTGGTCCTTTGTTAGCTTCACTATATTCTAAGACTCCATAACATAAAATATTTTTAACTGTAGGTTGCACACCACTATTAATTTTTACTATATATTCTTACCAAAATTACGCAACTTTAGACACGGGTAGCGAGTTTAAAACAAACTTCTGGGAAAATCACTCTTTACAACTTTTAAAACAATCGTTCCTAACCAATTAAGTAGCAAAAAACACACAGCCATCCACAAAGGCACGCGAGTTTGTTTATATTACAGTTACACATGTGCATGAAAATCATGTCCGAGCCTTTTCACCCTTCTGCCGAAACAACTGGCATCAAAAATTCAAGTGACCTCGTATTTTTATAAAAGTGGGAAAATCAGGCATTTTACATGTTTTTCATCTCAAAAAAGTACAGTCCCTGTCGCTGGCGGAAAACCCCTAAAAACGAAGGGGAATTCGGGAATTATTTTTTTTCCTCAGCCATGTTTTGACGTGAACCTTCGGAAAAATAGTGTTGTGAGACCTGCAAGGCAAACCTACCTTTTGATCAGTCTGCATATGATTTTCTCTGAAGAATTTCCAATCCTGAAGAAAAGAGGAAAACAAACTGAATTTCATTCTCTAAGAATTAATTCATTCTGTGGTAAATCAATATTCTTTAAAAGCTAATTTTAATAAAATATACATGTACATTGAATTACAAAATGTGACAAATAGATTTATATTACTGGTAATAATAAGAGCCTTTGTCTTAACTTTTAATAAACATATCCTTGAAAAAGTAAATCTGGCAAAATCTACGAAAATTGATATCAATGAATATTTATGAAATCCTAGAATATAATTCATTCCAGTAAACAAATTTGTGAAACAAATGTCATTAAACACATGATATGCAGTGTAGAATGCAGGAAAACTTAAAACTTGCCTTGATTAACTTGGACTTGATATGTTCATCATAGAGAAACTGTGAGAAAATGTAGAACTTCTTCCGTAGAAATTGGTAAGTGAAATTCACCTGCAATTTAAGGTAGAGACAATGACTTTTATTATACTTTCATGTTAAATACTGAAATCTGATTGGTTTAAACGAAGTTGACAATCCCTTCTCATACCCTCAGCGTTAGCAACACACTTGGCAACGGGCCGATAGAACAAATTGATACATGCCAGTAAATTATGCGCGTACGGTTCGCCGTAGAACTCACGTCTTTTCCATATAAAAGCAGTAAAATTTGCTATAAAATTAAGACATTCAGTATAATAAAATAAATAGTGCCTGTTTGGGAGGGTACCAGTTGAAATTGACACCCCTCGAAAACCCTACCCTCCCAAACAGGCACTATTTATATATTAATCCAGCAGGTGTCAGTTAGATGAGAAATAAACACAGATACATGACCTACACGTCATGTAGTTGTTATAAGGCGAGCCTACCGTGGTGTTCATGATGCCCGTGCCGTGAGTCCGGATGGAGTTAGCGATGTGTCGGATGTTGATCGTGTTCAGATGCTTGTTGTTGCTGGATCGCTCCACAAAAATCTGAAATGTAACGTAAAGATGTTATCAAATGTAATTATGGTAGAAATATTGATACAAATACATGTACTACATTTGAATTCAATTTATTTCACTGGAGTAACATTATAATTACTATAGCCTATATGTATGTTTTAATACAACTTTTATAATGGGTAAAACTGTGATGGGTTCAAGAGATGTTGGATTAACAAAGAGTTATTACAGTATTAAACCAGTGTTGAATTACACTCCAATCAAAATTTGACAAATATTGGAACATGTTAGATACAGAATGAATTATCAGTTTTTGACAACATCTGCATATGATAACAATTGGATAAGGCTGTATTTAACAAATGTTGGATTTCAAAAATACGAGTTGCATTATACAACTGTTGGATTACAGAGTTGTTTGATTACAGAGTTGTCATATTAGAGAGTTGTCGGATTATAAGAGTTTTTGGATTACAGAGTTGGCGTATTAGAAAATTTATTGGATTACAGAGTTGTCGTATTAGAAGAGTTGTTTGATTACAGAGTTTTCGGATTAGAAGAGTTGTTGGATTACAGAGTTGTAGTATTATAAATTTTATTGGATTACAGAATTGTCATATTAGAAGAGTTGTTGGATTACAGAGTTGTCGTATTAGAAGATCTAGAGTTGTTGGATTACAGAGTTGTCAGATAAGAGAGTTGTTGGACTACAGAGTTGTCAGATTAGAGAGTTGTTAGATTAAAGAGTTGTTGCATTACAGAGTTGTCGTATTAGAAGAGTTGTTGGATTACAGAGTTGTAAGATTAGAGAGTTGTCGGATTAGAGAGGTCCAGTAGATTTACCTGATTGTTTAGGTTGTACATGTATCTGGAGACGAATACGTGGATGTTCCGCATAATCTCCAACACATCCAGGCCCTGACAGAGAAAATTGTGGATTATGTTTTCATTTCTTTCTCAATTCCATTAGTAATTCATTATCTGCTACATTAAACTTCATTAGAAAAATTTCATGTTAATATCACACTGCATGAATTTCATGTGAAAAAGATAGAGTGGAAATCAAGTGAGGTACAATTGTCTGTGTAATAACTTCTAAATGCAGCTAAAACATCAGCATTTTTCATTAAATCTGATAATCGACCTAATTTAAACAAGCACCTATTCTAGTGTAGGTTGGACTCTGACTGAGTAGGTTGGACTCTGACTGGGTAGGTTGGACTCGGACTGAGTAGGTTGGACTCTGACTGAGTAGGTTGGACTATTACATACCTGTTCTAGTGTCTGACTGGGTAGGTGGGACTCGAGCAGACTCAGACAGTACTTCTGCTGCGCCATGTTCTTCATCTCGCCGTACGTCTTCCAGTCGTGTAGAGCCACAGTGGTCAGGTTGTAGAACGTCTTGTTCAGGTAATGCTCCACATAGGCTTCAAAACAAAAGGCATACCAACATTTAAATCTCTTCATGTTTTTTTAATCTAAAATTCACTGAGAAACTTTTATTCATCCTAAAAATAAAACAAGTCCATGTTACACTCTATTTACTATTGAATGTAACACTTAAAGTAAGTTACTCTATTTACTTAATATTTACATAATAATTAATAAATAATAATAATAATAATTAAATAAAATTTATTTTTACAATCAACATGTAGAATGACAATTGAATTAAAGTTATCTGTATATACTGGGCTAAAAAGCTGGCCAGAAAATTCCACAAATCAAAAATACTTTTATACATATTTACCTTTGATATTGATCTCTCTGTCAAACAATCTGATTGGTCGAACTCGGAGCAGGTGTGAGAGATCCCTCATGCCGACCTTGAATGGGTTCCTGTCGTCGAGTTGGAGGTGGGTGTGGATCTGTAGTCGGAGGTCCGTCTCAATGGCCTGACACAGGGGACTCAATAAGTTCTGTGTTAAAAAAAAGAGAGTGGAATGAAATAAAATGTAGAAATTTCAGTGTAGAGTTTCATAAAAGATTCTTTGTAAAAAAAAAAAAGAGTGAAATTAAATTTAATTTTAATGACTCAAAACAGAGAAATTTAGGGTTAAGGTATACTAAATACATGTGAAGAAAGTACGGTAACCATATATCCGGGTTTTTTTGTGTGTCACAATATTTGCAAAAATGTGTGACTTTTTTAATTTGCTTCAGTCATTTTTTGCGATTCAAAAAGTTTTTTTATAGCAAACAATACCGGATATATTTTCTTTGTGTTGCATGTTTTGCGATGTAAAAATGATCGGGAAAAAAAAGCAAAAATTAGATAATTGCGGAAATTACAGGATATACAGTTTTTGCACAAATTACCACCTGTTAACAAAACATTTCTTGGGGAGAAATCTGTACATTCTTGGAAATGAGATTTTACTTTTGATTTGAACCAGTGCACAACTGTATACACCTCTGAAATACTTTTAACTTACCTCTTTAAAGTAACCGTATATTTCTCTGTCGTAGGCATCAGTCAATTCTTTGGGTGTCGCCATGTGACGCACGACGGCCATTCTTGGAACACAGTCCCTCAAGGCTCCAAACATGTACTATAACACATTATATATATTTAATTTATTAAACGTCAACTGTTCTATTATGCAATGTGTACTACAATTTAGACTTGTTTTAAAAAAAACCCAACTACCCAGTAGTACTTGTTTCAGTTTAAAACAAATTTCTTTCTACATGTATTTCAGCATAGAACAACTCAGTCACTGTGGTAGCCAAATTGTTTCTTAGTCATATTTCATGTGCATACCCTGGTATGTATTTAACTAGTTGTCATTCAATGGTAGGTACATGTAACTCTTACAAAATACTGTATACACAATCATGTAAGCTATAAGGAAATTATTTTAAACATGGTTTGATTTTTGTGTTTTTAAACACATAAGGCCTGCTTTTCCAAAATGTACAATTATTATTATACATTTTTATAAACAAGAGGCCCATGGGGCCACATCGCTCACCTGAGCAACAATGGGCGTTCAAAAGATATTGGGCCATATGGCCCCTCAGTAGAATAACAAAAAATAAATATTGTAAAGTATTCGAATTTTACACTTATTTTTGCATACACATAATCTTTGACATTGTATCTTTATGGAATACTATTTTTACCCAGAATAAGAAAATCCTACGCAAGATATAAAACTAACATTTGGTAGGGGTACACTGTTAACTTCCAATTCCCTATATTTTCGTTCTACCCCCACCCCCTTTCCCCACTTTATAAAGTGATCAAAATATATGAGAACATATAGGTACATTTTCTTCCTCAACTACTTACTAGTTATTGTATTTTTTTAAAAATATCATATAATAGTTATTGCATTTTATCAAATATCCTATAGATGTGAAGAAGAAAACTGTACTCCAATCCGCTCAATTCCTCAAATTAAAAACATTCAAAAATTTAATTTGTCTTCTCCATTATAATTAAATGACTGTTGTTTACCTGGCGTAAACTCGTGTGACTTATAACTTTACTCACATTTGAGTGATGAATACACTGGAATGAAAATTGTTGTCACGTGACATGTTAAAGAACTATAAAAATCAATGTTACAGTATTGACAGGCACATCACTCTATTTTACTAAGGCCCACCCATTATTTTCATCTTTATTCAACAATAAAAATGGCTACAGACCAGGATAATTTTCCGCTGTAATATTTTCTTAGGAATAGCGATAATTCCTTTATCCCCGCAACAGAAATGTGTCAGAACTATGGAAATTGTTTAACGGTGTCGTTTTTATTTACTCGTGTCTGAAAAACTATCAAAATTGATGTAGATTTCACATTATTCATTGTATAAAGAGGGGGCCCCAGAGAGTAGTTATATACAGCATATCATCTGTTAATTTTTTTGTACAAGTATTTAACATTTAGTGAGACATTTCTAACGTTCAACCAAAATTTCAGCGTCAATCGTAGAATTATAAGCAAGATACAGAGCTCACAATTCTGCTTGGTTCGAGTCATATTTTGTTCACATGAGTTAAAAATTATTACATTCAGCTTAAGATTTTGACTTGGTATTTCCTATTCAGCATTTAAAGTGGAAAAAAAGAATGGCCTCAGATCTGTGTACATAGAATTGTGAGCAAATCTCTGTATCTTGCTTATAATTCGAAGCTTAACACTCAATTATGGTTAGTAAATAGAAATTGTAAACAATTAAACATAAGAAACATGCACTATAACAAATAAAGTGCACAATTTATTTTTCAAAAGGAATCATATACATGTATATACCTACATATTTCCGTCAGCGATATTAAACTCTATTTAAATTTATGAATAAACTTGAGAAAATGCTAAGCATCTCAACAAAACACATTGCATTAATCTAATATTACGCAAACGATGATACCGAATTACCGATAGAATGAATAATATTTTAGTACTCTTTTATTACATCGGATTTTGCTTAATTTGCGCTGGTAAACAGTTAACTGGCTGATTTACAGAAGTCTCTGTTTGATTTGATACGTAAAAATTTACAAAATACAGGCGATAGTTCCCAGGTTACAAAGCATAGATAATGAAAACGAAACGAAAATCAAAACAAGCTAACACCACCGTCATATGTGAAAACTGTCAACGCATTGAAATATTTTACCTCAATTTACTTCACAAAATCGGCACCAATGTATTATGCATGTTTCAAAGATCCCCTTCGTACGCGAACTGTTGCACAACAAACTAATTCATCATTGTCAGATCGACCCGTTTATTTTAACCACGAGTCTTGGTAAAATGGGTGGGCAAACCCGGGCCGGGGCAAAATAAAAGCCGGGGCAGATCGGCAATCGTCAATTCCATAATACGCATTGTTTCGCAGCAATATTTACAGCGAATACAAATATACTGGTCCGTAACATATCCTCAAAATTTTATTGAGATTGGCATATTAATAACTGCCAATCTTTTGTTTTGCCCCGGCCCGCGTTTGCTTACCCATTTTACCATGACTCATCATATGCTCATGGAATACCGAACCCGAAGCTATAAAGTGATTGAAACACGCCTTTCCTTTATTATTTTCGTAATAACTCAGATTTGAAACAGAATAACCCCATAATTTTTGCAATTTATATTTTCCTTTCCATAAGGATTATTTATGCTAAATTACATTGAATTGGACTCGGTAGTTTTTGAGAAGAAGATTTTTAAAAATGCACCCCCCTTTTTCTACAGTTTCGAGGTTTTCTCCGCTTTGAATAAAGATCGGTCTTTCATTTTTGCAATTTATATTAACCTTCCCATAAGAATGCTTTGTGCCAAATTTGGTTGAAATTGGCTGAGCGGTTTTAGAGAAGAAGTTCAAAATGTTAAAAGTTTACAGACGGACAGACGGACAGACAGACAGACGGACAGACGGACAGACGGACGGACGGACGGACGGACAGACGGACGACGGACAAAAGGTGATCAGAATAGCTCACATGAGCTTTCAGCTCAGGTGAGCTAAAAAAAATGATGGATCCCATGAACAACCCTTTTTCATCACATGCAGGTAAAATCTATACTGATCCTATGGACATGATGTACATACATGTATGAACCAGGCGTTCATTACATAAAACCTACATGGATCCCATGAACAAGTAGTCCTTCATTATATAAAACCTACATGTATTCTGTGGGGGTCGGTGACGTTCTCGAACATGTCCGTCAGATAGTTAGGCAGGATCACTCGGTGCCAGTAGAAGAAGGAGCAGTCACAGGCCTGGCGCACCCTGGGGAGTGAGAAACAGAGGAATTATTCTCAACTATATAATGGTCAAATCTGATCAGAGTGTCCACAATTGTCCCAAAGGCTCAAACTCTGGACCCATCTGTTTATTATAAACCATCTTTCTACTGACTAAGCCTAAGAGTTCACAGACTGTGGTTTCATTAATATTGGGCATCAATTTTCATGGATTTTATGAAAATCAGTTTAATGGATACGAAAATTTGTGGCCCATGATCCTATCAATGAATACAATATGGTACTAGATATTGCAGTTTGATGATTCAGAACATTTAATTTTGTTGATCATATTAACAACGAAATTGGTGATAATTGGTATTCAGCGAATATTGATCAAACCACAATATATTAAATAATTATGTATCCTTACTTTTCCCTGAGATCACAGATGACCTCCATTTTCTTCATGGTCGCCGCCAAGTTCTGCAGCTCGTCATCTTTGAAGGTTTTCTACAAACAACCACACTTTGTTAAAGATGTATGATCTATACACATGTACAGTAACTGATAATGCTTGTACAAATGAATTAAGGTGTATACTGTACCTCTCATCTCAAACTTCACTTAAGATCAGTAATTTATATGGTAAGTGATTCCCAAGCTAGATTATTCTACCAACTGGTAAGTCATTAAAATATGAGTGTATTAAAGCCTTAAGATCTGATGCTTTCCTTACCATTTTGGTACCCAGTGCTAGAGCCAACTGTGTAATCAGAAATCTCTCCTTGGTACCTGAAACAAATGCATTTGAATATTAACAATACATCCTTTTAAAAAAACACAAATGGCATACTAGTAATTTTAAAAATACTAGAACTAGGCCTCGGCTTCCTAGAACATAACATTCTTCTTTAAAATGTATCTCTAGTTATTTTCACATCACCGTTTTATTAATAATTAACTACAATTTGTGTACCTGGTCCATTGAGTGCGGTTTCGGCCAGGACAAGGGCAGACAACACATCCAGTCTCCTCTCACTGTACCGTTTGTCTGACGTAATTCTCTTCTATAAATCATCATTCATAAAATAATTATGATTTAATTATTGTGATTGACATACATTTACAAACACTTTGTACATCTTCACAACGATTTAAATTCAAAGCTACTCCTTAGTAAAAATAAACAGGGCTGCTCAAAAGATGTACATGTTTAGAGTATATCTGTACCAAATAAGATGTGAGAGATGCATTATTGACAGAACTGTAGGCATACTTTGTATAGAAAAAGTCATATGTTAAAAAATTGAGCTTCAACTCAAACATAAGATATTTCAAGGCAATTTGTACAGCTCAGATACATAGCTCCGATCTGAAGTGTTGTACCGGTACATGTAAATTATATCCATGCAATGTCTTGACCACAAAACTTATATACCATGTGTGCTGGTCTGTAAAAGGTTTTATTGTGGTACAACCAGTACATACCGGTAAATGCTATACAGTACATGAAACTCATATTTGGTAGTCAGAAAAATAAAACTGAGACATTGTTCTCTTTGATCAGATTTGATGTCTATGTATTTGTATATAGTACCTTGGCTACAGCGATGCTGTTCAGACAGATAAAGCTGAGGTGTTGTGTGATGTGATTGACAGACTCCGCGATCAACATGGTCCTTCTGTGGAACGTGTGCTCTATGGCCTGCAAAGTCAACAAAGAAACCAACCAGTCATTTAATTGACTTTATGCTTTATAATCCTCTTAGTGGTTTATAAAGCCTAAATTGCCCCAACCGTGTTAATATTATTATAAATTCAGAAGCTTACAAATTCATTCTAGTCTACAAAAAAAGAACTTCAAATACAGCACAGTACATGAATGTATTTGAGGATGGTCAAATAAAATGTTGAATTTACTTATTAAAACAACAATAAAGCATAAAATATAACAAGGTACCTTGAGGAGCTCGATGAGGCGACACAGGGAGAGTAGACAGGACTTGGTCATTGGTTTAGACATGGCGACATGGAGGTTCATAGTTGTCCTCACCAGGTGGCTGATGTTGTAAGCATGTAGAACTCCCTGAAAATAAACAATATAGAGTCAGCTAGGGACTGTAACACTGTGTAACATCTCTAATCCAGAGGCTGATTTTGTACGCATGTGTAACCCCCCTGAAATAAGATACTGGGACTGTAGCAGTGTACAATCTCTAGAACACAACAACTAACAACAATGACCAAACTACACAGACAGTCACTGCAACTCTGTGCGAAATCTCCACTCATCCCAAGCTGAATATTTAGTCAGGAGCTTATCAAAAAATATACTCAATGAAAAATAATTGATGCGTACAGTTACATGAATACAGACAATTGAAGATATATGTACCAGTAATATGCAAACAAATTCTGAAGAGTCATCATGTATTTCATTGTGCTGTGAACATAACACCAAATCGGCCAATTAAAATGCTTCTTTTGTAAACTGCAACCTGTGATTCGACCTTTTTTACTGTTCAATCAAATAACATCGCTATATCAAAGTGTATGCTTTCAAGCCAGATTTGCAATAATTACTTAGATTACAGTCTCAGGTAGGCAAAGTTGTCCTCATGGTTTTTTTTTACTACCTGTAAGGTAGATTTTTAAATTTTTACTCACCTGTATAAACAGCACACATCTGTTGTTGAGGTCCTCCATTAAGTTTGCTCTGGTCATGGCTGACTCCATCTCTACCATCCAAGCCATCACAGTGGTGTGGAAATTCTGAACATCTCTGTCCAAAAATAGTTATCAAATATCTAAACTTCATAATACAAAAGTAGGAAAGCTTTTGGGAAAATTGAAAAATTATAAAATTATTTATATTTTCATCATTTATTTGCTTCTACATGTTTTTAAAAAGCAGAGAGTGGGCTTAAACCACACAGTTTTTGTTATACCTTATACAGAGAAAGTCAGTACTATTACATGATTGGGTAAATTAACATTTAAACATTTTAAATCTTAAAAGCACATCTCTTACATCAATTTCTTGTGGATTTTTTTAACATACCAACTGCTGATCAAAATTCTATTAGAGATGGAACTTTGAACATTTGTAGCATTTAAATGTGCACTTCAATATATAATTGTATTAATAAGTACTTAAAAATTATGAATATTAATTTATAGTCTATTGGTTAATGAACTTATCACTGTAAAGATTCATTTTTAAAATATAAATTTTATTTTTTTTCAAGAAAACAGAATATTTGAAACCCAAACCAAACAGTCAAACAAGAGCACAACATACAACCCACAAAATGCAAGAGAATGATCCACAGCCAACAAAATATGTTACAGTCAGGATCTTCCACAATCAGAGAACACATTGTATAATAGTAAATATACTGCTGCACTATAAGCCTAAATATTACTAGTAAGACTACATATACTGTATACAGGGTTATTTTCGCCCCGTGTTATTTTTGCCCTTGTACACTTGCAAACAGTTTCGCCCGGTCTTGAATTCGCCCAGAGAAAGTTGTGTTTAAAGAGAGTTAATTTGAGGAGTTTAAATTCGGCCGGTCTTAAATTTGCCCTCTGACAAAGTGGGCGAAAGGGGCGAAAATAGAACGGGGGTGAATATTTCCCTCTATACAGTACTCTATGCTGCAGCACTACAAGTCTAGAGATTAGACTACAAGTCTAGAGATTAGACTACAAGTCTAGAGATTAGACGATTACATGTACATTTCAGATAGTCAACTATGCAGATCATACAAATCTCTAGATTAATTAGGCGTCACTAAATGTCTAACAATTGGACATAATAAGTCTATATAAAATAGTCAGCAGTTTAGATCTAAAGCTTAGATGAATGAAATAAAATCTTTATATTTGATAGGCTACATTTTATTCCTAAAATTTGGTCAGATTAAAAAAGTCAATATATGAATAATTTATCTATAGATTAGACAGACTACATACAAATCTATAATTTTTGATAGACAGCTAGTCATCTCTACAGATCTTTAGATTGATTGGATAGACAATACATCAAATCTATAGACTAGATAGATAAGAACATGTAGATTAGATAGTCAAAACCAAAACATGTAGATTAGATAGTCAAAACCAAAACATGTAGATTAGATAGTCAACACTCATATTAGGAAACTAGAACAGTTGATACCCACCTTGACCTAAGGAAGCAATTCAGATAAAAAAAAAAACAACATAAGTTTCAGAAAAAATTACACAGAATATCAGTTGAAAGACAAATTTTATTATTAAAGAAATAAACAGCAATTTAAAAAGTTCACTGGGATATGAAGTTGGTTGGTCACGTGATCAAATCCTGTGAAGCCCTGATCATGTACCAACCTACTTCATATCCCGGTGAACTTTTTAACATTGCTGTTTATTACTTATATTTACGTTTGAAAAAGACAAATCGTTCAGAACTGTTAAAATAACCGAGATTTTATGTTTACAATAATCCAAGCGACAAGCGATAAGCGCGTGCTATGATCATTGTGACGTCACGAAAACGTTTATACAGAATTGAATGTTTTCGCTATTCTATAGGTTCATATAAGGAAGCATATTTGCAAATGTAAATATTAATAAGTAAATATTACTTACAAAAAACACAACTGTATGTTCTTTATCTAACTTTAACGTGACTGCATATAATGAGGGTTAGGGGGTCTTGGTGTGTCATTTAATAAAGTACTAGAAGAATCTTACATATATTTTGAGTATTTTTCCTGACATAATGATTTTGACCTTCACCACTAATTCGTTTTAACAGAAAAAAGCTGAAATTTTTTAACCCAAGCTTTTCCTCTTAATATCTCTGCCCTCCTATTTCTTTCTTTCTCTCTCTCTCTCTCTATCTATCTCTCTCTCTCTCTCTCTCTCTCTCTCTCTCTCTCTGTGTGCCTCCTCTTTCTCTCTCATACACTCACTTAGTCAGCAGCTGCTGCCGCTGGGTCAGCCATGATGTTCTGGTAGAGGTCACCGAGTCCTTGGCTTTTCTATCCAGAATCTTGTCCACCTGTGGCATCTTACTCAGCAGGAACTCTGTGGGAAACCACACGATGTTACCGATCAGGTGGACGGCCGGAATCTGCAAGGTGCAACAACATTCGATATTATTACAAATTTTACAATCCCAGCAATTCCCACAACTACCCTCGACATATGTTTCTTTTAAGTAACTGAAAACAAGAGGCCCATGGGCCACATCGCTCACCTGAACAACAGTTTCTTGTAACATTCTATTTCGTAGCATATGCTATTTCTAACTTTGAACCCCCCTTCTGGGGCCCCAGTATTGGTCCGAGGTTTATGGTTGACTTTAACAATTTAGAATTTACACTATTTGAGGATCCTTGCATAGTAATCTCACAAACTGTAACATAATAGTTCTCGAGAAAAACTTTTTGAAAACATTTCCCATATATATTTCTATGTTAAACTTTGAACCCCTCTTGTGGCCCCAGTATTAGTCCAGTGGTCACAGCTTTATTAATTTAGCATCTACATTATTCAAGGATGCTTGCATAGTAATCTCACAAGTTGAAGCATTGTAGTTCTCTGGAAAAAGATTTTTAAACATTTTCCCTCTATATTTCTATGTTGAACTTTGAACCCCTCTTGGGGCCCCAGTATTAGATTGAGGGTCACAGCTTCTACACTATTTAAGGATGCTTACGTAGTAATCTGACAAATTGAAGCATTGTAGTTCTCGTGAAAAAGGTTTTTAAACATTTTCCACATATACTTCTACATTAAATTTTGAACCCATCTTGGGTCCCCAGTATTAGTTCAGGGGTCACTAATTTAAAACTATCGAATCTACATTATTTAAGGTTGCATGCATAGTAATCTCACAACTTGTAGCATTGTAGTTCTCAAGAAGAAGATTTTTTAACATGTTACCTATATATTTCTATATTAAACTTTGACCCCTCTTGGGGCCCCAGTATTAGTCCGGGGGTCACGATTTTACCAATTAAGAATCTACATAAGCCAGGGATGCATGTATAGGAATTCCACAAACTGTAACATTGTAGTTCTCAAGAAGAACATTTTAAAAATTTTCTATATATTTTTTAAAATGTTAAATTTTGAACCCCTCTTGGTGCCCCAGTATTAGTCCGGGAGTCACGATTTTTACAAATTAGAATCTACATTATTTAAGGATGTATGCATAGTAATATTCCAAACTGTTGCATTATAGGTCTTGAGAAGAAGATTTTTAAACATTTTCCTATATACGTTAAAATTTGAACCCCGCCCAGGGCCCCACTTTTTGTCCGGGGCTCACAATTTTTACAATTTAGAATCTTCATTATATATACAAGCTTTTTTGTAAATATTGGCATTTCTGGTGCAATGGTTCTTGAAAAGAAGATTTTTATACATTTTTTCTATGTATTTCTATGTTAAACTTTGAACCCCGCCTGGGGCCCCAGTTTTGGTCCGAGGGTCACGATTTTTACAATTTAGAATCTTCCCTATACATATCAACGGCCGGAACGGCCACAAAGGCGTCGAGCTGACATTTTCTTTAATATAGATATCATTAATTTAATTTTCTGTACCAATAGTCGTATATCAAATATTATCATGGTTTGTGTAACTAAATTCGCACATATGCAACTACATGTATATTTTTATTTGCAATTTTAACATACCAAGTGATTGTATACTCAGTATATTTCCTTATAAAATACGTAGTGATGCATTTGTAATACAATGAATCGTAACTCATCATGGTTACAAAAATCGAAGAAATTTCAAAGTTTAAAAATAAATTAACTTCTTTCTGTTTCTGCTTTAAGCAGTCTTTGAACAAATTTCACGGGTTCATCATTAGTATACGAGTGTAACACATTAACAGTGTTTCCCTAATAATAATAAAACATACTTTTATTTATTTCAATTTCCGTGTGAAACAAGATTACCTATGGTAGTGTTGTTTACAAATAAATCTACACCACGTGCGTAGATCTGCCGTATCTTAGACTGGATAGCCTGCCCTTGATCCTAAACGCCTCCGCTAGGAAATTCAAGGACAGGTAAACAGTGGGAAAACTCACTGCAGCTTCGCGCACAGCAAATGCGCACACTTAAAATAAATCGGAAAGAAGATTGAGGCGGATCAAGGAAAGAAGGTTTAAGAAGAACTAAACATGAATTTGACAATAAATATCAAATTAACAAGAACAAATTAATTGACACCGTTGACAATACATTGTTTATGTGGGTATTGTAAATATTAATTTACATCGGAAATGTATAACGTTAAATATTTACATTGTTGAGTAAGTTATAATTGGCACTAGACTACTCGTAGCATTCCAATCCATGCCCATTATAACTTGATTTATGGGGCTGCTGAGGATGGTAACGATCTGATTTAGCTCCGTTTTCTCGTAAAGGTCCGATAACATATAAATTGAATGCACACAGGCTACACACAATTAGCACATGGTCTGTACATATTATCTTATGTGTTTATAAAATATAGAGTTATTAACTTAGAGAGTGGGATCGTGTCAGTGTAGAAATTGTTTTTTTTTTGTAAAGCTAAGGACTTTCCATAACCAGTAGGTAAAATAAATATACAGTTGCCTGGCTTCCAGAGATTTTTTCAGGCTAACACTTTGTAGCGGTTTTACTTAATCGAAAGATGTTTCTCTTTCTTTGTTTATAACTATTAAAGTCGTTTTACTTTTAAAATAAATCTATTGACTCTCCGAAAGATTTTTTCGGCATTCCATCGCAAGCGTGTGAAGATAACTTGTGGGCCTAAAAATTAATTTTTTCTCGTCACTGCTATTTCCTATAAGCTGGCGAACCAGTCTATGCCGTATTTATAATGCTAAACCAATATACAACAAAATCACAAGATACATTTATCGCTTACATTCATTTTGGAGACCGTGCCCGACAACAAATAAATTTACATATTAATTTTTATTTTTATCGGGCACGGTCTCCAAATAAACTATAAGCGATAAAATAAAATAATGTTTAGTGAATTTTTACACCTTATCGTCTTCATCCGTCATTTCTTGATTAAACAAACTTATATACTTATGCCATGAGTTGTTAATATTTAGGGAGACACAGTTGGGTTTTTTGGTGCACAATTTAGTTGAATAAATGGAACAAAAATCTTGTAAATCTTGTAAACATGTTTCTATGTATATTTCTATGCTAAACTTTGAACCCCGCCCAGGGCCCCAGTTTTGGTCCGAGGGTCACGATTTTTACAATTTAGAATCTTCACTATATACACTAGCTTTTGTGTAAATATTGGCATTTCTGGTGAAGTGGTTCTTGAGAAGAAGATTTTTAAAGACACACACCCTATACTCACTGTTTCGCAATTATCTCCCTTTTAAAAAGGGCTGTGTCCTTTATTTTAACAATTTATAATCCCCTTTCCATTAGGATGCTTTGTACCAAATTTGGTTAAAATTGGCTCAGTGGTTCTTGAGAAGAAGTTGAAAATGTGAAAAGTTTACAGACGGACGGACGGACAGACAGACAGACGGACGGACGGACGACGGACAACGGGTGATCAGAAAAGCTCACTTGAACCTTCGGTTCAGGTGAGCTAAAAATCTTACCTTGATCTACTAGCTCCTTGTTAATTTTTAAATTTTCTCTAAGCAATTTTAAGAGATCTTGTATGAAACATGTCTTTTATATGGGATTGCTATTTCTGTCATAAGTGCATTCCAATATGATTTTAAGATTTGATACAGAGAGAAAAGTTAGATTGTCCAGATATCAGTACATGTATTTAAATCTAATTTTTTTCTGACCATGTGCATTACAATTAAAACATTTGTACACTTCAAATAATTTCAATTTTGCGAAACACAAGTAGATACTCTTTATGCTTTTTATTTCCATAAAGTAGGAGAAGATATGCATATTTGTATACTGTACCTTCTTATGCACATCCCATACACTTTTGAAGACCTTCTTGTCAATGACTCTGAAGATCTGGAAGTGTAGGATGTAGAGCCCACACAGGCCCACAAACTTATACCGCTGGTCCATCTCATTGGACTCACCTGTAAAATAAAACCTAGAGTATGTATAACTCAGCTTGAAAGAATTTTGGATCATGAACATTGTTATCCTATTAACAAGAAAAGAGGATGAAAAGTGCTGACATTTTGGTCTTTGGACCACCAAATAAATCCACAGTACTGAACTGGTTACTGACCAAATGACCAAAACCCCAGAGCCAGATTCTACTATGTCATAAACACAATGCAAGACTTCAGACATTTTCATTCACTGTGTAACAGAATGTCCTACCTATTCGAGCCTCCAGCTCTACAAGGCATTCCTTGATGCTGACGGCAAACTCCTCGGCCAGATTAGGGTTTTTGGTCACGTACACAGTGGGGGTGTCAAACGGTTGTTCCACACAGTCCTGTTGTAACCCCCAAATAATGAGAATTAGTCCCCAAATCACAAACAAGACACATACTGTCTAGTAGTTCTTTAATATACAAAATTCACAAAACCTGGGTATGCCTCTTCAGTTCACAAAATTTTTCGTAAAATTAACTTGTTTTCTTGTCATTTGGACTAAGATTTACCTGAAATATTCTGCCATCCAACAACTGTCCCTCCAACTTCATAATCAACTTCTCAAAAGGACGGATCTTCTCCGCTGCAATTCCAAACTTCCCTGGATCATGATGCACTGACTTTAACATTCTACAATGGTAGATATTTTTCAATATTAATCACCAAACTGCTTTTTCAATTAATATTCTTTTTCTCTCTCTCTCTTTCTCCCATTCTATCTCTTATTTTTTCTCTCTCTCTGTACATCCCTGGTTATTCTGTCTTCCAATCTAATTACACCCCCCCCATTCTCTTACTCTTTTTTAAATCTTGCATATTATTTCATTGTTATTTTTTTTACCTACCTCTTATACAGAGTCCAATGGTCTTTGAGTGTTCCCTGGTTTTCAATGATTTCATCCAAGGTAATCAGCACCCCCAGTAAATCCCCCAAATGTTCATATACCACCTGAAAGTGGACATCACTTACATCCAACAACTTGGGACCATTCCTACAAAAAATATAATATAATGTAAAAAAAAAAATAAAAACATGAAAAAAGTAATTTTATAATTACATGTATTACACTAACTGCACTGATAGAACACTGGATAACTTCTATATATATTTTACAACCAGTACTTACCAGTACTCACCTGACAACTTACCTGATTTCTGACTTACCTGATTACCGATTTACCTGACTACTGACGTACTTGACCATTGACTATCCAACTACTGAACTGCCCAAATACATGTACTTGTCATGACTACTTAAATACCTGACAAATGACTTAAAATACCTGACTACTGACTTATCTGACTACTGATGGACTACTTAACTACTGACTTACCTGACAACAGAGAACAGACAGGCAAACTGTTGGATGACATTCTTCACCACTTCATTGGTTCTGTTCACAAAGCAGGACAGCTCCTATACAAAACAAAGAAAGGATTTCATGGGAATGATGCATTGTACCGCTATATATATCATGGCAGGTAAACAGGCATGTAATTGGTGACAATAAGTTTCATAGAATAGGAGAGCAATTAGTGGAATAAATCAAGGTAAACCTCTCTTTAATCAAATTGAATAGTTACCTGAATCAAAGGCATCATGCGACCTATCTGCACTTGGGCTTCTCCCTCGGCTAAACCTTTCTCTGGTTCTGTTGAAATTGGTTTTGAAAAATATTCAGAAATCATTTTTTGCAGTTAAAATATACAATAGTCCTTATTAGGAAGGATATGAAAATTAACTATATGTACCTTCCTTATGTGTGAACCCAGCTGTATACCCTATAATGAAGGGTGTATTAACTTTCACCCTTATGCAAAACCTAAAACTTATTTCATCCATTTTTAATACATTTAACGTTAATAATGTGTAACAGAATACGAGGAATAACCACTAGAAGGCTCGAACCTAAGACCCTTCAATTTGAAAACTAACTTTCTACCAACTGAGCTAAATGCGTGGAATTGATATCTGCGTAAAATCAACGAGAAGTAACCCTTGCGGATTTTAAAATCTCAAGTTTATTTTTCAGACTGTTTTCAATTACCGGTATATAAAATTATAACCAAAAATTGGTATTCGTGGTTTCATATTCTCGCAATTTGATACAAAACAGTGGAATCGCGGAATTAAGTACTCGCGTAATATAAGGAATCTACAGTAACCCACTAGCTAGTGCTAGAAGGAGCCTGGCAGTTCTGAGCCTAAACACACACTACAACTGATATCAATATTAGCCTTTGAACAAGAACAAATCAGTCATTTCTCCCTGCCTGTACGAAATGTTCCGCCTGGAATATAGGGGGAATAGAGGCGTAATATAGAGCAGGATTCTGGGCGTCAGTTTATCTCTCTACATATATGGTTATGTAGAGGTTCCAGGCGTAAACCAACCGGAAACGGAGCAGAATCGGGCCGGAATATGAGGCAAAAAATGTAAATGAGCTACGCCTGGAAAAATAAAATTCCGCCTGGAAAAAATTCCGCCAAGGAAAGGAAATTACGCCTGGAAAAGGTTTACGACTGGAAAGTCCTTTTTATTATGCAACATCAAGTGACCTACAGACCTGAATAGCCATTTCTTTTTCATCTAAGATTTTCAAATACTGTCATGAGTGTACACTAATTTCCAAAAAAAAAAATGAGAAAGTTTTGAAATGCTCTAAAAGTTTACACTGAAATCACATTCTGAATCATACACAACTAAATATTATACCATGTATTCTACATTAAATCACAGTGCCTTATACCAAAGAACTAAATTGTTCAAGAAAACTGTAAATCTTTCAAGCCAGTGAAATTTCAGTAACAATACAATATCATGTACATTCAAATTTACTACAATAAGGTATCAATATGATCATCTTACATACCAGCATATATTGTATAATCCTGTAAGGACATTATAGAAGTAAAAAGCCTGTCTGTGTTAACCATTACGTTCACACTAACTTCCCTCCTTCCTGAATGATTCAAACTTAACCCTGCTGAAATGACCCTAAAACATCAATTAATATTGACCAATCAAAGAATTTTACTCCTGCTTAAATTTCCAGGCGGAATTTTGTTTCAATTTTCTTTTATTTTACGCCAGGAAAATTTGAATTTGCCTAATGACGCCTGGAAACAACCACTTCTACTTAGGCGTAACTTTTCAAAATTCCGTCTCCCCCCCAAATACGCCCGGAATTTACAGATTCCTGCCAGAATCCACCTATATTCCAGGCGGATTCCACCTCAAAAATTCATACGGGAGTAGTCAGTCTCATGATTCAGTTACTGACCTCCTTCTCCATAGAAGATTAGAGCGTTGAAGAATTTACTCTCCGCCTCGTGTCCGAGTGCCTTCATTTCTGAGCACAGCGAGGCCAGCACTGTGATGATCTTGTTGAAGATCTTGTTGTCTGTTTTGATCAGCTGAAGCAGACTGGTCTGTTCATAGGGCAGGAGCTGAAAAAAGTCATACTGGGATAATGAAATGACATTTTTGGGTGGGTGGATTTAGCACATGACAAGAAAATAGGAACGGTTCTAGCACCCATTTAATTTAATGATGGGAAGATTTGAAGCGACAAAGGTCTAATGACTGAATATCAATAATCTTTTAAAATTAAAAACATTATCAGAGTTGGAGAAATGGCCTAGAAATCCACCAGACATTGTGTCCTATAAATTTTCAAAATTTGCCAGACATCTTGAAAATTATTCAGACAAGCAAATTAAATGACAAAAATACACGTTTAATATGTGAAAACATTTTCATTGTTTATATTTAAAGCCACTTGGCTTGAATTCTAGTATTTTTAACTTCAGCATGAACAGTTCTGAAATGGTTCTGCAGTGTTTGTTTCGCTGCAGTTTTGTCCAAATTTTGTAATGCCTTCTCATGTTATGTAGAATCTTGGTAAAGTCTAGAGGCTTTATGATCATATAGATTGCCGATGTTTAAAATTAAGTTAGAATACCCTTAAATACTGAGCCCAGCAAGGCTTATATAAAGGTAACACATACCTATATAAGAAAATCATTTTCAAAAATAGAAGTTGAATTAGGGTTACTATCATCAAGCATTTCTTCCATCTCATTGGCGCCGCCATATCGGCCGCCATTTTTTTTAAACAAAGTTAACTCAATCATTATATGGTTGTTGGTCATTCATGTTTACCACTTTTAAAGCTGAACACCGCTCGTAAATAGGCACCGTCACACAGATACCTGGTATATAAACCCTTCGATTTCGTTACACCCGATTGCACACCTGAACCTCGTGGCCGACATGTAGTACTCCTTTCGTGGTCTTTAGATTTTATGCATTTTTTCTTTATTTTATGTGCATTTTCTGTTTGTAAATAATGAATTGACCAATTTATTTGATGTTAGTATTCTCTATCTTGAAAAAAGTGCGTAAAATTTGATAATTTCATCGCGACCGAGTAACACGGCGAGGCAAGATGTAACGTCCACACAGGTGAGACCTCTACAGCGAAGTACTTTGGACTGTTTAGAGGTCTGCCCCTTATATAAGGGTTGTAGGGACAGCAGTGATGAAAGAGAAATATGGCGGACAGTGCCTATTTACGAGCGGTGTTCAGCTTTAACTTACTCTGAACTTGATACGAACGTCTTATTAAATTGATAAATGGAGGAAACGCACGAATATCAAACAACAAATCTTTGAGTTACTCAATTGAATTTTGTTTTCTATATATAGGGCCTACTGCGTTTCAAAATTTACCAGACACAATGTCCAACGGAGTTCTAACTTTTACCGGACAAACATAAAAACAACCGCAGATCACCGGCAATCCGGCACATTTCGCCAACTCTGCATTATTAACAATGAAATCGACGATCACTGATATTCAACGAATATTGATGAAACCGCAGTATTTTTAATAAATTATGTATCCTTACTTTTCCCTGAGATCACAGATGACCTCCATTTTCTTCATGGTCACCGCCAAGTTCTGCAGCTCGTCATCTTTGAAGGTTTTCTACAAACAACCACAGTTTGTTAAAGATGTATGATCTATACACATATATAGTAACTGATACTGCTTGTACAAATGAATTAAGGTGTATATTGTACCTCTCATCTCAAACTTCAATTAAAGATCAGTAATTTATATGGTAAGTGATTCCCAAGCTAGATTATTCTACCAACTGGTAAGTCATTAAAATATGAGCGTATTAAAGCCTAGATCTGATGCTTTCCTTAGCATTTTGGTGCCCAGTGTTAGAGCCAACTGTGTAATCAGAAATTTCTCCTAAATGGTACCTGAAACATTTTAATGCATTTGAATATTAACAATACAATCCTTTTAAAAAAACACAAATGGCATACTAGTAATTTTAAACATACAAGAATTAGGCCTCGGCTTCCTAGAACATAATATTCTTCTTTAAAATGTATCTCTATAGTTATTTTCACATCACAGTTTTTATTAATAATTAACTACAATTTGTGTACCTGGTCCATTGAGTGCGGTTTCGGCCAGGACAAGGGCAGACAACACATCCAGTCTCCTCTCACTGTACCGTTTGTCTGACGTGATTCTTTTCTACAAATCATCATTTATAAAACATGATTTAATTACGCGGGTAGGTTAAGGCAACTCAGACTTTAATAATCGCGGATATTACGGTCATTTTAAAAATTGTTTATTTTTATGAAAATATTAATATTAAGTGAAATCAATGTATTCAACAAGATATTATATTTTTACTTCGGAATCAAGTCGATCTTTGAAGCTGCCGTGCCATGGTATCACATTACAGTTAAAAATAGATCACTTTTGTACCTTATAAAACCTCAACTTTTTCAATTTCATTGAAAATACTACGTATTTTTCATTTACAACAACAAACCAAAGGATTCTATCAGCATTTTTCAAATATTTAAGGTCATGTGCTTTTGATTTTTGCCAAATTCATTTTTCATAATATTCGGGGTAGTGTTACACTTTTGTCTTTTTTGTACATGTACACATAGCTGCAATAATGTAGCCCTCTCCCGATTTTTTTTTTTTTTTTTTTTTTTGGGAGAGGGCTACAACTCCATAGGATCTCCGTAATGGTGCAAGTGCGGGAGTGATTCACTCCCGCAACGATTTCGTCTCAAATCGTATATAAATGACAATAACATTTTTATTTCTTACCTGAACTCAAACATTGTAGATGTGTGTTGCATAAATTAATCCAAAAATATCAAGTATAGTCCATATATCGGCTATTTTTCGTGTATGTCAACAGCGCAAGTTCAATTTGTACGCCATGTTTACTGACCTTGACCGGTTTTATTTTGGGACAGCCAATGAGAATTCAGGAGCGGATCTTGAACTGAATATAGGAATTCCCCTATTTTAAACATAATTAACGCGGTAAATATGAATTTTTCATTATATACCATTTCCTTAAATGATGTTTTAGTGATAGAACGAGGTAAGTTCGCTTATTTACAATGAATTTCACTTTATCAAGCCCAATAAAACTCCAAGCGTAAATCCCACAAAATCACGCGAGAACTGTCATGGCTGCTGAAAAGGACGACTGGTAAACATGCTGATGTGTTTTATCTGGTTTTGATTTATATACGGTTAGTTTGTTCAACCTGAATTGAAAAATCGTTTTATCTAAAGGAAGTCAATTATAAAAACGATCTTTTCAGACCGAAGTCGGACGCATTAAAAAATTTATTTTGCACCATTACGGAGATCCTATGGAATTGTAGCCCTCTCCAGTAAACATCAGATATAAAAAATCGGAGAGGGCTACATTATTGCAGCTAATGTACACACTGACAGAGGAAAGGCCGGTCAAGTCACATAAATGATTATCTGCTTACCTTATAACACTCGCAGATAAAACAAAATATCCATGCCTGTATTATTCTGGTTATATCCTAACTGACACTCATCTAAATCTTGGGTATATGTACTAAATAAGTCTTATTTCGGCATTGTTTACACTGCATTTCGATGATTTCTCTCCCGACATTGATCTTCTCTAATAAACATGCTTGTGACGTCATCAATGTTAACGATACGTAATACAGAGAAATCGAATATATATTCTGTTAAAGGTATATGTGGCGTATTTTGGGTGAATAACAATAATAAGATCTGATTATTTGCTTCATTTCTTCACTTAAAGATAGGACTTTCACACAAATTACGCTTTATAAGTCAATCGCATAACAAAGATACAAGAAATCAAAAATTTATTTTTTATTTTTTACCGGCACGGTAAAAAATACAAAAGATTTGAATAACCCCGCCTTAAATGGGTCACGTGACATCCATCTTGGTCTATCAACAAGAATGGTGACGACGAGAATGATAGGTATACCGTTACTGGCACTGTACCAGTTATCGGCTAAAATTTAACGATTTCTTTTCGTATTTCCTTATTTCTTGATATTTTTTAATAAAATTTGACATACTTTAAATGGTGAACTCCTTTGTTATGCACCTGTTAGGTTAAATCATTATTTAGAACCCAAAACATTTTGTTTGTGTTCTTTTTAGCACGCCCCAAAGAGCTAGAGCCACGAAGCATCAAAATATGCCTTAAAATTTTCACAAAACTCAAGTTTGAAACAATACAAATTGTAATTACTTATAATGTAAGGCACAATATTCTGCTTCTATGCATGTGTAATTTTTTCACCTCGGCCCCACCGTTAAGCACATGCGCATCATCAAACATGCCATATTCGTTAAAAATGGCTGAAAAATGTAGATTTTACTGCAGTATTTCCCAAATTTGAATGTGGCCACACTTGAGCACCTCTTATTAAATTGATAAATGGAGGAAATATGCCCTATCATAAAAAACCACCATATTTTGATGAAATTGAGTGTAGAATCTAAGCTTTTCATAACTGTTTTTCTTTTTTCGATATCTATTATACTTTTTTATAAATAGAGTTTATAATATGGCACTATTTTGATGAAAAATTGTAAAACAGACGTAATTTTTGTTAAGTAACGTCATGAAATGACAAAACTACGCATGAGTTGAATTAAATACGAGGGTTGTCCCATAATAGCGTAGACAGAACACATAACTTAAAATCTGTTCACTGCAATTTCATTAGACTTCTTTGTTTTCTTCAATAACCCTTTGGCAAATAATAATGAAAAATTCAAATCTGTACTTTATTTATTTCTTGAGAAAATGAATAATCATTAACAACATGTTTTGTCAGGCGGCGCAATGTGCGACGTCGAAAATTCTCAATTTTTACGTTGTTGTTAAACCCTCCACTACGGAAGCCCTGGGAGGACATTGACTTACTTCTTAATTGTTATGACTTATTTATTATGACTTAATTAATATATGATAAGACAGTTTTAAATTTTCAGCAATGAATACCACGCGACGGTGGCGTACCGTTAGACATGGACACTGACAATACTAGTTCCAGCGAAGAAGATTGGTTTTTATAAATATAAAGAATATTTTGTATGCACCCGAGATCGAAGTAATTATATATAGGGGGACATATATTGGTTTTGATAATTCAATCTGTAATTCTGTCACTGTCATGTATCAACAAACTTTAAATTTCTTTTAGAATAACTACAGTAAAATTTTGTATCAGAACTGAAATATTTTTAAACCGGTCATTATTTTTGCCCATTTTGAGGGCAAAAAATATTCTCTACATAAATTTTAAAGAGTCAGATTCAAAAACTTTTATCAAACTTTAATTTCGGGATTGATATTCTACGAAAGACGAATAGGGCTACATAAAAAATATTTTTATCTCGTAATTACGAGAAAAGATCTTTTCTCGTAATTACAAGATAATTAACTCGTAATAACGAGATATTTTCTCGTAATGACGAGATCTTTTCTGGTAATTACGAGATAAAAACATTTTTTTATGTGGCCCTATTCGTCTTTCGTAGTATTATCGTACATATGTGAATTCTTTGTTATTGTCCTGTTTATATATAGATGGCTACTCTCTGGGGCATTTTGTTAAATACAAATTCATCAATTTTTAAAAATCTGGGTTTGCTGACTTTCTGAGGATAAAAAAAGCAGTAACTGTTGTACAATCAGGGTCTTGTCTATCCTATGTAAAGAACCAACTGCTATATATCATGGTAATTTTATTTACCTGTACATGTATTTATTTTACAAAATCTGGAATAGTAATTTACACTGACTAACAGTTATTCGTTTGAATATTTTGGAATGTATTTAAGGTAAGGTTTGCGGTTACAGGGAGATAACTCACATATTTTCATTGTGACGTAACACCAACTACCCTGTATTTTAGCTATGACGTCAAATTTTATGTGACGTCATAATTGATTTCAGGTTTTTTTTATTTCGCGGGTTTTTGTAGTTTCAAAGATATAATAACAGGACACAAGCATTTTATCAATTTCCACAAAAACTAAGTCCGCATCCTATGGTTTTGAATAGTGTTTTAGGAACATCAGATTACACATATTCTATGATACATTTTGCCTGAAATCGGTGGACCTGAAAAGGTGTCAAATACGATGTTTTCGTTTACATAATAGTAGTTTAAAATTAAGACTTTTGTTGTATTTTATTCTATTTTTAGATAGTTCATTAGAAATTAATAAAAATGAATCATGATATAAATAGTGACATTATTTTCGAGCATTTTAAGCATAAAAAATCCCCAAAATAGTCACATATAAAATGTACATATTTTCACAAAATTGTTTACATTATATCAACATGAAGATTGGAAAATCATGAACTTTGACCTTTTGTATTTATAAAACGGGACGGGCAAAATCATTAGAATTTCATGAGAAAAAAGACCTTAGTCTAGTGAACAAAATGGTATGTAACTTTGGTACAATTACTAAAAAACGCAAGCCGCAAACCTTACCTTAAACAAAAGATAAAAAAAATATTAGAAAGGCAAAATATTAAAAAAAAAAATTATACCCAAGAAAAGGGATTATCATATATAAATTTTTAATCGTTATTTTTCAACTTTGCATGCATGTATCTAGAAGGTTAAAGGTCCAGAATACAGTTTAAGGTTATAAGCCCCCCCCTCCCTTTTGGAAAAGAAGATGGGGGAACAAGATAGCGCAAATGCCCATTTGGTTTAGTCGTAAAATACAATTTCAAATTTAATTTTTTCCAACTAAATATACTTGATAATGTTATAGTACAGGTTTACAAAAGCACAATTTTTAACTATATTCAGTTTTGAATACTTTAACAATTAAGAAAAAAAAAATTCTAAAGTTTTGGTGGTATCGAACCCCCAACCTAAAAACCCTACCTCTATAATGTTACCTACTGTCTGGTGCTCTAACCACTGATCCATATGTAGTTACAACAAACTATCTTGTTAAATGCTATATGCGACTTCAACCATGAATTTACGGACTTGTATTATTTTTCTAAAACGTTCAATTGTTGCGATACAAAATGACATTTTTAAAGTATAGTGGGTCATCTCTCCACGTTTTCGTTGATTGAAACCGGTTTGATTTCCTTTAAACCTTATATAGACTATGACAAAAATATGGAGCTCAGACCCACTCTATAAAAGTTCTATTGACTAAAATGACACTATTTGGAGGTTTTGACACGCACACGCCAGTTTAAATCAACATATTCCAAATATTTAACATATTTAAGGGTTATAAATTGATGTTATGGTAAATATACATTGTTTTCAATAAATTAGAAAGAATTATGAGATTTGTTGATATTTTAATTTTATAGTATCTTATCTATCCTCATATAGGCAGTTTACACTCCTTATTCACCCATTTTCTTTAAAAAAAAATATCAAATTCGCATAGTAAATTAACTGGAAAAGACATTAGACCCCACACCAATCTCCAGTAAAAAAAATGTTCCAAGCATAATTTTGGGTAAAATTGTAATGGGCTGTACTTTTAAAAAATATTAATTTTCACTATGCATACATGTACTAGTTGGCTTGTACAGGAAAGAGGAAATTTTTTTTTTATCCAAATGAAATGTATTTGAAATTTGATGCTAAACATCAAAAACTATAAATAATACATGCATTATTTTTTATACTTTATTATTCACAAATACAAAATACATATGCCAGTATCTATAACTTTTCAGACAGCCATTCAGTTGAATTGAAATACTTATTAACTTAGACTGTCATCACACTTTTAGGTGTAAAAACATTCTTTACCAGGGGTATCTAGGTTCATGTTGAAACACATGCTTAAATGGTAATTTGGCAAAGCACGTCTTAAATATTTGGGTTTCTAATCCTGAGATTGGAGCTGATTGTCGTAGAGATAAAAAATTAAAATAAAATTAGAAATAACTAGAAAATAACAAAATAAACAAATAAGTATTAAGAATTAAGGTAAGGTTTGCGGTTACAGGGAGATAACTCACATATTTTCATTGTGACGTAACACCAACTACCCTGTATTTTAGCTATGACGTCAAATTTTATGTGACGTCATAATTGATTTCAGGTTTTTTTTATTTCGCGGGTTTTTGTAGTTTCAAAGATATAATAACAGGACACAAGCATTTTATCAATTTCCACAAAAACTAAGTCCGCATCCTATGGTTTTGAATAGTGTTTTAGGAACATCAGATTACACATATTCTATGATACATTTTGCCTGAAATCGGTGGACCTGAAAAGGTGTCAAATACGATGTTTTCGTTTACATAATAGTAGTTTAAAATTAAGACTTTTGTTGTATTTTATTCTATTTTTAGATAGTTCATTAGAAATTAATAAAAATGAATCATGATATAAATAGTGACATTATTTTCGAGCATTTTAAGCATAAAAAATCCCCAAAATAGTCACATATAAAATGTACATATTTTCACAAAATTGTTTACATTATATCAACATGAAGATTGGAAATCATGAACTTTGACCTTTTGTATTTATAAAACGGGACGGGCAAAATCATTAGAATTTCATGAGAAAAAAGACCTTAGTCTAGTGAACAAAATGGTATGTAACTTTGGTACAATTACTAAAAAACGCAAGCCGCAAACCTTACCTTAATAAATAACCAGTAAATAATAAGTATTAACAATTAAGAAATAAAAATTAACAATTTACAAGCAAGTTTTAAGTAATAGGTAGTAAGTATTAAAAATTAATAAATAACTAATAAGTATTAAATATCAACAAGTAAGTAATAATTACATACAAGAAACAAGAAGTACATGTATATAGCTCAAGTCCTACCACTATTTTGGTTTGATTGACTTTAATATATTTGATATAACGTTCATTTAATTTATTTTCACAATTACTGTATTGGCTCTTTATTATTTTCAGAAAGAGGAATCTGATAACATTTTTTTAATAAAAATACAGAACAATGAATAAATCAAGAAATATTTTTGAAAGTCTTGTCCGTTCACGCACAAAATACAAGACATCTGGTTTACAGAAGGCAGTTCAGCATATCCTCTATGCCGAATTTCATGAGAATTCATGTGATTCGCTATTCTACCCAAATCAGTTTGCAAGGCGTCCATGAAGCAAAATCGCAGACACTCTTTCACAACTGGATTGTCCAAGTCGAACATTCCAGTATCCCTGTAATCTTTAAATAGATTAATCCACCAATGAATCCCAAGCTTTTTAAAAACTCCCCACCACGCCTCTATTCTTTGGTTTAACGTACTTTTTCCATACATAAACGTTTAACACCAGCCATAGAGTCATTTGAATGGAATCGAAAAAGAGGTTGCAAACAACTAAGACTTTTATTTTCTGTTCCCCTATCAACCCGTAAAACTCTTGGAGCACATTGTACATGATGTATACAATCAAGATAATATTTGACAATAACAGCCGGATTGTTATGGGTAGATGCAGCTTCTAGCAACATTATTCGTCTACTGTACCAAAGTAGTAACAAATAAATAACAATTAACATTGATTAAGAAGTAAGTCAATATGTCCTTCCAGGGCTCATAACAATTAAGAAGTAAGTCAATGTCCTCCCAGGGCTTCCGTACTCCACATCGTTTACGATAACATTTACAGGGTTTTTTTTTCCAAAAACTATCTTGGGGAAAAATATTTTCTTTGAACAAGTAGCCTGAGTGCACATTCACCATGCATTTCTAGTTTTATTTTTTAAAACATTTTCTAAGTACAAACGGTCTGCCGACTCCAAACTTGCCCTGTATTATTTGTTGTCTAACGACCGTCCTACAGACATTTGTCGTTCAGCATTTTGACGTACATCTCTATCGGTCGGGGTTTATATTTCCACTTATTGTCACCATACTTGTCCGAATATTTTCAATGTTGTTAGACTACTAATTCATAAAATACATTTCTAAGGGATTTTGTTAATTTATTTACTTCAAAAGCCACTTAGGATTTGATTCAATGACTTTACAAAAATTTATCAGTTACTGCTGCGCCGCCTTAAACGCTGACGTCGTCATTTTATAACGAGTTAACACTTTAACTTGTCACAAAACGCGCTATAAAATCTTTAAAAGTTTTGTTATAGCCAAAACATTTATTGAGTAAATAATAGAATTATTAACAAATATTACTGTATATCTATACTTGAATTTTTTCATTCGAAAAGTACTTATCCTCGCAATTTTCATTTCATTATGTTGATTTTATTTTTTCGTTTTTGACATTGCGCCGCATGTCGAATATATGATTTAACATGCTTTCATTTCACTAATTTAATCTCAAACAATATTTGATTTTAAAACATAAATTGAATGCAAATTACTTGAACCCTTTGTGGCACAAGTTTCACCTTCCTGTGTCTTCGATTAACTGAATAACGCCACTTGTCTGCGCTATTTTGGGACAACCCTCATAAAATAAACAAAAACAAAATAAATTATCTTTTAGACATTAAAATTAATTTATATAAAAAAATTTATTCATAAAAATACAATGAAAAGCTTATATACAATAATGTTTTTAAAAAATGCAGGGACCAGTGCTAAAGGTCAATATCACGGCGGTACATTTAAATGTGTCGGTGTTCTTTTTTCTGCTATTTGAAACTGCATGGAGTAATGCTGATGATGCGCAGTGTATAACTGAGGATTAATTATTTAATTCTACTGATATAACAAATTATTAAAAATAAATACATAAATATGACAGAAATATGGTGATTGAATTTAACAGAGATACATGTTAATGTAATCTAGATCGAATTTTTATACATTACTGTAACAGTCTGTGTACATTATTCCGCATGATTATTTTATTACTTGATATGTTCACCCAAACTTGGCGTTTTATAGAGTTAAGTTGCCGGGGTTCAGTCCCTGAAACGTTCTATTTTCCCTTTTTTTCCGTGCGTTCACCGTGCGCACACAGTGCTTTTACTCTCCGTTCGCGCCCATCGTTCACAAAGCGCTCACCGTGCGTTCACAAAGCTTTCGCCTTGAGCTCACCGTTCATTCAGTGTTCACTTATTGTTTAGTCACATAATATTATATTTAGACTGCTAACAATACATACATGTAGTTTATTGTTATTATTTCCTGATTACCAATGAAACACAATGTAACAATAACTCCCGGGGCACTCCGAATAAATCGTTCATCTTGCGTTCACATAGAGCTAACATATCGTTCACAGTTCACTTTGCCCTGCGTTTGCGTTTGATAAGCGTGCGCTCACCGATCGCTCAGAGTGCACTCATCGTGTGCTCACCGTTTACTCGCCGTTTTAGTGGAAACAAAGAACATTTCAGCGACTGTGTATATGTAATGGATATATGCCGAAAACAGTTCTGTACGAAATATTATAAAACAGTTTCGAGGCCCGTTAAGGCCGAAAACTGTCTGATATTTTGTTCATACAGAAGTGGTTGGGGCATATATCTACTTAAAACACTGCCATTGAGTTTCATTGTTGATTTACCTGAGACGGATACCAATATTGTAACCACTGGTAACGGTCTGATTTTAAGAAGGTCACTAGTATCGGACTGTTAAAGGTAAAATTTTTGACTGTTGGAACAAAGGAATGACATAACATCAGTGTTTTAATGTTCATTAATTAAAAAATAAAATATCGATTTCTAACAAATATTTTTATGAATTAAAAATTATTTCTAATGAATTAATTATTCCTTATAAATGCCGTAACATAACATCGATCAATCGAGA
This sequence comes from Magallana ariakensis, assembly GCA_020458035.1. Lineage (NCBI taxonomy): Eukaryota > Metazoa > Mollusca > Bivalvia > Ostreida > Ostreidae > Magallana > Magallana ariakensis. The sequence goes on from CM035813.1 coordinate 62,300,698, forward strand.
GAGAGAGAGAGAATGGGGGTCACTATTTTGAAGCAAAGATACATTCCGATGCTATAAAAAGTATATATACGTCAATTCCCAAAAGAATAAGGGCTGTAATAAAGGCAAAGGGATATATTACAAATATTGATAAGGTAAGAAAAATTTTCTTTTATTGATGTGAAAAAATAACAAACAAAAATTCCAAGTGTGAAAAAGTTTCAATGACACGGCCGCCATTTTGCGTACTGTATTATGGCCAGGTACTGTACAGTATGATGCAATAAGTATAGGTTACAATAACAATTTTTTTAAATATTTGATTTTTCAAAGCCAAACAATAGCACACGAATTATGTCGTTAAATTGTCTTGAAAACCCGAATTCATAGCAAGCATGTAGAATTTGTGTTAAAATATATAGATTTGTAATGAACTCGGCCGTAAATCGATTGATTTTTTTTAAAAGTTTTTTTTTGGGGGGGGGGGAAGCATAGAAACAAAATCTCGCTGCACTCGTTGTTGTTTTTTTTTTTTAAAGAAAGGGCCCGGCAATCTGAATCCTTTTTATATGCCACTCAAGGCAAACTATTATTAGATTTAGTACGCATAAAATAATCGAAGAAAATTTCAATCAAGAATTTCATAAGGCAAAAGACCCGATGTACACACATTTAGGGTGTTTTTGTTATTTTATTGAACGAATTATCAACAAAGACATCACAATTAGCATGTGCACTATCTATATAGTGCACATGCTGCTAATTTATTCTAAATTGTGAATACCAAAATTCGTCTTCATCGAAACGTACACGATCGATCTTACAATATGCATGTAACGGTTATCGGAAATACATTGACCACGCGACGAATCAACAGATTGCTGATAACGTAATGACGAATGCATTGGCAAGATTTTTAATGCAAGGGACGAAGGCTTAACTATAAAATGTTCAATTACAGCTGTACTTGGATATTAAATTATCAAGTCATTTGACGGCATCAGTTAAGTTAATCATACATGTACATGTTTACACGTGATATCGACTGTCCTTCTCTAGTGATATTCAGAAACACTTGTGTAACAAGTTTTAAAAAATCGCTTGCATATTTCCTTTTGTTTTTTATGCATTTAACTGTTCGACGGGACCCCCCCCCCCCCCCAACAACTATAGCTACTTATACATGCTATCGCTTATTTTACACAAAGGTATAGGAATATTTACTTATTTGACGCCATCAATGTACGTAACAGTACAATCTTAACTGCCATTTTTTTTCTGTTTGTTTTAACACATGTTCATGTATATCATATTCTACTGCAATTAAATAATACCGTGGTACATAGACATAATATGTTTTAAAAATGCAGACTGAGTTAAATGGTAAGTTATGTTAGCAAAATACTGATAGAACTCAAGATTCCATGTACAGATTCAACTGACGTCGCAAACGTCAAACTATGACGTCATTGATGATGCAAGCTATAAGAATGAATACACAGTATAAAATTACTAGATAGAACACAATAATGTTCAGTTTATATGCATTTCTACCACACATATTGAATAAAATGATGATTTTGTAAACATTTACAAATAATTCTTTATCAATATTAATTAATTTCTGCTATTTCAATTAAAAGTAAGCAAATATTTACCCTTAAATAGAGTGGTCTGTTTTATTTTCTGTTTCTAAAATTTTCAAAAATTGTAAAATACATATTGGCCACACTTGAGTACCTCTAAGAAATTTTGCAGGCAGATGCATTTATGCAATATCTCTCAGTTTTAAAAGTTTCAAAGAGGTACTCAAGTGTGGCCACATTCAAATTTGGGAAATACTGCAGTAAAATCTACATTTTTCAGCCATTTTTAACGAATATGGCATGTTTGATGATGCGCATGTGCTTAACGGTGGGGCCGAGGTGAAAAAATTACACATGCATAGAAGCAGAATATTGTGCCTTACATTATAAGTAATTACAATTTGTATTGTTTCAAACTTGAGTTTTGTGAAAATTTTAAGGCACATTTTGATGCTTCGTGGCTCTAGCTCTTTGCCGAGTTTTTACGATTTACTGTACCAGTTATAATTATCGGCTTCGCGATAATAACATAGTAAAATCACTGTATATGTTGATTTGATATTCTACAAATTGTAATTTGAATTATGTCCCTTTTGGGGTCAGACTAAAGGTCGTAGGGGTTATGATACATAAACAAAACTCATAAAATTATTTGTTTGTTATCATACGGTAATACTCAAAATCGTAGACTATTCAATGCATAATATTGTGCAACCAGGCGTTGAACTGCGCTATGAATTTCTCAGAATTTAGTGAATTCCTTTTGTTTCTACGTGTTTTATGTAGTGATATTATATGTCAAATCAAAGAAGGGATATAATAATGTATCACAAAGGAGTTATATTCTATTTTAAAGCAATATGAGCTACAATTTTCATACTAAATTTTTTTTTACGAAAATGTTATTTTGTACTAAAATGACAAAAAATATCATGGTTTTTAAATTTCTGTTTGCCTTATTTTTGTGGGAAAAGCCGTTAAGAAGCCTTAATTGAAGCAAAATTGAATTATTGTCGTCCTGTACAAAAATTGAACTGCGATATATTCCTTAGAAGAAAACTCATGCAGACTTAGCTTACTAGTAGGGTTTTGCAGCAAAATAAAATTCTAAAAAATACAGCTCATATTGCTTTAAACTTATTACGTCACTTCCCCCACTGCTGAAAGTGCAAAGATGTAAATCAGCGGTAAACAACGATCGTTTAAGCTCATGTTTAAAACATATTCAAGAAAGTTTTCAAGCAAATTTACTTTTCTTTATTCAAAACAGAGGACTGAATTAAAAAAAATCTCGGATAGTCGCATGCTATAAACCCGTACTCTCAGTTTAGCCGATAACTAGTCTTAGCCGATAACTGGTACAGTACCAGTAAGTTTGACAGATTTGGCAATTAAAGAAAAAAGAGACAGACTGACAAGGATAGGAACAAAGGGAAGATTGTCATCGGAGACCATGTAGATTGATGGAACAGGAATTAATTAAAAGCCGAATTAAACTTAAGTTTCCATGATGAAGTTGTAGGGGATTTGCTAGTTAGGTTCGTGCTCCATGTGTCCCGTGTCTTTACTTTATAAGTTTTAAACCATAAGTGGATTTTCGTTTAGAGGAAGTTTTGAATAAAGAATAAATAAACACTCTCAGTACATGCATCCCTCAGGGAGAGGGGTACTTGTATTTACTTCGTTTACCGTGTCGATGATGCTAAAATCGTGTTTCGTCTTTATTACACGTAATTAACAATTTATATCGTTCTACATTAATGAATATCGGAATAATAATGCTTCGAGTATCATCTGATATAAGAATTATCTATTTTAAGACACGAAAAACGTGATTCTAATTTGTAAACAAACTCTTCTTTCATCGTGTTTTCAATGCTAGGTTTTCCCGCACTCATGCGCAGTGGCGTTATAAATGGCGAATAACATTAATATTCATCAGGCGTATAGCAAAGTTTAGAGACAAATAACTAAAGACAGAACATGTTTTATGGGCCTAGAGTTTGTGAAACGTCTAATTATAAGAAGCATAATGTATATTTTTACTCAAACTCATGTCAAAAATTTTACTCCAAATACGCCACATATATACGAAAGACGAATAGGGCCACATAAAAAAAAAATTTTATCTCGTAATTACGAGAAAAGATCTCGTTATTACGAGTTAATTATCTCGTAATTACGAGAAAAGATCTCGTTATTACGAGTTAATTATCTCGTAATTACGAGAAAATATCTCGTTATTACGAGATAATTATCTCGTTATTACGAGAAAAGATCTCGTAATTACGAGAAAAGATCTCGTTATTACGAGTTAATTATCTCATTATTACGAGTTAATTATCTCGTTATTACGAGAAAATATATTGTTATAATAAAATACATAACAGTTGTTATTTGATTTATTATTGTGAAAAAATACATACACAATAAGTGTTCCTCGTTTACCGGAATCCAAGCTTCCAATTCGATTGCTTCAGCCTTTCAGTCTATTTTGGATTTTTTCCAGAAACGTTTATTCTATTTTTATTATTTTTAAATAACAACGATCATAATTTATTGATTTCCACATAAAATAATCGGATTTGATATTTTATCTTAAATGAATAAGTGGAAAGAACTTCGTGTTATTTTCAACGTATATTTCAACTCGACTCCGAAGTAAATACCAAGTAGTCCTAGTCATAAAAACACAATTCCATTAGTTACAAAGAACTATTAGTCATTTAATTTATTTATCAATCTGCTTTGCTCCTTCTTTTGAATTTTTTTCTTTTAACATTCTTAATTTATGTTCATTCATTTTACATAAAGAGACTTAGACAGTACATGTAGAACAATGAAATGCATCATTTTATATAGATCTTTTGTCGTAATAACGAGATAATTAACTCGTAATAACGAGATCTTTTCTCGTAATAACGAGATCTTTTCTCGTAATTACGAGAAAATTAACTCGTAATAACGAGATCTTTTCTCGTAATTACGAGATAATTAACTCGTAATAACGAGATCTTTTCTCGTAATTACGAGATAAAAATATTTTTTTATGTGGCCCTATTCGTCTTTCGTACATATACCTTTAAAAGAGCTTCTAGTGACATTTTACGCATATAGTTTTCATAATTTGAACCAGAGATAAAGTTAAAATTGACAGGTTTCTTGAGTAAAATATGACATCATGCTGCTTATTGTGACGTCATATCGATCAGAGGAATTTTTACTCGATCGATCGTTGACAGTTGCCTTATCATACCCGTGGTATTGTGATTGACATACTTAAGCATTGAATCCTTATTTTTTGAAAGATATAGTCTTATAACTGCAACGGTGTGTGCATACAAATTGAATAACGCGCGTTATTCAATTTATATGCACACACCGTTGCAGTTATGAGACTATCTCTTTCAAAAAATAAGGATTTAATGCTTATATTTACATTTTTTTTTACCTTCTTGCCTTGTCTGCAAATGTGAATTTTACATCAAAATTATGTTTTATCCTATGCGTAAGTTCAAATTAATTTATGGAAGAGCAACTGTAACAGCCACAAGCGTGATCTTTGAATTTTCGTTTGTGACGTTGCACTTAACAGCATTCAACGTTTGTGACGTCTCAATTAAAACTCGTGATTTAACCTTTTAGTACCCTGTCTGTGTTATGGTAGCTTTCCACACATTTTACATACAAAAAATATGTGGAATGTAAATATTTAAGTATTGCGCGTTATTTAATTTGTATGCACACACCTTTGCAGTTATGAGACTATATCTTTAAAAAAATAAGGATTTAATGCTTATATTTACATTTTTTTTTACCTTCTTGCCTTGTATGCAAATGTGAATTATACCTCAAAATTACTGTATTATCCTATGGGTAAGTTCAAATTAATGGAAGAGCCACAGTAACAGTCACAAGCGTGATCTTTGATTTTCGCTTGTGACGTTGTATTTATCAGCGTTCAACGTTTGTGACGTCACAATTAAAACTCGTGATTTAACCTTTTAGTACCCTGTCTGTGTTATGGTGCTATATCTGCAGTAGCTTTACATGCAAAATATATGTGGAATGTAAATATATGTACATGTACAACCATTTTGTTTGTCATTTCGCTGCGTTCACACAGTGAACTCAAACGGCTGTTGCTGCGATTATTGCGCTCTCTTGGCGTTTCTTCTGCGTTCCTTTAGCGTTTATAACGCGCCTCCACTGTGTTTCTAGTGCGTTGTCAGCCAGACCACAAAAACTTGTACAATGGCTATTGTACAATAGCAAGCGATATAGTATTCTTAAACTTGAAGTGGGTGACTATGTAAAAATTAGCATTTGCGATTTTTTCAGGACCTTTTCCAGTACGTACATGTAATTCATGCTTTTTTTTTACTAATGTTACTAGCCTATCTATGTTTATCTAACAGCTTATAACGGCTATGTTTTGTAGACCCGACTACTAACCTACAGTACCGTCAACGCGGATCCCGTATTTAACCGCGCTCCCCCCGCGGTTTGTTAATCCTTTCCGCGTTACACCATCGCGGTTAATTCATCGCGGTCCTCGCTGCAGCTATGTTTAAACCGCGGCGGTGTGACCTACCGTTGAACAAGGTGATCGAGATTTTTACCTGTACGCTATTAGACAATAAGACGACCACCTAACACCGAGAGTCATTCTATACTGGCCATATCTGATGTATTGTTTTCATTTCACATAAAATTATTACGTATTTTTAATGCACGTTTTCAAAACTTCTTATTAATTATTTTAGAGAAATTTTTATTAAAGAATCATCTGCACCCGTAATAATTTTCATGTAACTTTGGATATAGCTATTATTTCAAAAATATTTAATCATTTTTATTAAATAATCTACATGAAGGAGAGGGTAAGAACTATGAAATATTATATTTCGATTTTTTAATGATTTTAAACATTTCCGACTACAAAAATGATTTTAATCCATATCAGTTTGTAGCTCGTTTTACGGCACAGTCTATCGATGCTCAAGACAATTAACCTAGTCCGTGACAGGCACATGCTACACGGAGAACGTTTACCTACGGTCAACGGCATGATATGAAAATTTTACTCAACCCTAAAAATACTAAATTATATTGATATAATTTTATGTGTGTTCGATATGAAGCTACTACACAAATGTACATGTAGTATCAGCTGCGAATACCGTTTTTCGTAACCGCCCCTCCACCTCTTCATCGTTTTAATGACTGTCAAAGTACATGTAAGTATATGTTGGTAAACTTTTTCCAAGTACCATGAGATTTGGTGCCGAGCGAAGCGAGGCACCATATCGAATGGCGAGAAAAAAGTTTAACAACATACTTAGTACATGTTTTACACGAGAAATTATTTCTTTATATTTCAGTCTATTTATTACTATTCAATTGTGTTATATTTTAAGTAAGTAATAAATTTCAAAATTCTTGTTTGTTCCGCGTACAATTGTACAAATTAAAATGTATATAGTTTACCATAATTAATGAACGTCTTTTTCACGCCAAAGAGAACTATGTGGAAACGCAGTTACACGCCATGGGAGCTCCGTAGAAACGCCCCGGTCGCCGTCAGGACGCCTTGACATCATCACTCGCTATAAAAATGAAGTTAGTGGCCTACAAATAATCATTACATTCGCGTTTTTAACACTAAAAGGATGCCAAAGTATTCTCAATGGCACCAGGGTTTTCGCAAAATATTCTACTTTTACCAAAGAGTCCATTTTAATCGGTAATTTTCATATTGTATTACTATGTATCATTGTAAATATATATATATATATATATATATATATATATATATATATATATATATATATATATATATATATAGTAGCCTCGTTTAATCACATTTATTAGTTATGTCGATATACCATTAAATAATTTCTTTATTGACGGAAATATTTCTCTGAATGCTACTTTTTTATCATTATTTACATTCAATTGATTAGATATTTCAATATTTTTCCTGACATGATATGTCTATGTCAAGTGACACTTTTATTCAAACAAATAATAAACTGCATTTATTTTTTGCTATAATGTGTAAATTTCGTTCTAAGTATATCTGCATTGTCAGATTCCACTCATTCAGGGTTTGCATATTAATAACATCAAATTTGAAACTTTGTTCATTTTCAATAGAGTTGAAAAAGCAATTTATTAAAGATAGACTGAAATGCTATTTTTTCATGACTTTTGAATTTTTTGTTTTCTCTTAATTTTATTCACCTTAATTTTAAAATGATAATTGCAATTACTTCATCTTTTACATATAATGTACATGTATGTATGTAAAGATGATTCAGAGATACAATAATCAGGTTCTTTGTTTGCAAACATCATCTCGCACGTCACGATTTTGAGGTCTTCATGATAAAAGTGTGTTTAGTCGTTAATTTATATTAAATTCGAATTTTACGTATATAGACACATCAATGGATTTTATTAACCAATAATTTTTATATCCCCGCTCCGAAGAAGAGGAAGGTATATTGTTTTACCATTGTGTGTAATTCAAATTACTCCATACAAAATGTAAAAACATAAGATACAGGTATGCCAATCCTATTTTAGCAATGTCTGAAAGTAGAAATAGAGAGTTATTTAAGGAATAAGGAATCATTCTTTGAGTATTATGAGGTGATAATATCGGTTGGGGCGTGGTCAAATCCAAATAAAGCCCGAAGAGCTTTATGATAGATTTGACCACGCTTTCTTATTACTTATATTTATATTATTTCCTATTTGTACACTTTAAAACAACATTATTTTGAAACCACTATTTTTTTTATGTAACACATGCTATGTATTACTACGCGGCGCAGCCAATACCGTTTTTCGGTTATGCTTTAAGACACGCCCATTTTGTGTCACTCATGTTTTATGAAATTATTTTGGTTTTAGGGTTCAAAATTGATTAGTAATGTTATCACAGACAAAGACAGTTGAAAATATAAATATTATGGAATCTGGATAGGTCCATGTAGCTCACTACATGGCATGGGTTATCATGTAGCTCACTATCGTGCCATCGGTTATCATGTAATCTTTTTTTTCGAATATAAGCAAACTTCAAAGAACGTTTGAAAAACTAAAGAAAACTGTTTATTTTTACATCTGTATCTGAATCATCAATCAATTATCAATAAAAAGGGAGAGAAATTTTCTAGATTATCACTTTTGATCACTTCGTTACATAGAAGGAGCAGCCATTTTTTTTAAATACAGAAAGTTACTATTGGTGGTTACAAAAATGCTTGAAAATTCTAGATCATTCCGTGCAAGTCCATGGAATTCATGCTCTAATTGTAGCTTTGGTTCCTATTGGCCTAGAAATATTCCACATATATTTAAATATCAAAAGTACTTTAAATATATTTCAATAGATGTACATAATTTATGTTGTTAGTTGTTATTAAAACAAAGTAATGCATAAATTGAAGCATCTCGCCAAATAATTTCCAGTTTTTGATGTAAAAAAAAATACACGAGGTTTAAGTTTTGGGTTTAAGTTTCCATTTTTAATAAATTAGATAGTAGAAATAATATTTTTAAAATTCAACTTTCCCAAACTAAAATGAAAATGTAATACATTGGTTTTTTTTTCAAAAGACTTTAACATGATTGTATGCACAATAACAGACCTGATAAGACAAAGCAGTCTGAGAAATCTAATTCACTTAATTTACTGAAAAGGTGATCTTTCTTTGCTTTGTGCTGGAAATTCATGGTAGAGTTATGTCTCTTTGTTTACAAGAGGACTTTCTACCCGAGATGACAACCCTTGTTCCCTCCAATCTTTCTTTCGGGGAAATTGTTAACTTTACGCAAATTTTGTTTTTCTCAAGCACAACAGCGATGTTTTGTATATTCAAAGTGTGCAACTCTCGAGAAAAGGTACTTGTGTTTTTTGTGTTTATTGCTTCCGTTTTTTACCTAAATATTACTTTATATAGTAATCATCTTTTTCTTTAAATGGTTAGAATTGTATTACTACGTTGTGGTTGTGTAAAACCAATCCAGGACCTCAACCACGTGTACACAAAAAAAAATGTTAATATTGTACATAACAATGTCTGTATTTTACTGCCAGAGATTGATACAATCAGCAATGAGCTTTTTCTTTTATCTTCAAAACTTTTTCATGTACTCAAAAACTATAAGAATCCATGGTGTGAATCTGTAAAGAACATTTCAGATGATTGTGGATTGTCCTATGTATGGCAAGACAATTCTATAAATATTCCTTGGTTAAAAATGAAGTTCGCAACATACTATCAGATCAGTTTAAACAACCATGGTATAGTGATGCACAAAATTCACTAAAAAGTATAAATTACAGACTGTTTAAAAAATCATTGGCTTTTGAGGAATTATTTTTGAATTTGCATACAAAACTATGGAAGAAATATTGTAGTTTTAGAACTGGTAATGCAAAACTACCTGTTGAGACAGGAAGATGGTTCAATATTTCAAGAGAGAATAGAACCTAGCTGTAAATTATGTATTTGTAATGAAATTGGAGATGAACTCCACTATTTGTTTAACTGTTCTGATATTTGTATAACAGATGCTAGAAACATGTATTTACCATTGACAGGCGGGGTAGATTTGTCAACAAGTTGGTTAGCAAGTTTAATTTTGTAATTTCTTTGGGCATTGCGGAGTAGGCTTATTATTTCATTATGAATAGATCTAAACTGTTACCAATGTTGTGGGTTATTGGTGCGTACAGCTTTTTTATGGATTCTTTTTCTTTGTCGCATTCGTTTGCGGATAGCAGTAGATATATAAGGCTTATCAGAAGGACGAATAGTAACAGTTTTGGTTGGTACACGCTTTTCAATGAGTTTTAAGTATTTTTCAGTAAAATTATTGTATATATCATTAATGTTCTCTGAGTTGAATACTTCTTCATCCCAATTGACAAGTTTCAAATCAGCATTTAAGCCCTGGTAGTTAGCAAGGTTATACTTTTTTATTACACGTTTGTAAGCTTTTTGTTTTGGGATCTTAAATGATAAATGAATAGTAACAGGGGAATGTGAACTACATATGGGTTCATCTACAATAACATTTTCAATACAATGTACATCATTAGTAAGGGCAAGATCTATACAAGAATATGAACCACTGTTAGCTATAAAGTTTTGTTAACAACATTGTAAATATTTAAACACTGTAAGAGTGTTTTAAAAGTGTTATTACCTGATGCAACCATGTTAACATTAAAATCTCTGATATTTCTAAAGCATTCGATAGAGTTTGGCAACTAGGTCTTATTCATAAACTTGAGGGACTAGGTTTTGGGGGTAACATATTAGGCTGGATAGAAGATTATTAGGACTCATAGGCAACAGATAATAACATAATTTACGCGCATGTAACAATTCGTTTTATTATACTTTCATGTTAAATACTGAAACCTGATTGGTATAGACGCAGTTGACAATCCGTTCTCATACCCTTCAGCGTTAGCAACACACTTGGTAACGGGCCGATAGAACGAATTGTTACATGCGCGTAAATTATGCGCGTACGGTTCGTCGTAGAGCTCACGTCTTTTCTATTTAAAAGTAGTAAAATTTGCTATAAAATTAAGACATTCAGTATAATAAAATAACAAGTGCCTGTTTGGGAGGGTACCAGTTGAAATTGACACCCCTTGAAAACCATTGTCAACCTCCGCTTCGCGTCGGTTGACAATGATTTTCTTGGGGTGTCAATTTCAACTGGTATCCTCCCAAGCAGGCACTATTTATATAGTGTTACCCATTGCCAAGTGTGTTGCTATGGCTGAGGGTAATAGAACGAATTATCAACTGCATCTTAACCAATCAGATTTTAGTAATTAACATGAAAGTATAATAAATGTATATATTCCTACTATCTAAAAACATCATGATCTTTTCAACCCGTGTCTGCTAGAAACAGTGCCTATGTGGATTTCAAAAGTCTTTTGAAACTGCATGAATTTTGATGAAAGGAATGAGCAGGCAATCCAACTAAAGGACCATACGAATCACGGCGAGGATAATACAACCCAAAGTGAAATCATTGAAGTGCAGGTCTTCCTGATGTTGGCGAGGGCATGAATCTGAAAGACGATTCTGCTCGATAGTACCAAGACACTAATGTGGAGGATGACGTGACGACCAACAATACGACAACTGTGTGTGGAAGGAAGATTAAACCTCCAGCCGGATATGCAACTTAAAATTACATGATTATTTGAACATTTTAATTGATGTTTATTTTAGTTCATAGAGATGTTTGTTTATGTATATTTGATTAATTTTTCTTTATTTTTGAACATTCGTGTTGTATGACCCTTTGGTTGGGGCCAATATGGGCATATATTTCAAATGTATTTAATCCCTCTACTCCCATATATATTTGAGAAAAAGTAAATGCATTGTTATGATGTCAATATTAAAAGCCCTCTTCCTAAGTTGTGAAATTCATAACCCCTTGGGCAGGAGTTCAGGTCCAAGGGTAGGGCTAATATGGCCATATGATGCAACTCGCATGTGGAATTTGTTGTTAGTCCTCTACCAATATTATGAAATTCATGGTCCCTGGCTTAGGAGGATAGGCTCTTGGGCGGCGTCAATATGGACATATAGTAAAAATGTATTGATTAAATAATATTTTCTTCTGTACCATCACAGTTGTGGGAGATAAAGTCATATATTGTAAAAATGTGTTATTGTGTTCATGATGTCCTGATATTAAATTTTGCAATTTACTGCCCAGGCCAGTGGGCAGAAGTTAAGGGTTTTTTTGGAGGATGGGGGGGGGGGGCAATATGGTCATGTATTGAACATGCATTTTTACTTAGGGTAGTTGCTGTGTGTCATCCATGAACAATTTTAACTTTATCTTGAACACTACATGGTTATTTGTCAATAAGCAATATTGAATTAAACATATGTTCTATTTTAGGAAATCTATCCTGTGATTGTATACTTGTAGAAATAAGCTATATGCATTTTGTGTGCATTATAAATTAAACTGTGAATATTATAATGAAAGATTGACTGTTTAAGGTTTCTTATTACCAAAAGTTTTCAATATTTTAATACAATATTTGGCCCCTGGAGCTAAGGTACGGGTATATTACCCGTTTATAAATAATCTGAGATTCCTCCGACTTTTGACCCCCCTCAATATTTTAATGAATAAATGTCTTTTCAAACATCAAATAATAAAAGCGGCGGGGTAACAGTAAGAGGAGTCTCATATTAGAAGACGCAAACATGAGGCTCTCTGGCATGTCAACCTTAGGGCTATGGTACTCAGATTACCGTCAAGGCATGTGGGCCTCTTATTTCTTACCAGGTATGTATGCAAAAGTTTTTTTTTAAAGGGTAATAGTAACTAGTTGTTTTACAAAAACAAAGCATTATTTAACTCTGTGGGAAAATGTCTGGATATTTGTGATTGATGGCATCCTTCTTGTGATGGTAAAACCATTATAAACAAATGTACTTTGTTTTAAAAGCCCTATATTTCTATATAGCGTTAACGGTCGTTGGTGGGGAGGGGGGTTGCAGACAATGTTTTACAAAATATTCTGTTTTATTGTTTCACAGTTAAATACAACTCTGAAAAACGTAATCTTGACGGACAATTCAATGATATAGATGAGATTTAACTGTATTCACGACACCTATCTCTACATTGTGTAATAGGAATATATCTGTTTTTAATGAATTTATACTACTGTTTGCACCCCCAGAATATTTGATGGACATTGCATGTGTGGCATATATCTAACACAATGCTTATATTAATTAATTTTTTTTTACAAGTATTGAATATGTTTGAAAAAATTATTTATCTAATACGAAAACGATTTTAACTAAAAAATGTCGTTTGAATACTATCAATTATGGATAGATAATGTCAACAAATTTAAAATGAATTTCCAGCTAAAACGCAATTTCACAACTAATAATAGATTATCGATTTTAATAAACTAAACTGACCCACTTTGAAGATAAGTTATTGCATGTAGGTTGAATGAAAAAGATATTAAAGGACATGACAAATTTTTTCTTTATTTGAAGTAGCTAACAAGGCGGCTTTTATGTTCAAATAGATGTATGAAATTTTGATAATTCTTGTAGCAATTGAATTAATTCAAAATTGTAACGGTTATTTTTTGAAAACAGATAAGTATTCAAATATTTATATTCTTCTTTTGAAGATAGTTGCATCAAAGAAAAAATTAAAACATTGCTGAAGACAAGCAAACCATATAAAGTTGAAAAGAATCTTAAATCACGCATAAACTACGTCATAATAAAAAAAATACCTCCTACATCGCTTTAGAAAGAGAAATGTTCCCTAAATTCAAACAATAATTCTGAGTTTTTTCCATTGTTTATCTTTTTATCACTACACTTGATTGACAGTCTAATTAAGTAACTAAAGTCAGATCATCTCTGCGTACTTTGGATATTTACCGAGTAGAATAGCTGGCTTTCTTTCAATGTTTTTAAGAGTGCACGTGGGAGTTACAGTAAATACAGCATACAGGGAAATATTCACCCCTTTCGCCTTCGTTGTCAGCGGACATATTTAAGACTGGGCGAATTCTAATGTCTCAGATAATCTCTCTTAAACACAACTTTGTTTGGGCGAATTCAAGAAGGGGCGAAACCGTTTGCAAATGAAAAGGGCAAAAATAACACAAGGCGAATATAACCCTGTATACAGTGTTAACATACACTTAGTACATCTTCAAATTCTAGAATTTTTTGAAAAAAAAAATTGCTTCTTTTTATAAAAGAAAGTTTTAAAAATTGAATCAATTCTGATCATAAATTCGGAATCGTATAAATGATACAATTACACAATAACAAATTATTTTAATATTTTTACGCAGACCATCATTCATAACTTTTGGTCTTTTGTTAATATGAAAGAGTGAGGAGGTATCAAACATTGAGATCCCAACAACAAATCTATCAGCAATGCTAATATCAACCAATCAGTCATTTCGTCTTTTCGGCTACCAATAGTATGGAATTTGTCTTTCTCAGATTTTGCTGAAACGACCACCCTAACAATATGGCCATTACTTCATGCATTAGGAGAAAGCAGGTTTAAGCGTGTCTGGTGTGATAGCAATTTCTATAAAAAATTAAAAGTTAGAAAAATGCCAAGGTTTTGGTATCTTTTTGTGTAGGATGTTCAGTACTTACTACTGCCCCTATATAGAAAGTTATCAACCTATTCAGTTTAAGGCCAATTTGACTGGCATAATGGCTAAGTCTTTGTAATTTCTCTTATATGATTGCGTCCATGAGAAAAGGGTGCTTATGGCATTTTTTGCACATTTTGAGATTTTTACAGAATTGAATAAAACACATCTCAAAGTTGTCAAATCTGAAATTTTATGGCTATGAACCAGTTCTAAGTTGAGGTTTTTTCCGTTTTAAGTGAGGCTATTTCAACAGGAAAAAAATGATCCCGTGTTATGCACATGCAACGTCAAAACAATTTTAATGTAAAAGTGACCGTGACTTTGAACCGTAACAAAAGTAAACTACAGCACTCTGTAATTTTATTTATTTATGGACTTCTTTGTAGGTCGATATGTGGTTATAAGGACCCATATAAAGTGATATCGACCGAAGCAATATAGACTGAGATTGCGAGGTCAATATCACTTTTCTGTGTCTTCGGTCGATATCACTTGACATGGGACCTTATAGCCACATATTTATTGAACAATGATGTCCATAATAGTTATATTATCACCCGATTAGACAGTCATATTTTAAAAAACTAGTAAATGTAGCTAAACTCAGACAACCAGATTTCTTAAGCTCTTTGTTCAATCATCCAAGGCAGACGATCAAGGTCAGTTGACGGTGAAGACTCATTGTCCAGGGACAGAATATGTCAAGTGATTTTTTACAACAAATGAGAATTACAAAATTAATTGGTTTATATAAGTTAGTTACGCACTAATGTGTGTTTTAAAATAGTATGTACAGTACAGAGCCCTGGTAACTTGATAAATGCTATAACAATAGCTTACTCATAAGGTACTGCATAGAGTACATAAATAGATTATATAATATTTATTAATTGAAAAATACGTATATGATTAAAAGCCAGTTTCACTTATATAGCTGATAAATGGTCTTCGAGTATCTTTATATGGTACAAAAAGGTACAAAGTCTGCTATGATTAGTGTAATCTTATAGTTTGATAGAAAGAGGTGATATAAGGAAGCAAACATTTAAACTGTGTCTAATTTGGTATACATAATAAAATATACTGGTACAGTACCATATCGGTAATGTCTTGATTACTAGTGTAATATTCATTGTTATCATGATACATTTTGGCAGGGTTTTAGCGATCATAAATAATGATTACATTTTGTGTTATAATATTATTTAGTTAAAATCAACGCAAAATGTAACATTGCAAAATGTTATAAATATGAATCGAGTGATGTATTCTTATTTCTTGTAATCTAAAGCACATACATTTACAATATTAAAATTTCAAAATGAAATTATTAGATCCATGATTGTCGTCATTCTTTTCCGGTTCCGGTTCATTCTTTTCCGGTTCGTCTTGGTTGATGTAATTATGTAAAATGTTATTAAAATTCAAGTCATGATGACAGGATGAGCCTGTGTTATCCATCCAACTGAATGATAACTGAAATGTCGGAAATGTTAGGGGCCGGTGACTAATTAGCACAGCTTCGTTTGATTGCACGCACAAATTGCCTGTAAACATCTATATAAAATATCAATTAAAAAATGTACCATGCAGTTAGTGAAAATTAATAAAAATAAACCACAAACGATAAAGGATGATGATTTCAACGAAAGACGTCGTTTAAAATATTCATATCATAATGTACCATTCCGTTTTCATCAATCAAAACCAATCTCAAAATATTTTTTCTTTATAAAATAATAATTTCATAATGCACCCGCGTACCATTCCATGTAAATCAAAAAGATGCAGAGAACTGCAATGAATTTTTTCTAAGTTGTTACCTTTGTACCTTTCCGTGAAAATCATCAAAATTGATGCAGGAGATTGCAATTTAGAAATCTCTGAATTTCAAGTAAAACACAATGTTTTTCTGTATAAAATATTCATTTCATAATGTACCATTCCTTGTAAAAATCAATCTAAATTGGTGCAGGGAGTTGCAATAAAAGAGTGTTATGAATTTTAAGCAAAACACAATATGTTTTTCTGTATAAAATATTCATTTATAATGTACCATTCTATGTTAATCAATCAAAATTGATGCAGGGAATTGCCATGAAAGAATTCTCTAAACTTTAAGATATTAAAATATTAATTTTATATGTACCAGTCCGTGTAAATCAATCAAAATAAATCACATATGATGCAGATGACTGTAATGAAAAAAATCTCAGAATTTTAAATACAAAAGCAATATTTCCTGTATATTGGAAGACTGCATGCAATTTAGATTAAAAAGATTCCCAGACGTTGACCATTTTACATGTTTTCTTTAGATTTTGTGATTCTCTACATAATAATGAAAGCTTGATATTAAAGCAATTTAATTAAAAGCAGTGTTGTCTGCTGCATTTTAATACAGCATAGACTTTACAGTTTAAACTGTCAAATTCAGTTGTACTTTCGGATAACTGCATGGACAATCAGGATAATAAACCTTCATACTATAGCTACGTATACTGGGCCGTGACCGCTTCGATGACCATAAGTACGCAAAAATATTGAAACTCAGGTTTATTACACCGTGTATACACACTGCCAAGCAAATTTTAAACATTGTATCACTAAATATACGGCGTTTTAATCAACACTTAGATTGTATCCAAGATTCTCTTTTATTTTCATTAAAAGGGGAATATGAGTGAAGACTGTGTGCTTTTGAGCTCATTTAACCAGATATTTTTCAAGTCCTTTTTATTTTTAGTAATCCACCAAATAATGATTTGAAAAATAAGGGACAGTATAGTGTGCGCAACGTTCCTTTAAGTTTATGCATTGTACATTGTTCAAAACAATAACATCAACGGTCATTGCTCAAGAATGATAATATTTGTTATGTCCAGAATTTCCGTTTTTGACATCAAGCAATATCCAATAATCTGAATGATTTAGCCTTTGCTGTTCATGAATATCAATATGATGTAACAGAAAGAAACACATATACACGTACACTAAAATTAATCACAAAATATTCCCACAACAATTATTCAACATACATGTATAGCCAATATTTGAACTAGCATATTTTGATAAATATAACATAAATGAGAGAAAAAACAACATGAACTTGTCAATATATCTTCAAGAGTTAACCCAAAATAAAGAGTTAACCCAAAATAACGTGTTGAATTAATAAAAACCTGGTAAAAAAAATACTATAGTGCCGTCGTGTGTTTCCGATAGTCATGTGTTTCCGATTTTCTATTTTGGTCGCGTGAGTTTTCTTCAAAATGACGTCATTTTCCTAATTACTTCGGACACCGGACGTACGAAATCTCATATCGTCTTTATATACATAATAATCAAAGTTATGCTATGTGAAGTTGTTAAAATCACACAATTACTCAAGAAACTCATAAAAAACTAATTTCTACTATTACTTTGATTAAAGTCACTAAAATTGACCTAAATCCTTACTATAATATCACAGAATCTAAAATTACTTATCGTCCGGTCAAATAAACCTCTGATGGCATACTTTCATGCTAAAAATATCATATGACTTAGTAAAGTCTTTCTTAGTTTTTCAAACTTAGGAGCGATATAAATTAAGCTTCTTTTTAAATAAAAACGTTATTAATAATCAAACAAATGACGGTATTGTAATAATTATAATAGATGTTATGAAGTTATGGGGAAAATTAAATATTTTGACGATTTACGTTGAAATGAAAGGCTTAGAAAAAATTGAAAATGATATAGAATACATTCAAAAGGTTATCACACATTTCTGTTAAGTATTATTGAAAAAAAAATGCTGATGAAACATGCTATTGAAAACACATGACACACATTTTCCTTGGTCAAATGTGGCATCCAGTTTATTTATAGCTAGAAATTACATATGATGTCGACTAACTATGATTTTGTATCGGCAATTTTCGATGCTATGTCTGAGGTTAAAAATTATTTAGTTTCAAAAATGTTAAATGAAGAGACAGCCATTAGAGACATCGTTTAGTGTTAGACTATCGGAAACTCATGACGCCAGGATACTCGTTGTAAAGTATACTCGCTTTATGCTTTCTACTTTTCGGACGACGTCATGAAATAACGTCAAATTTCTCTGTTTTGTAAAAAATGCCATAAGACCCTTTTCTCATGGGCGCAATCATATATGGTCTTGTCAAGCTGACAGTAGCGCAATATCATCAGCAAAGTCAATGTTCTCTAAGTCATCAGCAAAGTCAAGGTTCTCTAATCATCAGCAAAGTCAAGGTTCTCTAAGTCATCAGCAAAGTCAAGGTTCTCTAAGGGGGGGGGGTTGACCATATAATGCCTCGTTTACAGTCATCTGTAGTTTTCTTCAATAACCAGTCGATGGCAATCAGAAACAAGATGAGAGAGATGATGCACCCCTGTCTGACTCCTGACTTGACTGAGAACCAGTCTGTCCTCTTGTTGTTCAGAATGACTGCACATTCAAACTGTGTATAAACACTTGATGAGGGATACGGGTTTTTTCTGGCATTCTGTAATCTCTTACAATTTTCCAAAATGTGTTTCTGTGAATACTGTCAAAAGCCTTCTTGAAATCTATGAAATTTAAATATAATAGTGGAGTTTTCCATTAAATTGATTGCTCAATGGGTTTTTTTTTAAAGTGGCTGGCTCCGGTCTGTTTAAGACCTATTTAAAGTGGTTTAGCCATCTTATTGCATGTTCTCTGTCATGCAGTTGTAATGATTTTACCATGGATGTCTTTCACAGGTGGTACTTGGTTTGTTTTGCCAGATAATTCCTTAGTTTTAATAAGTTTTTCATAATTTTATATGAGTGTCCAGATCTCCTCTCTAGGTAGCATTTTCTGCTTCATTCGCAAAGTGATAAATGACATTACGTTTGTCATTCGTGGCTTGTTTCTTAAGTTCCTTGAATTTCTCGTTGTATTATTGTTGAAGTTGCTCTATTTTATATCAGGATTCCTGCTGTACGTTGCATTCTTGCATTTATCTCTGTAATAAGTTTGTTTTTATGAGATGAGTTTTGTTTCATAAACAATGAAGAATAACAATTTTACTAATTGCACTATTTTGTCACCAAATGTAGATCATTCAAGTAACAGATTCAGGAAAAACACCAAAAAGGAACTGCCATCAATTTTATACATTTCAATTTGAAACTACACTTAACGACCGTCAATTTAAATATTTCAGAATGGGAGAACTTGTCCAAAATCATTTTTGCATCACAAGCATATCATTTAGATGAAAGATGTTATGTACAATGCATCAAACAACCTCATTAAAATTTCACTCAAACAGCGAAGAGGTAGCAGGTTAAAATCTTAATGACCAACTTAGCCTTTCCAGCAAACAGTTCAGCTTTGTATCATTTTGTGATTCGATTCTATTGTATTTGTTGTTTGACGTAAGAAAAATTAACGGTGTTCCTTGCCCTGCAGTAATTATTTTAACATGTTCGAGATATTTGGAACATTATAATCAACCCTCTCTGTTACGGCTGCCTGACATCTTTGGCGATCGAGCAGATATTAGGCTTACCAGCACTCCTCACATGGACTTTTATTTTATTTAATGGGGTCTAATTTATTATATTCGTTGGCATCAATTTTCATATATTTAGTGAAAATGACAGTTACAAAAAATGAAAATTCATTGTAAATAATTCAATCAATACAAAATGGTATCAGATTTTGCACTTCATTTTCAAAAGACTTTATTTTTACTTTGTTGATCAATTAGCCAAGAACTCTACGGAAATTGATAATTCAACGAATACTGAGAACCCAAACTATTGGACGTGTCATTGTCTGAATGTGCATGGTCTAACTTTACGCAACGAATATCTGGTTCAAAACTTTACGTGGTGAATATCTGGTTCAAAACTTTAGGCGGTGAATATCTGGTTTAAAACTTTACATGGTGAATATCTGGTCTATAATTTTACGCGGTGAATATCAGGTCCATAACTTTACGTGGTGAATATCTGGTCCATAACTTTACACGATGAATATCTGGTTCAAAACCTTACGCGGTGAATATCTGGTTCAAAACTTTATACGGTGAATATCTGGTCTAAAACTCAATGCGGTGAATATCTGGTCTATAACTTTATGCGGTGAATATCTGGTCCATAATTTTACGTGGTGAATATCTGGTTCAAAACCTTACGCTGTGAATAACTGGTCTATAATATCTGGTCCATAACTTTATGCGATGAATATCTGGTTCAAAACCTTACGTGGTGAATATCTGGTTCAAAACTTTATGCGGTGAATATCTGGTCTATAACTTTATGCGGTGAATATCTGGTCCATAACTTTACGTGGTGAATATCTGGTCTATAACTTTACGTGGTGAATAACTGGTCTATAACTTTACATGGTGAATATCTGGTCTATAACTTTACGCGGTGAATATCTGGTCCATAACTTTATGCGGTGAATATCTGGTCTGTAACTTTACGCAGTGAATATCTGGTCTATAACTTTACGTGGTGAATATCTGGTCCATAACTTTACGTGGTGAATATCTGGTCTATAACTTTACGTGGTGAATAACTGGTCTATAACTTTACGTGGTGAATATCTGGTCTATAACTTTACACGGTGAATATCTGGTCCATAACTTTATGCGGTGAATATCTGGTCTGTAACTTTACGCAGTGAATATCTGGTCTATAACTTTACGTGGTGAATATCTGGTCTATAACTTTATGCGGTGAATATCTGGTCTATAACTTTACGTGGTGAATATCTGGTTCATAACTTTAGGCGGTGCATATCTGGTCCATAACTTTACACGGTGAATATCTGGTTCAAAACTTTACGCGGTGAACATCTGGTCTAATCTTGGGCTCTGCAATTGAATTATTCACAAGCAGCCTTGGTCATTATTTAATACAACTAATGAATAAAACTCAAATGTCTGGAATATACGAATCTTTATTTCAATTTCTGCCCAAATCGTCTATAAGAAATGTTTTATCATTGATTATATTTAATTTATCAATTGCAACAGTCTGGATATGAAATTTAATTTACTCTGTCTTTTATTGGTCACTATTTTTGGTCTTCTATCAGTGTTTATCTTTGTATCATAAAAAAGTAGAAGTCATATGATCGACACAACAAACAGCGATATTCTTACAAGTTCGGCAAGAATTTTTTCTATTATCCTCGAGGTTCTTCTTCCTCAGTTTTCATATTCAGCCATTGTAATGCCACGCCAATATTTCCCGCCATAGACCCGTGTATACTGTCTGATATCAAACTCCAATGCCGATTACATGTAATTTTTATTTCTCAATCGTGTTTGTAAACAAGGAGGATTATTCACTTTATTAGGAATGAATAAATAGGAATTATTTAAATAAAGTAAAAAAAAAAATAACTAAATAGGCATAGAAACACGTATTGAACAAATGAGTTTAAAAGGACAAGAGCTTTCATTTGACATCAAGAGAAGGGGGCTGTCCTATCCACACATAGCAAAGGTTGTTTCCCTTTGCGGGGTCAACCCAAAGGTCGAAAGGGGTAAAACCCAACATTCCCCTTCTTTATGCACCCAAATATTTGGGCGTCATGTGATGAAATCACTGAACTATATTTATTCTTTTAATGTGTGGGATGCCCCATCCTGTGGCAATCAAAATATACACCAAAATCAGATTTGTATGTCAAATGACAAAGTTACAAACCTCTAGTCAAATGGATATGCAAAATCAGATTTATTAAGACTGCACAAGTAAATGAATCGTAATAAATCGTATCTATAATTGCCATACATTTATATGCATTGGGTGTCTTTTTTATGTCCTTGGTCCTATAATACACCAAGTTTGTGCTAACAAAATGAATACCGCGCGTTAGCGTTGGTGGAGTTTTGTTTTGTTTTTGTTTTGTTTTCGGCTTTTTTTGTTGTTTTTTGGGTTTTTTTTTACGAAATGTTGCATGCGATATAATTGTTCTTAAAGATAAATTATCCATTGTCCATTTTTAAGAAGAACGTTGCTGATTGGGTAAGCAGTGGGAAACTGATGCTCCATGATTTTTACGTTCTTAAACGCTTCCCCGATTCCGACGCGAACATTTCCATGATCCCAATCGACCCAGTACCGGACAAACTCACTGGGTGAGAGATATGATCCGATGTGTTGGGAGTGGCAGGTTCCGGAAACAAATCCGTCTCTCATACAATTCAGGTCCATTGAAAATCCTTCCAATATAATCCAGTAGCCAGGAAAGGCCGATGTGTTACCAGAAGACAGACCGAAGTAGGCATCATTAGATGCTTTCACCGAGAACTGAATTGACAGCCTGCCTAATAACAGAGGGCCTATGTCAATCCAAGAGTTTGGCGCCGTTATGTATATTTCTGTAAAAGGAGAGATGTTACGTTAATTTAGCCAATAAGTTAATGCCCTCTCCCTTGTATCAATTTAAATGGGTTTTTTATCATTTATTTATTAAAGGATTTATCCAAGGTTTATTTAAATCAACAATGCTCTCTTTACTGTATTTGTTTGAAAATGTTTGCGAATGATCGTTACCTTACATAAATTGAACATCAAATTGTTTGAGATTTGGGTTGAACTTAAAAATGATGCAATATCCAACTAACCAAAATACGGAAGTCAAACCCTATCCGCGAACACATTTAAGGAACTCATAAAAAATAAATTAATAGATCGTGCAAACGTTCCCTTACTATTGCAGAAATGTCTCCATCCGACTTCTGTTATCCAAGTTCCGGTCAAAAGGTCAATTTTAAGAAGGCATTTATAATGCACCAAACAGATCTGATCGCCATCATGGCAAGAAAATGATTCTCCTTTCATCATCAAAGCTCTTGTTCCGCATTCTATACACCCGGTATTCTCTCTTTGGTGTAATACATGGATGTTGGAATAAACATCATTCATATCTTTCATCACTGACCAAAGAATTTGTTCAATGGTTCCAGAACACACAATGCATAAAAGTAGGATGTGAATCTTTAGAACCATCTTAACGCATAAATGGCCGTATTGAGGGAGATCACGGATGTTTTTCTAACTTATATGTAAAACTTAAACCAACGTTCTATAGAATACGTTTCCTCCTACGACTAATTGAAGCTTGTTAGTTACAACAATTTTATTTATTTCTAAACATACTCAATCATTGATTTTTTTCCTTTTGAAGAAGTATGGATGGCGGAAAGGGCCAAAAATACCAAACAAAAACAAACAAAAAAACCGCGCGGAATATTCAATGCCTGCACAGCCTGGATCCCTTTTCACAAAAAATCTTAAGATTTAGCGTAAGCTTTAAACTTAAGAATATCTTACGAGAAAATTTCAATTACTACAGTAACTTATGTCTAATTTTTTATGTATTTGATGGTGAAGAAAGTGCCGTCAGTATTATCTCCCCTTTGTCATGCACTAAATTACAAGAGTGAACTCCCCATCGAGCATATAAATTAAAACACCAGCATCATTATCTTTTTTTCACTTCCTGTTGTTGAGAAGAAAGGTTGTTTGATAGATTAATATTAAAATAGAGTTTTCCTTTGATAAGAACTTGCATATAATTTTTTTTTATAATCCTTGGACAATATTTGACCATTTCCTTCTTCTCTACTCCCACACCGCAGTAAGAAAATCTGAATTCATAATAAGGTGGAAGCCCTCTACCAAAATTGTAAATTTCATGCCCCACCCCGCCCCGGGGTAGGGGATTTTGACCCTAGGGCGAGGCCAAAATGGTCATATACATGTATTGTTAATGCATATACATGTATAATGTTTAAAAATCTCTTCTCACACATATGTAAGGAAAACTGAGTTCATAATTATGTAGACCAGGAAGCCCTCTAAGAAAATTGTAAATTTCATGTTCCCTAGTTAAGATAGGGGTTTTAAATCTAGGACGGAGACAAAACAGTCATATAGGGTAGGGGTTCTTACTGCAGGGTGTGGCCAAAATGGTCATATAGTGTTAATGTATATAATGTTTAAAAATTTCGTTACGTCTACTGACATAGAATAAAAACTGACTGCATATTATATTGAAAAACCATTAAGCTGTCCTCTTTAACTAAATTTCATAGCACCTATGGCAGGGGTATGACTGGGTGTATATTAGTCTTATTATTTTATTCTGCTCTGGAATTTTAATGAAAGAAATAAGTAAATTCACATATTTAGAGAAAAGAGAGAATGAAGCTGTCTGTCAAAGTTAAGATATTGAAAGCATTTGGAAAAAGTTCGGGGGGGGGGGGTTGTAACAGTTAATGGAGTTATCTTCCCTTGCTTGTTCATATCTAGTAATTTAAAATTATTGATAATAATGTAATTAAGAAGTTGTATGATTAAAAGAGTTTTACAATTCTTTTTAAAATTTAAAACAAAACAACAGAAACAATTTTTTAATTTTCTAAATAAACAAATAGAATTGTTGATAGTAAATAATTGGCTAACCAAAATCACTGATAAGTGGAACACATGTAAAATGATTTTTGGATAAATGCCAGATGGTGACGTAGTAGCAAAGGTTGAATACTGTAAAGCTGGTACTGAGAAGTGAGAAGAGATGATAACATTTTTATCGCTTAAGTTCCCTACCCCCTCTAGATCCGCGTATGCTGATATACATGTAATAATTATTATAGTATACCCAAATCACATAGACAGGTGTTGCTAAAACGCAGAACGGAAAATATTACATCATGCTAATTATTGAGATATAAATGGAAACAAAGTATATATAATTTGTACAAGCTGTTCATACCTGCAAATGAACTACATCAATTGCATTCAGCCTGCTGATGCCCGGAACGGAAATGTATCATTGTATTAAAATGTTAACAATATTTAGAACAATTTTAACAACACCTTGGACTTTCGGTAGGACGTAACTAATCTATTTCTTGCGACAAAACAAGTTAAAAATGACACTGGTTTTCACAGGTGCTTGAGGACAGGACCGACCCCCCCCCCTTCCATCTCCCCACCGTTAAGTATCTACACCCACGGGACTTTACTAATTGTTTTCTTTGAATTATCTTTTTATGACATATATATATAATCTGATGTATACAACCATCGCAAAAAATTACCTAAAACAAACATTTTGAAAAAAAAATCCTATATACAACTATAGAGTGATATGATTTTTTTTCAAAATGTTTGTTTTAGATATTTTTTGCAATGGTTGTATACATTAGGTTATAAATATGTCATAAAAAGATAATTCAAAAAGAAAAAAAATGAGTAAAGTCCCGGGGGGGGGGTAGACACTCGGGGTGGGGGATGGAATGGGGGAGGGTCGGTCCTGTCCTCAAGCACCTGTGCTGGTTTTAAGTAAAATATACACAGATTGTGTGTTCTTAACGCAAAACCAGACAAATCGTGTTGATTTCAAAGAGCCTTGGCTGAGTGGCCAGCAATGAAATAGACAGGCCTACATCACATAGCTGGTCGATACAACTATACCCAAAGTCCAAGCTCTTCTTAAAATGGTTCTAATACTATTATAGTTCATTTTCTTTTACAACATTATATACTGACTAGCAGTGTAGCACATTTTCATGTAGTCAAAGCGTTTGGTGTGATCATCATAAGATCGAAACCGGCTAGGGATTTTACAGTATTAAACTCTAAAAGAATGTTTAATTTATTTAATATATAATGTTCTTTCATCGTCATATTGATCTCTTTTTGTGCATAAAAAAAGCAACAACAAAAACCAGTGCACTGAATTAAGTTACAAGTTAAACAGCTTATAAACACGATACAGTGGCGTCGGAAGCCAATTGAAAGTGTGGGGGGGGCTAGACTTATCTTGACAAGCCAATATATATATATATATATATATATATATATATATATATATATATATATATATATATATATATATAAAACAAGAGGCTCATGGGCCACATCGCTCACTTGAACAAAAGTTGTAACATTCTATTTTGTGGCATATGCTATTTCCGTTTTAAACTTTGAACGTCTTTCTTGGGCCCCAGTATTCGTCCATGGTTTTTGGTTGGCTTAAACATTTTAAAATCAATACTATTTGAGGATCCTTGAATAATAATCTCACAAACTTTAACATTGTAGTTCTCACGAAGAAAATTTTAAAACATTTTTAAATAATTATATATCTATGTTAATCTTTGAAGCCCTCTTGGGGA
The DNA here is from genome assembly GCA_020458035.1 of Magallana ariakensis. Lineage (NCBI taxonomy): Eukaryota > Metazoa > Mollusca > Bivalvia > Ostreida > Ostreidae > Magallana > Magallana ariakensis. Next base: position 62,327,682 of record CM035813.1, read on the forward strand.
CCCAGTATTAGTCCGGAGGTAACAGCTTTATTATTACATTATTTAACGATGCTTGCAAAGTAGTCTAACATATTGAATCATTGTACTTCTCCAGAGGAAGAGTTTTAAACATTTTTCCTCTATGTTAAACTTTGAACCCCTTTTAGGGCCCCAGTATTAGATCGAGGATCACAGCTTTTATAATTTAGAATCTACATTATTTGAGGATGCTTACTTAGTTATCTAACAAATTGAAGCATTATAGCTCACGAGAAGAAGATTTTAAAACATTTTTCCTATTTACTTCTATGTTAAACTTTGAACCCCTCTTGGGGCCACAATTTTGGTCCGGGGGTCTCGATTTTACCAATTTAGAATCTGTAATAACCACGGATGCTTTCATAGTAATCCCACAAACTGTTGCACTGTAGTTCTTGAGAAGAAGATTTTGAAGCACGTTCCCTATATATTTATATGTTAACTTTGAACCCCACCTGGTGCCCCAGTATTAGTCTGGGGGTCACGGCTTCCACAATTTAGAATCTTCACAAATTGATAATGCTTGAATAACAATCTCAAAAACTGTACCATTGTAGTTCTTGAGAAGAAGATTTTTAAACACTTTCCATATGTACTTCTATGTACTTCTATATTAAACCTTGATCCCATTCTGGGGCCCCATTGTTGGTCCGGGGGCCACGATTTTAACAATTTAGAATCTACAATAGCCAGATGTAAGCAAAGTACTAGTAATATCCCAAACTGTTGCATTGTAGTTTGTGAATAACATTTTTAAACATGTTTCCTATATATGTTAAACATTGAAAGTTTAAAGAGACAGTACGGCGCATCTTATCAAAAACCGACTTGAAAAAATTTTCCGATCGGGTTCGGTATTTTTGTACTACTCATAAATGTATAAACTTTCAGAAAATTACAAATTTCTCCGTGAAATAAATCTAATTATTTCATTAAAATTAATAATTAGGTATAACCTATACATATATACATCGCCACGTGTAACGGGGTTCCACTTTCTATACCATTACGCATGCGTATTTACTATAAACAAACCAGCATGGCGAGTAAGAGACCGGGTAGGCCTGCTTACTTGACTGAATTGGCAAAGAAAATAAGGTAATAATTGTTCAAAGTTAAAATAACCACAGTTATTATTTTGTAAGCATGTATTTTGCGTGTTTATCATAGGAGTTGCTACAACCTAAATTCATTTTTGGAAGTGAGGCCCCTTGAGGGATAATTTGACATATTTATGTCTGTTAAATTAAAAATGAATTGAAATTGGTAAACCATTAATAAATTATCGTGAAAGTGATGATGTGTTCCGTTTAGAGAGTCCCTTTTACCTCGTATACCATGATGACCGTAGTCGGGCGAAGATATTGTAGTTTTCAGCACGTGTCAATTACTGTCAATCAAAATCCACGTGGTACAAATAAACGATATAAGATTATTCCGGTTTGTACGACCCTTAAATTTCCGGAAGCTAATAATTACATTAATTAGGTATGTAAAAGAGATTTTTATGTACTTAAACTGTCACAATCAACGTTTTTTCGTATTTCCTAACAATACAATGGGTAAATCTGAAGTTATTCACACATGTGTTTTCAGCTGTACTGTCGCTTTAAGATATATAGGAGACATGTTTCCACAATTTTTACAATTTAAAATCTTCACTATATAAACAAGCTTTTGTATAAATTTTGGCATTTCTGGGGAAGTGGTTCTTGAGAAGAAGAATTTTGAACATTTTTCCCATGTAATTCTATGTCAAACTTTGAACCCGCCTGACGCCACAGTTTTGGTCCGGGGGGTCAAGGTTTTTCAAGTTAGAATCCTCACTATGTATACTAGCTTTTGTAAAAATATTGGCACTTCTAGCGCAGTGGTTCTTGAGAAGAAGATTTTAAAACATTTTTCCTATGTATTTCTTTGTTAAACTTTGAACCCCGCATGCGGCCACAGTTTTGGTCAGAGGATCACAATTTTTACAATTTAAAATCTTCAATATATATATATATATATATATATATATATATATATATATATATATATATATATATATACATACTTTTGTATAATATTAAGATTTCTGGTGCAGTGGTTCTTGAGAAGGTTTTTTAAACATTTTTTCCTACGTATTTCTGTTTTAAACTTTGAGCCCCACCTGGGGCCCCAGTTTTGTTCCGATGGTCATGAATTTTACAATTTAAAATTTTTAGTAGATATTCAAGCTTTTGTGTAAATACATGTATTGGCATTTCTGGTGTAGTGGTTCTTGAGAAGAAGATTTTTAAAGACATAACCCTATACTCACTCTTTTGCAATTATCTCCCCTTAAAAAAGGGTTAAGCCCTTTATTTTAACAATTAAGAATTCCCTTTTTATAAGGATGCTTTGTACTAAGTTTGGTAAAATTTGGCCCAGTGGTTTTAGATAAGTCAAAAATGAAAAGTTTACAGACGGATGGACAAACGTCTGACAACAGGTGATCAGAAAAGCTCACTTGAACCTTCGGTTCAGGTGAGCTTAAAATGTATAACTGTGCAAAAAAAGTGTGTGTGGGGAGGGGGGGAGCGGTTCTGACGCCTATATGCGATATTGTTAAGAAAATCAAAATCATGACACAAGAACATAAACCAAGGACGTCATCTTTACGAAGCCTTACTACATGTAAATTATCTGTTTGCTTACCTCATATCCTGCTTTCTGAATATCATTAAAACTATATCGTTAACACTTGAGCATTATTTGATTTGATAAATAATGCTGCAAATAGATGACTTGCAATGTAATACATAGTTTAATATCGGCGTTCTTTGTTTTTTTTTTCTTCTAAATTCTGCATCTTCTGCCGTTTTAATTAAACAACAGCCTACTAGCAAATACCAGCAACTAGTGCAATAAACTTTTATTCACTCCTTTGCCCAACACGCCCACAGGTGCAAAGACCCAAACACCTGTGAAAGACATCCCTCCATGAATGCACTGGCACGTAGCATCTTTTTTTTAAAAAAAAGGGGGGGGGGGCAAACTTATCCAAAAACTTGACAAGCAAAACAAAAAAAACCCATTTTTTTTCTTTATTTTTAAGAATAGTTTCTTTAAATTTCCTTTAAATTTTTAAATGCACCTAAATGTGTGTATGTTGGGTGGGGGTGAGGGGACTCCTTTAAAATTAAAAAAGTTTGTTGCGAAAAAAGTGGGTGGGGTGGGGCAGGCCTACCCCCTCCGATTCTACAAAACTTTGTTTATTCAAGGTAGAGGCCAGGATATTGGTATCAAAGAGATCGTTTCTATTTATTTAAACCAGAATCGAGTTCAACAGAGCGAGCGCTCGCGATCGCTCGCCAAAAGTTATGGAGGGTATAATTAATCGTGTTCAAAAATCCAGTCATGTAAACTTGTAAATCCAAATATCCAATCGTGTTGCTGTGTGAGCCTGAGTATGAATGTGTATAATTCTGATTGTGTAATCTATAAAATTTGGACATAAACACCCTAAAGTTGACTCCGCAGATTTTCTTCCTACAGATACACATTTGCAACTTTAAAATGCTGTTTTTTATTTACATGTAACCTGTCACTATAATACGCATTTTCCACCGGTAGTCTCTGCATTTATATCTCCGTTTTCTGAATTGGCACAGTTGACATGTTACAAATCGACAATTTTGACATGACCATATATGGAAACAGTGACGTCGCAGATAGCTGCGGGAAAAGGTCTGCCGTAATCGCTAGAATGGGCACAGAATAAACCAAAACAAAAACAAAACACAAACAAAACAAAGAAACAAAAACATATCATCACATTATCGCAGGATAACATTTTTTTTAGGAAGTGCGATTTTTCGAACAATAAATAATGAGCTCGGTGTCCATTATATCATGAGAATCCAGAAAAGATGCGAGTGAAGAATTCAATCGGCATCAAATATCCTAGATCTGGAAAATTTTACATATCATATATGTACTCTGTTTAAATATATTATCTAAGAGTACATGTAACAAATCGTTTAATTATACTTGAAGCTCGGCTGAATAAAGAAAATATCACCAAAAGCATCCTTATTATCGCTATCACAATGTTTTGACAAGAGCCCAACCCAATCCCAAAAGAAGAAAAAATTCATGGGTCGGCCTGCTGATTAATTTCAAAAATGAGTTATCAATAAAAAAAAAACACCTAACTACCTGAAAAGAGTAGTTTTAAGATATTGATTCATAGATTAGACATGAGTAGCGGCATCCCCCCCCCCCTATTTATATGAGAAAATAAATCCAAAGATAAGGTTAACTGTCGTGAAATTAAAATGTGTATAAATTACAACAAAATATTTCATTCCGTCGGTAATATATAGAAAAAGAAGGTAAAAATTAATAGGCAAAAATATTTTGATTTAATTTCAAGCAATTTTTAAGGGATATACATTGTAAGTACATGTACATATATGGCGTCCTGAATGTCGATTCAATCCAGACATTCAGTGAAATTGGTTAATCAAAATTTTCCGGAAAGCTTTACAGCTTTACAGCCACTTGTGAACATGTACTGATTACAATATAGCAGCTTCTTATAGTTTTGTAAAATTACTGTCAATACAGTATATATTTATAAGATTATATAATTAAAACTCTACCAGTTTATATACATGTAGATCAAATCTATTTAACCCACCCGTTCCTTAATTTCAGAAATTCGATTTTCAAAGAATAAAATATAATTATAAAAGCTTAAATATATTAGTATCCCTTTTTTATTTCTACAAAACCTTTCAATTTTTGACAACATTTTGTACTTTAATTAATGATTATAAACTTCATTTATAACAGTTTCAGATTGTTTTATTATTAATCATGCACTTGCACAACAAAGTCATTTTGATATTTAAAAAAATATATAGATATAAACATTTTTCCGCGAAAAATTACCATTTTTTTTTTTTTGCAAGTCGTTTAATTCTAAATAAATGAGGAATATAAAAATTCACCCTCAAAATGCTTAAGCATTTAGGTAAGCAATGAAGCTACAATGTATATGGGCCTCGCGGCGGTCTGCAAACCCCATGCCATCCAAAATATATTCATCCCCTAGGAAATTTCTTGATCCGTATTCAACTTTACATTTTTCAGTTTATATTACATTAGAAATTAGGCATTTCTTTTTGGGAGTTGATTTTAATCAACTCTCCTATGCAGTTACTCAGGCAAACCGAAAGTGAAACAGTGTTTGGACCTAAGCACAAATCAACACCGCTGACAACATTTAGTTCTTGAAAATAATCAATAAATTCGATGAAATGTATTCTAAAGCATTGTTTTTCAAGGAAACTTATTTATAGATACCTTGTAAATGTCAGATTTTAAATGGTACGAATAACTTAGATATTTTTGTAGTCGTACATTGTATGTATTCATACGCCAGAGTTCAATATAGTCTCGTTCAACCAGACGCTCGGCTGTCTCCGTAAATATCCGACAAGCAGAGTGTCTCTCTTGCTTGTCGGAGATTAACGGAGACAGCCGAGCGTCTGGTTGAACGAGACTAGAGTTGAATATTGCTTGGATCCATACAATTTCTCAGAACTATTTCGATTACTGATACGTAGTTTGATGGAATTAATTCTTTGAATATTACACAACATGATTCATACGGGTTTTCACGAAATTTCTGTTTGAGAATTTATATTATAAAAATATACGTATATTCAAATACATATAGGAAACTACTTGCCATGCAAAATAATATCGTTGATTTTAAAATAAATAATAATCGATAAAATCAACTCCCGTCAGTACTTCAGTACTTTGATTTAGGAAACGTTAACATTACCGTATACTACATGTACCAGTGTCCATGGGAATTATATTACAGAAACTAGCGCATTCGTCACAACGGCACCGATTTTTTCAAACATATACCTCTTCTTGTTTGGTCCAGTTTCAATCATACCTCAATATCTTTTTCAAAAAAATACTATTTTTGATCCAAAGAAAATCTTATCGTTCATTAGAACATTTTAACTGAATTTTATGTTTATTTTAGTCCATCGTGTCCATTCCGGCGATTACGGCATGCCTTTTCCCGCAGCGAGCATTTGCCATATAAGGTCATGTCAAATTTCGACAAACTTGTAGACTTTACATTTGTCAATTTGTAACATGTCAACTGTGCTATATCCGAGGATGAAGATAAAATGAAGAAACTATATGGATTAAAAACGTGCAAAGTTGAAGGTTAGATTAACTAGCAAAAACAATTAAGCTGCAAAATGTGCATCATACGAAGGAACTGAGACATATCTTATTTGAAAGTGTTTATGCCAGAGTTTGTATAGGTTACATGATCAGAATCACACACATTCATACTCAGACTCACACACCAACACGATTGCATATTTGAATTTACAAGTTTACAAATCTAGATCTTTGAACACGATTACCCACACAAGTAGGGGGAGTCGATTTTCTTCGCTTCGGAGACGAAAGGAATTTAGGTCACGCCTTTTGTAGGTATTTATAAGAAGTATTTCCAAAAAATATATACCGCACGGAAGACAGCGATAGTCAAACTTTGTGTCGGTCATTGGTCCGAGTTCTCTATGCGTCTAGTGGTCTCAAACACTTCGAAACTATTTGGCAGATTTCAAATTCACGGTGATCGGGTGGTCAAAATATGCATGATTTGTAAAATATACGACTTGCTTTGGGTTACAGACAGTTGAAACAGTCCAACAAATGATCAGCCTTGTAAGTGCAATAATCAAATCTTAACAAATCTTAGAAAAAAATGAATAATCAAGACATTTTCTGTTCAGATGTAACGGTAACGTAGGGGGGAGTCGATTTTCGGAAAACAGAACGCACGGGGGAGTAGCAAAATAAAATTTAATTCACTCTATCGGGAATGTTCAACTTGTTTGTGGCACTGAAGACTGTGAGAAGAACTGCCAGTTTTACTGCAATGACTGTCACCAACCATTGTGTGAACAATGCTGAGATGAACATCAGAAGAATAAGAAAACCAAAAACGATGAAGTAGTCCCTTATAAGCTACGCAAACGACCTCTTCCAGTAGAGAAATGCAAGATCCACCCCACAAAAGAAATAGATCTTTTCTGTGGGGAATGCCAGATTCCCATTTGTTCTAAATGCACAGGCACCAAAGAACACCGCGGCCATTGCTTTACCAACCTAGAAATAGTCTTTGCGGAGAAGGTTTCAATTTATAACAAGGAAATTACCAAAATTCGAAGCTATTTTGAGCCTACTTCTCAAGTTTTAAAAAAGGAAATTGCTGGAGATATCACAGAAATAAAGAAAATCATGGACGACATAAGAACATCTATGAAGGTTGAAGCTGAGTCCGTGAAAAAGCTGATAGATACAGTCACATCAGATAAAATAGAACAAGTCGACAAAATAGAACAGTCATTGTTACAAACTTTAAACGGTCAAAACAAAGAAATAGATGGCTACATCAGCTATCTCAATGATTTAATCAAAACATTTTATGGTTACCTATCTCCTTCGAGCATAAACAAATTAACATTTGCTCTTAATTCAGAAAACTTAATCATTCGACCCATACCTGAGACATCCAAACCAGTCCCTCCCGTATTTACTGCTGGTCAATACACCAAGGAAGATGTCGCCAAACTACTCGGTAAAATTATAACTGTTCCTAACACTAAACCAAATAAACCACGATAAAACCGCATCCGTTTGTCGAGTTCCTGTTGAGCCTTTTTGTATTTACTGAAAGAGTTTTGTTTAATACGCTATTTTCTTTTTTGTGTTTTAGGAATGTTTTCTCCTTTTCCCGCATGACTCGCCATAGCTCAGTGAGCTCATTGTTCCAGTAGGGTTTATGTGAACGGAATTAATATTTTCCGCGACCTTTTTGACCAATCAAATTTCGGTATATTACACTCCATTTCTTTTGTAATAATGTTACATAACTGTGTGTAGGTTCTGTCGATGTTTTCTTGTGATTCACGGCATGTTTCAATGATCCGTATTATATTTAATAAGCTTCCTCTTACGTTTGCAGAGGACATGAAAGAAGGAGGAATACATCGAAGTTTATAATTTTTGATAGGACGCGTGGATGCTTTTACAGTTTTTTCAATCGGATGTGCATTTTCAAAATCACGTACATGTGACATGTTACAAAATCAGCAAATGTAAAGTTTACAAGTTTGTCGAATTTTGACATGACCCTATATGGCAAATGCTTGGTGCGGGGAAAAGGCATGCCGTAATCGCCGGAATAGACCAAAATAAACATAATATTCAGTTTAACTGTGATAATAAACGATACTATATTCTTTGGAACGAGAATGTTATTTTGAGAAAAAAATATTGAGGTTTGATTCAAGAAAAGGTGAATGTATGTAAAAATCGGTGCCCTGGTACACCGGTGTGACGAAAGCGCTATTTTCTGTAATATAATTCCCATGGTATTATACGATAAGGGTTAACATTTACTACAAAAAGAAATGTCTAATATCGCTTAAATAATTTGACATGTAATTTAAACTGGAAAGTATAAGTTGAATACGTAAGGCGGAAATGAGAGGGATCAAGATTTTTTTTTGTATATAATATGCCCATCGATAATCTTACCGAAAGAGAAACATAAAACGCGTATGATCCGTAAAACCCGAAAGGACTGAATGCATCACAAGATAGAATTGTCTACCTGTATTTTCTATCAGTGTTATCTGAAGTGATTTTTTCTGAAGATTTTTGAAAAACAATGTATATACGCAAATTTAAAATGAATGCAGAATGAACAAGTTATGCCGATGTCTCGAGTATACATATTGCGCAATTAGTATGCATGCGACGTTATCATAAAGAATAATGACGTCATGACGTTTCTGGTACACCTGACAAGAAAAACAATGGTATTTTTCAACAGCTCTATACTGAAAACTATTAATGCTAGGATATAAAATTAAGCTGATTCTCAAAGGGCGTTTCCTAGACTATCACGGTTTGGAAAACATATGATAAAATTTTGAGACTGGGCCGATTTTGACCACAAGTGAACCATATTCAAATTTTGCAATAAGTTTACCTTTGAAGCCCTCTATCTAAAATTCAACATCTTATTCACTGACCCCCAAGTTTTATAATTTCAAAAAATAACACTGTATACATATTTAGACAATCTGAATTGTTTTTATAGATTTCTTGATATGCAGAAAGCTTTGATTTCAAATCAAATTGTAACTATTATAGGGAAATTGTCTATTTTTAATGCAAGAAGGTCATGAAAAACAAGGGTGGGGGGGTGAATACTGACACCCCCTCCTTTTTACAAAATATTTTTTGTCTGTTTTTCTACAGATTTCAATTGTATACTTCTCAAGAAATTCTTGATACAACAACATTGAGAAGTTAGATACCTGACGATAAACTGGACGCTATTAAGGTGAAATTAGTAGAGAACAAGTGATAATGTAACCAGTAGTTTTTTGTTTACAAACATAAGCTTGTTTCTGTGAATAATTGTCTTTTCCGATAAAATTGCAGATTGATTTTTGACGCTTTATTTTAGAATTATCACCAGTACATGTATGCGTAAATCGGGGATAGTAAAAGTCCAGTGTTATAGAATGTGTGTGTTGCATATCTGGTGCGCACGAAAGACTCTTCAATTATAATCGGGATCGTAATGCATAAAAATTATTGTGTCTGCTACAAATGAGGAGGTATTTATAGTCCCGGTTATTGGGATTTAACCGAACTAAAAATATCCCATTCTCTCACCAGAGGGCGTGCTACACAAGTTTCGCTTACACCTCTGTCAACGCCCGATGTACAAGATTCTTGTACAAACTTAAACGATGGGCAAAATGTAATTAAAATCTATGTAGTTATTCCTTTTATTTATGAATATGATTATAAACAATTAAAGTTAAATCTTTAACGCCTTTATTTATTTTTATATCAACGTTACTGTTAGAACTATTTTGCGGAGGTAAAAATTAAAATATGATCACATGATCTAGTTTGACAGATGTTTGAAAAATCAGTTTCTGTACGCTACCGATTTATCGATGATTTTACATAAATCAGCAGCAATGTCATCTCCTGTGATGTTTTTAAACGTGTCATCAAAGTCTTCACCCGTCGATGACTCCCCTTCAAGCTGATTGTACAGAAGAAACGAATCAACAATACCATGTGCTTGCCATGCTTGTTTTGATCATGTGACAGACTATTTTTCCGGCGTTGACAGAGGTGTAAGCGAAACTTGTGTAGCACGCCCTCTGGTGAGAGAATGAAAATATCCCGGTAACTGGGCCAAAGGTTCCCAATACGCATGCGCTGATTAGGACTGCAGTTAATAAATGTAAAAAAAGAAAACAATATGGAGGAGAGACAAGACGGTGACCTTGTACACAAATGCAAATTCGTACGTTTTTCATCATTTGGGATTGTATAGTCTAAAGTTTTAAGATCCATATTATACTCCTACTTCATATATATTATGATAATTCATATAAGTTATTATTATGAAGTGGTATACACTTTTTGTCAAGTTTACTGAGTTAATGGGAATAGGAAATTCGAGTTAATTTGGAAATCTTGTATCCTTAGTTTGACTCGTAATTAATGTTTATAGTCCTATACTTGTATCAGAAACTATGTTGGAGATCATTTTAATCTATATCCTAGGTATTATCGTATTAAAACTATACAATGATTGATTATTAATTGCTCTGATTGAAGGTCATTGTGATTATGTCGGTCTAACGACCGACATAATCACAATGACCTTCAATGGAGACATCAAATCAGTCGCAGTGTTTCCTTCCCATACCTAAGATTAAAATAGACATGTTCTAGTTGCACATTTCAAATAACCTGGGATATAGTACTTTTATTCATGACAGTTACCATTAATATGTTTTACATTAGTTACAATGTGACTATTAAATTGGGACAAGCGCAGCATATGATTATGTTTGTATCTAGTTCGTTCGCCCTATCTGTACCTGTTCGCCTGAGTCCGTTCGCCCTAGGTCTGTTCGCTCTAATTATTGTTCGCCCTAATAATCGTTCGCCCAAAACCTCGTTCGCGCCTTGTTTTTTAATACACCACATCATAAGTTATTTCATTTAATTTTAACTTAAAACTTGTTTAACTTTAATTAATTATTCGTATATTCTATGTTTTTCTTCAAAAAAAAAAAATGTAATTGGTAAAATTGTAAGATTTTATTGCCGTAAATATAATTTGTCGATAACAGTCTTGTTGTTTTTATAATGATTCGCTTGATGTTTTTTAAACAATTAAAGAAATTGAGACTTTAATTGGCTCATTCAGAAGCTAAGCAGATGATTATCACCTTTCTATTTTTGAAGAATTTACATAACACAATCCTTTGATCTCTAAATGAGATACTAATTTTACGGAGATTTCATAATTATAATATGGTTATATTACGAGGTGAAATTTAAAATAGTTACAAAATAATAATAGAAGAATATAAAATGTAGTAACATTAAAAGAATTAAATAAATCAATTTACAAATCTTCATATCGATATCATGTCGCTGACAGTCAATTGGTGATTATTATGTAAAAGAGGAAAGGGTGGTATTGTTTTCATTAATTAATCTCTTAATAATCTTTAAATTGATCAGAGTACAAAAATATATAAATACATTAATCTTATATAAAAATAAGGCGAACGGACTTGGGGCGAATGGCGTCAAGGGCGAACGGACCTAGGGCGAACGGAAACTAGGGCTGTTCAGCCTCAAGGGCGAACGCGTTTTAGGGCGAACGAACAGCCAATCGATTGTGTTAATGATGACATTTTATTTTAAAATAAGCAACGTAAATGAATTTGAATACAAAATAAAATAAAATATATCTTCTTTTTTAGTAAATTCATCATTCCTAATTTTACGCTACAGTATATAATATTTTTTTTTTTTATTTATGAGTAGAACTATAGTTAAATCTCGGATGCAATGTTGTAGAGTAATAAAGATTTTAACATTATGTTCCATGCAGAGTAAAAAAACAACAACTTCTTTCATCTGTATCTTGATTTTAACTTTAATTCTAACATTCAAATTGTGTTGAATCAATTAAAATAAAAAAATAAAAAACATTTTATACAAAAAAGGAACACTTCTATTATGAGGGTCCCCATAATTATGGAGCTAATATATATATTGCTACCGAAGGCAGTCTCTTTATTATTATGTCTCCCCTTTCAAAGAGGAGACATATTGTTTTTTACTAATTAGGTTTGTTACTGACTAACTACAGAAATATATCGAGTTGATCAATCTCATAGTTGGCAAGGCAAAGCGTTTTGTTTTCCCGAGGACTATCAAGTGACACATTTATATCACAAAAAGGGATGATCTACACAAACCCATGTATACAAGTTGCCTAACATCTTGTCATTTAACTCATTTAAACTCTTAAAAATTATCAATCTTACCTTTCAAATACTCTTTAAAAATCTTCACTTCACTAGTGTTTACTTATAATGTTTTGTTGCTATTCAATTTTAAATGTTTTCTCCCTTTCCTCTGCACAGGTTTTAACAAATCTCGACGCTGCTATTTTGTTTTGCTCCAGACACAACAATGTGCCGTCAATATAGACAACATAGAGATATATGAGGCAGTCATGTGCTAATGAAAGTGTGACTTTTTAGTGCGAGGGAAAACAAATATATATATGATTGTGTTCTCAAACATTGAATTCTAGATTATCAGTTTAAAGATATATTTCATACAAGTTGTTAAACGCCATGTTTAACAATTATTCAACAATAAAGTTAATTCTATATTAAAAAGCAAAATTTAAGTTATTTTTCATGGATCATATTTTCAAGGCTCATCTCAACAGTCTTAGTTATAACCAGTTTAACCAGTTTAGGAATGTAGCTGTTCTTGCTGAGTTTAATTCTTGCAATTTATTCTGGTTTATTTAATAAAATTTTTGATTTCATCAATAAGGGAATGAAAATATAAGCATTATATTGTCAATTTTTGACGTCGTCGTGTCAAGAACTGCCGTCGGTTGAGCAGACAAATTATTATAACATGCGCGTTATTCAGTAAGTCTACTCATCTGACGGCAATCACTGACACAAAAACGTCAAAAATAAATCATTCCATGCTATAAATATAATGGAGCTGTTGTTGTTTCGTAACCTGTTCGTTTATAACAATTCCTGAACTTGATGTTTCTGAAATTCATTACAATAGTCATTTTTGTCTCTGAATCTAACGTACGCTTATTTAAAAAAAAAAAAAAATATGTTTTCCAAACAGACCATACACTAGGCCTTAAGAAAATTTAGTTTAAATATTAGTTTTGTCACTTAGGTTAGAAAAGAGGAAGAGAAGATGAGAAGACGGCGCAGAGAAAAACTGAAAAGACTGTCAAATAAGGTAACCAAACAGTCTGACTGCATAATATTTATATACTCAATTTTTAAATATCTGTACTACCGGTAATTCAAATAGTATATGCAAGTTAAAGAGCTGTAATTGAAATCTCTAATTAAATCCTCGCTCCAAAAGAGGAGTACTAGTATACTGTTTTACCCTTTTGTGTGTCTCTGTCTGTCCTTAACATATTTTCTTTGCATTTTTCACTTCACAGATATTTGAAATTTAGGACACTATGTTTTGGAATGCCATATGGAGGGATTCATTTCAGAACAAATTTGGTGTCAACTTCCTGTTTATCTGTGACAAAATTTCAAAGCAGCTTTTCAGTTACTACTCAAATGTTGCAGATGGATGAAATTTTAGGCTACTCTTTGTTTAGGCATGCCATGTGGTGGGATACATTTGCATATAATTACATCTACCGAGTATGATTACCTGTATTTCTGATGGAAATTAATTGTTAGTAATTCATAGCTCTGTAAAAACTGACAGGATTGAAATCTACACATTGGTTGAAACCTACAGCGACCTAATAAAATCACGGACTGCATGAAATAATCATGATGATGTCAGACTCAAATTTCAATAGGCAGCAATTTGGCTGTTTCTTTTAGATAACATACTGAGGTACACTAACAGTAATTAAGTTAATTTTACCCTATCTTTACAAACAATTTATTAATTTGTTAAATGGAAGATGTAAATATAAACAATAAAATGCTTTATTTAGTGATTCATGCAGGTTATGAAGGTAGCAATCTTTGCAGTAAAAATTTACATAACCCTCTAATGCTAATTTTTCTGCAATGTTGCCACCTTGATATCCCGCATGAATCACTAAATAAAGCATTTTATTGTTTAAATATTCACATCAGAGCAGGGGTATTACTAGGGAGGATTGGCTCCTGGACTTCTTGTTATCATTCATCATGTAGAATTATGATATATGTTATCAATGTATTTTGCTTTAGCATCATTTGATGTGTTAGTTTTGCTCAAAAATTCCATGTGCAACAATGTTTTTGTTTTTAAAATGTAATTTTTAATGTAAACTGACACAAATCCATAATTATAGATCAGAGAATTCATGGAAGAAGAACCGGATGTTCCGGTAGTGTTTTTGCACACACTCAATGGAAAAACAGAGGGACATGGTAGTGGTTTCTGATTATTTTGTGGTCAAGGTTTAGTATTTGTGTTTGACACATACATAGCAGTATTACCCCTCTAACAAACAGGAAAAAAACATCTCTTACTATGTTGTAGGTGTGTTAGTGTGTTTCTGTGCTAGCCTATAGTATATTAGTGTTAAATGGTTGTGGGCAAGATTGATTAAAAACCATAGCACTTGGGATCATTTAACTTTGCACACGTCTTTAGCACACAGCTTTAGCATTGTAATAAATTAAAACCTAATATGAATATTTGTATAGATATAAGTGTTTTTAGAATAAGATTTTACCTACAAAAAAAACACTTTGCAAAGTTTCAATATTATAAGTCAATTTTATGTAAAGATATACATTTAACACAATTGCCTGATTTAAAAAATCCTAATTACATTGTCAATGAAACCTTCAGGTTTTGCAAGAGACATACATGTATGGAAAATCCATAACCATCTATTGTGAAATCATGCGTGCAATGTCAAAGCAACAACCCAATTGTGCTTCAAACTGACACAGAATTTTAGAAAAGATTATTCCTGCTGCAGATTTGGATGCACAATTACAGTATTAATGTATACCTCTTAATATGCAGTCACAAAATGTTGTTCTTTTTAAAATTCATTTAGTTTCTCCATGGTTGCGAGACATCTGTGGGGATTTTTCAAACCAGATGGCATCAGCCAGTATGACGCATCATGCTGACATGCTATTATCGGCTAAAGGTAAAGAATATAATAGATTGAAAAGATGGTACAGTTCTTTGTCATGTAAACAAAGTATACGTTGTGTTTTTGTTTACTTTTTGAATGTTGAATCGAAAATTAAAACAACAAAAATTGAAAAATAAAAATGATCGAAGTCATGACTATGCACTTTTATCGCAAATCTAGCATGAAAGTACACGCTACGGCCGATGTAGCATTGCGTTGATTGATGACACTTTCTTATCAGTGCGTATTTCAATTGTGATTTGCAACAAAGATTCTGATTGGTGCATTTATATAGACTCACCCATTTATCAAATGCAGTATAGAACATGATGCTATCACGTAGAAACAAATGCCGGAGAAAGAAAACTTATAATAAATCTGTACTTGCAAGTTAAAAATTACATACAGAGTTATTTGAGAACAAACGGGGCAATGTTTATGTACATGTGTAAATAATGTTAGTGAAAAAAAGAAAAAGTTCTCTAAAAGCATGGATGGGAGCATATAGATTAAAGTCAAAGATTGTACTTCTCTCTTCAAATAACATTATTTGGTTTATTGTGAAGAAATTTGTCAGAAACTGTTTAGTGAACAAATAAATGTTACATTACCATTCACAATGTACCATATGTGGTATATCGCATGAGTTGAACAGACTGTTTTTCCTCACAAAAAGCTTGCTCCAAAATGTAGTTCCACGTCAAAATTCACCCATGCTAGATTTGCGATAATGTTTGTTGATCATATTTCATTGATGCAACTAGAATACAAAGTTCCCTCGGCTGAGGAGGAATGGGAAAACCTTCTTTCCATAAATGCAGAAGAGACACCGGAAGCCATATTGCGAAAAATCCTTCCATTGGTTCTGAAAGGGATTGTACAAGGTGTATTGCTCAATGGCAATTGTTTGAAGATTAAGAATTTATTTTAAGTATCTCTTATGATATTAACAACAGTAATTTGTGTTACAAAGGAAAGAACATTTGGAAAGGTCCTAGACCAGAGGGATGGCCAGAGAACATTCCTTTTCAGGATCCTAATAGAACTAGTAAGGATGAGACAAACAGAACTTTCATTTTAAACAAAATAACAATGTTAGAAAGTTATACATTTGATGGTGATTTTGAGCATTATCAATTTACATTTAAAAGAGACAGAACTTCTAAATTTATTATACTGCTTATTTCCATCATGCATGACAACTTAACATAAATATCTATCGTTTCTAGGGAAATACTGCTAAAGAAATGAAATTGTCAGATGTAATGAACACACACACACACACACACATATTCATTTTGAAGTTAGTTAATTCAGATCTTCCTATACTTGTTCAAAAATCAATTTTTTTTAGAGGGGAAAATTTCACAGGCAATACAATTACTTTTATTCAATTGAGACATGTTGAAGGTGAGCTATGTGCATAAGAAAGCATATCAGAGAACTAACCATTAAGATTGTTTTTAGTAAATCATAGAAAGTTGGCTGCAGAGGAGTTGCGGCTGATCTTCAAAAGTTTTCAGATGTTTCATGGCATAGTAAGTTATGTAAATTTTCTTTAAGTCGGTATGGGACATCTCATAATTGTGACGTACTATTTATCGTGATAAATGATAAAAAATTGAGTGCAATTTTATAAGTATTTTCTTTCCCAAAATTGTCATATAACAGCATAGTGCAATGGGTTAGAGGGTTCACTACGATCTATAAGTCATGAGTTCAAATTTATGAGTGCGAATCCTGCTGGGGATTTTTAAAACTTTTACCTTTATAAATATTTTTTAAAACATTTTTTTACTTTTAACCATATTGATATCAACAGATGTCAACCAGTGGTGATAAGTAATAGACGCAATCACCCATGGGTATCCAACAATACATACCACTATTTTCATTTATAAATTATTGAATTACTATTTCAAATCACACATTTGGAATTTCTTTGTACCAACAAAGGATGTCCCAGAGCAGCCTTCTGCCTGTAACATCAAGGATGACAGTGCTTTTCTGGAGAAGGTACTTTCATATCTATTACGAGTAATTATTTCCCTGTTTCTACCAATGTGTGTACTTTATTTATGCGTTATTCTTTATTTCATGCTTGCATCCTATATATGCAGGAAAGCATTTCAACCTACAAGGTGGAAAGCCTCATGAACAAGGTAATAAGAATATAAATGTAGTGCTAGTAGTATCTGGTGCATTCACTTAAGTAATAAAACACAAGTTTATTAAGTTAAATGGTATATCAATTTGTTATTAAAATGTGATTAAATTCTGTGAAGCTTAAAGGGCTTCTCAGAAGATTTGATCATGTATCAACCAATTTCATATTACAGTAATTTTTTAACTGCAGATTAAGTTTGATATAACAAGTCATTCTAAATAATATGTCTATTTTTATAACCCTGTTCTAAAGGAGATGGGGGTATCATCTTTTACCCTTGTGAGTCTGTCTGCATCAAATTTCTGTAGCATTTTTCTTAGCTATTGCTTAAAATTTTAACATACTCCTTGTCTAGGCATGCCATATGATTAGAATCATTTCTTAACAAATTCAATGTCAACTTCCTGTTAATTGTCAACTCTGCTTATTCTGTATACATGTATTCACTTCATATTGGGAGCATCACTGGTGAGCAAATCGCTTGTCCCTGGTTTTTCATTATTAGCATGCAGCTTGGTTTCTAGCATATATTTGAAAAGAGTTAACATCTAAGAAATTACCCGTTAATGTAAATTAATGTTGATATATAGTCATGTAACAAGAAAGTGATGTCTGTTTCTGTCAAATATATTTGCTAATATTTTATTCAGTGCAAGTTTAATGAAGTGCAGCAACTTCTGGACAAAATGCCGTCTCCGGAGGTTGTTGCATCAGTTGTTGCAACACATGCATCAACCAAGACCCTGCGAGAGTCTTTTATGACTTATAAAATGTTTCCAGTGGCCTTGGTTCAACCTGGGTATGTTTTTCTAAATCAAAATACTTTCAGAAGGTTTAGAAAGTTATTGTCAGTTATGAAAATTATTATATCTTCTCAATTATTTAAGTGCTGTGAATCGAGAAGGCTTTGCAAAGCTTTTACGATGCAAGAGTCTACGAGAATGCTTCAACATGTATGCCCCCTGCAGCCAAGCCCATCTAGATCTCCTCATGAGAATTCAAGGAATTCTTCACATGGGCCACTATGTTCAACAGGTTTGAATCAGATTGCCAAAATTTTCTCAAATTTGGAAAACATTATTCTAAGGTGTTCTCAACTTGTACTTAATACTTCTTGATAGTATGAGCGTGTAGTCAGTGGAGGAGTGAAACCTCAGGTTATCTGTGATCTCCTTGGGATAAGTGGAGGTGACGACATGCTGAAATGTTTAGAAGATGCCATGTCTAACTCCAATGGTAATAGAAGTAATCTAAATGGCACTGAAGTTTTTGATATGTTGTTATTCCATAGTTTCTATTCTTTCTGGTATGATTTTACTTACTTTTGCTTGGTGAATTTAGATCGGTTCAGATTGCTTCTCCTGGCAGGGGCATTAGAAATCAATATCAAACTACATGAGAATAAGCAGGTTATTTCTTTCCCTCCGTGTCCTTGTGTTCCTTCTGCAAAGCAGACATTGGAGATTGTTCGGAGTGAAGGTTGTTATAGCCTATTGGTTCCTGTTTCTTTTCTAGCAGGTGAATATTTATTTGGTTAATTATTAACAGAAGTTCTATTTCATTAGCAAATTGTGTTCATGATTTAATACATGTTTGCAATGAAATGGTTCTTTTGTATTTCATGTCACATCAGATATTTGTTTTATCTAAAGGGCATCATATGTCTGTTACTCTATCCTTTTGTGCTTTCTTATGCATATGAATTACCATGTTTTGGTTGACTTTTGACAATTTTCTTACACTTGATGAAGGGTGCAACACTCCAAACACCAAACCTCAAGTAATCGAGAAGTTCAGACTTCCTGGAATGGATAATGTGTGAGAAATAAATATTCTGTTCTGATTTGTTCTCTTTCCACTTTAATATTTTTTTTTTTAAGTTTTTTTTCCTTTTTATTCTAATCAGATGAATTGTAAGAACTGTTTCCTAGTTCCACTTTTTCTATGTTTTCTTTATGATTTGGATTCCATCTCTTGCTAAATTTACGGCACTTTTGTGTTTATCTTGGTTATACTGTCTTCATTTCTGCAACTTCTTTAATCTGAATACAACTAGTGTGTATGCTGTTAGACCTTAAAGGATGAACAAGGATACTATTGAACTAAAGTTGATATAGATTATTTCCCCTTTCAACAAAGTGTGGCTCATACTGTTTATGCTCATACCTCCATTTCCTTTATAAATATGAGTTGATTTGATGATTGGTTTGAAAATCCTTTCTTTTCTGGTAGAATGTTTGTTTTGATGTTCCAGCAATAAAATGTTTTGTTTATACATGTACATGTAGTCATAGAATTGAAATGGGGATAGATCTATATGAGGTCGACATGGTATCCCTCCACCCAATGAGATGGTTGACAGATGCCATCATTGATGTTGCGACAAGGTATCAATGCTCTATGATCATAAATAAAAAGAAAAATGTTCTCATATCCAACTGGAAACCATATATGTATATTATTGTTATTCCCCAAAAAGTGGAGTTCCTTTGCTTTTAAAAATAGAATTTATTCACTTTGATACAGAAGAATGAAAGAAGACTTGGGCACCAGGAATGTGTGTATTCTCAACACATCATTTGCCCAAAAGTTTTTGGTTAAAGGCAAGCTGTAAGTATTGATTCATTTTAAAATTATAACATATGATTACCAGTGCAAAATAGAACAACACACTCATAAATAAATGACACACAGATAAGAGTGGTTACATCAAAAACGTACTACAGAGAGTTTAAAAAACCTTGCCCTCTGACACATTTCTCACCCTTGTCCAAATAATGCATGACAATGCAAGACAATTTTTTTAATTTGATAAGTGTCTTCTTCAAACAGGAACAGGAGACCACTAGACATGAGTGGGTGTAATTATGTCGGAGTGGAGAACACCTTGACAATCTCCAACATAGAGCTTAAGGATGGAACAATTATCCTTGTTCCCATCAGCAACATGTAACTGAGTGAATTTATTGCATATTGTGTTAACAGTTTTTATATATGGTAATGAAAAGAGAAGAGAATTTTAAGCTGAAGTTGATACACAAACAATCTCCTTTTCACACTTGATTGGCAGGTTACACTGGTATCTTGGTGTTCTGTGTGTCATGGCGGGAGATTTGGGCTCTATCTCGGTCATCTGTTCCATGAGTGGGAGTTATGTTAATGAGGAGTCCTCATTGAGAGTGTATGTTTAACACTTGTGAACTGTTTCTCATTTTTTTCGCTTTTCAGAAAGTGAGTCTGACAAATATATCCAAGTACATGTATATGTTTATAAATAAATAAGTATGTTTTTAGGTTCTTTGAAAAGGAATTGAAGAAGGCGGGACGGGCTGCAAACACTGTTGTTGTTCAGCACACTGAGGTGAACTGGTTGTAAAGGTTTTGTTAATTGTTAATGCCCAGAGATAGCATTTAATAGAAAAAAACTTTCTTGCTTATGAAATACTTTTCTGAAAAAGGGGGGAAAGAAAAAAAACAATGATTACCGGTAGTCAATGGTGAGGTCATTATCAATTTGTACATATTTCCATGGATATGATGTGTCAAAAAGCTTCATGAAATGGATTTATAGATTTTCTTAAAAAGTTTTTTCATCAAGTAATTTAAAGAATCCCACATGATCTGTGATGGTATGTGTTATCTATTAACTCGCCAAAGCTTTAGGATAACAACATTGCACCAAAAAACTCATTCTTACATACCAGATACCGGAACTTAACTTTTTATTGTTTTCAATGTTAGGTTCCACAACAGAAAAACAGCTATGACTGTGGCGTATATCTCCTTTCATTTGTGAGGAACATTCTGCAGGTTGGAATATTCTATATCGTGTTATGTTTGTATATTTTTATGTATTACCTGCAATATCAATGATTATTTTGTTTTATCTTTAGAACCAGTCACTTTCACACCTGTCGGAAACAGTTATCCTTACAAGGAATGAGATTTCTAACTTGTGTTTCAGAGAATAATGAATTCACAAAATCATTTTCATTCTTTGTTGTTGTGTTTTTATTGTACACCAGTACTAAGTAGACCTTTTAAAAAACCTTTAAATAGCTGGTCTGTATATATGGTCAAGAGAATTATGTCATGTTCAGAAATTTAGCAGTTGTATATTTTACTTCACAGCTTATAAATTAAACAACCTACTGCAAATAATTTAAGAATTACATCCTAGTAACTGATTTTACAGGCTGTTAAATTATAAAACTCAATTAGTTTGCCTTTGTAAATAGAAAAATGATAACCCATTTACTAGGCCTTCAGAATAGTTAATGAATCCCAGTAACTAAACTTTTTCATACAGGTTAATGAAATCCCGGTTACTGGGACTATATCAGATAAAGAAAGTCCCAGTTATTGGGACTTTACAAAGAGGTAAGTGAAATCTCAGCATACTAGTATATACGTATATATTAGTATATACGTCCCTGATCCCAGTGACAGGGCCTTTAAAATAGAGAAATATATTCCCAGTTATACAATAAAAGGCTTTCTTTAGTTATTCATGTGGGATATGAAGGTGGCGACATTGCGTAAAATACATAACCCGCGTTCGCTACCTTCATAACCCGTTTATATTGTTTATATTTACATTTTTCTTTTAACAAATTAATAAATTGATTGTAAAAAGTAGGTAAAATTCACTAAATTACTGTTAAAGTGTTTATGTACATCAGTACGTTAGCTAAAAGAAACAGCCAAATCCTCTGCTATGGGAATTTGAGAGGAATTTGAGTCTGACATCATCATGATTATTTCGTGCAGTCCGCGATTTTTCTTCGGTCGCTGTAAGTTTCGACCAATCGATAAACGGGGCGTGTAGATTAACTATAAGTTTCCGTACGAATTAGAGGGAATCATACAAAGATGTAAATATAACTCCTTAAATTTAGTTCCAGTAACTGGGCCTTTACAAATAATGAACTCCATGTAACTGGGACTTTAAAATAGGTAAATGAATCCCAGTGACTGGTCCTTTTTAAACAGGTTCATGAAATCCCAGTTACTTGGACTATAACATATTGCGGTAACTGGGCCATTACGAAATAGTACACCAAATTCCACATGTACCTTTACATATTTAATGACCGCATGTATGAGGGTGATCTGATTATCTATTTTTCATTGATATTGTTGATTAAATATGGTTTGTACTGATTTCCCTGAATGTGTGGAAGAGTTCGTCGTGGAGATTCCCGAACTTGGTTTGAATGTTGATTGTAAATATCTGATCCGTTCATTCAGTTATCAAAGAAATAATACAGTAACTATAGACAACAACCCCGTATAAAGTACGAGCGTATATTGTAAGAGAACTGAACTTTATATCATTATGACTGTTGATTATTATAAAAAGGGATTCTACAAAAATACACCACTCTTCAATTAGTGATTGACACTTTTCGGACTCTATGTTTGTGATTTCAAAGAGACAGAGTGTCATGTCTCAAGGAATTTACACAAATTGCTTACAAGACTTATGCCCCTGTAGTTATTAGGGTCTGTAGGATCACCTTTTTTAAACACTGGAACAATAACTGACGAAGACCACGTACTGGGAAAAATACCAGTATTTAATATACAATTAAAAAGTTTATGTAAAACAGGTAAAAAATAGTCTTGGAATTCAATAAAATATTCATTCAAAATTCCATCTTCGCCTTGTGATTTTCCAGGCTTTAGATTACCGATAGCCTCTTTAATTTCATCAAAACTAATAGCTTTATCTAACTCTTCAAAAATACAATTAATAACTAAACCTTCATTTCCACTTTCGGTGTCGCCGTCATCCTGCGTAGTAGCAATTAATCTAAAGTGATCATAAAAATTTTCCAAAGAAATTTTTGAATTAGTTTTAGACTTTTTTTTAAATTTGGCGAAAAAATTGTTTTGGGTTATTTTGTTTTAACAAAGATAATTGGTCACCTTCAGTATTTTTGTAGATACGTTTGGTTTTGGCTTCATGTTTTTTGTAAATACGTTTTTTACTTAAAAGATCCGCATGATTAGAATTACCTTTAAAACTGTTAAATTTGCGCAACGCGACAAGATAATCCTTATACAAAGATTTTAAATTTTTCATCAAACCAGGGCTTATCGTCAACCGATAGGTAAACTGTAAGTTCACTGCGTACTGTATTTGTTTGCTTCGGATTTTTTTATTGAAGTTTAAAATGTTTGCCAAAAGTGGAATCTAACAAATTAACAAGTCTTTGTAAACGATCGTCAAGTTCGTCTTGAGACGTAATACAGTCAAAATTAACGGTATTGCTTATGTTTTCTCTTGCAAAAAGTGTTTCTTTACACAATTCTATATAGCTAGGATCCCATTTAAAAACATCACGGGATCTTGAAAAATCATTGTTTACAATATTGTATGCATCTAAAAAGCAATGAAGTTCAATATGTAGTGGAGCATGATCAGAAAACATTGTACAATTACCCACGATATATTTACTAATGGTGTCAAACATGTCAGATGTTGTTAAAAGATAGTCAATAGTGCTTAGTCCACGTGCACCGTTAAAAGTAAAGTCATTCGAATATCCTCCTTTGTGTCGCCCGTTTACAATGCGCACGCCTGTGGCCTTATATAGGGACAATAGCCGTGTTCCATACTCGTTGTGACCTACATCTGGGTTGCTCCGTTCAGTCAGCTGATCGTCATTTGAATACGACAACACAGAAACAGAATCATGTATAGCATCATTTTCAGTATAATCAGGCTTATTTTTTGTTTTGCTGTTAAAATCCCCAAATAGAAACACATGACCAAAATCCATATACTTACATAAATGTTTTTCTAATTAAAAAAATAGATCTACATCATTATCTTTAAAAAATACAGAGTTACAAGGTGGTAAATATGTAAAGGCTATAAACAAATCTTTCTGAAGTTTTACAAGGTTTTTGCTTAGCTTAAGCCAAATTATGGTATCATACAAGGATTCAACAACAGATATGTAAGGGGTATATTCACTTTTAATTAAAATAACGGAGCCTCCTCCTTGTGTTGATTTGGATTTTCTAGGGAAGATATATGCTTTATAATCTGGATCGTCCATTGTAAATTCCTTGTCGATCCAACATTCGGGAAGACAAATTACGTCGTACGTACACAAAAAGTTTTTAAAGTTTCTTTCCATTTACTTTCAAAGCCTCCGTGGATATTCCATCCTATGATTTTTAGGTCCTTCAGGTTGTTCTCCTGACCTCCTTAGCGAGTCCTGCGTCCCCTTCTGCCACCTCTCGTATCCCTTCTCTCCCAGCATCCGTCCGGAGACCTATGGCCCTCAGCTCCCTGTGCCGGTACCGGTGCGTCCGAGTGGTCAGCTTCTGTTGCAGGAGGGTGGTACGGTCTCCCATCAATAAATAGCTTGTCCTTTATAAGGACTGCTTTTCGCTGTCTATCTTTTGCCTCCTTCATCACTGGAAACAGTTTTTTCTTCTCTCTTGGATGATTTTGGGGAATTGCTCACCAATGGATATATCACAACCTTTGAGCTTAAATGCCGATTTTCTGACGACCTCGCGCTGTGGAAATCTGGAGAACTTGGCCACGATAGGGCGGGGTCGATTGCCGTTGGGTCAAGGGCTGAAGCATTGTTTATTGTGTTTTCATCGTAAGAGTTTGAAATAAACTGTTTACTTTTTTTTACTTAATGTCAACACCTGTCAATTTATACTCATTGTTCAGATTCTTATAAACAGTCATGTACAATTGTCAATCGACAGTCCGGAATACGGCGGTCAGCCTCGGCCTGTCGTCCGACTCGCCCAGAGCCTGAGTTCGGAGGCCAATATCGACCCTACCAACATGCCTGTTTAATTGTTATTTCATGAAACTGTTGTCATCGTTGAGTCTCGTCCAATAAATTCGGAATCCTGCATCAATTGCCATTTATTTCTCTGGAATTGCATATTGGTGGCCCTTCGGGAATACGGCACACATACCCTTCGTTTTTACCTTACGGCCCACAGCGCGCCTACATCGAATACCGTGTACCTTCTAAGCCTACATTCCCCTACCCCGTTCGTACTGCACACGATGGATGCAGTTCCAGAAGAATTCCCTAGCACCATACGAATCTACGAGGTCACATTACCACCAACTGCGGAACATTGGTCGCAATCGACCCCTAATATCAGAGAGCGCTAGTAAAACCCTTGCATGCCCATTTGTGACCTCTCGTTTGGACTACGGCAATGCATTACTGTACACGGTGTATGTACAAGTTCCTTGTCATGAAAGGATTCAATACACTGCTGCTAGGACTATAACGCGTACTAGGAAATACAATGTATGACCACATAACACCAGTGCTATAGTCAAATTACACTGGCTCCCAATCGAGCAGCGAATTCAATACAAGCTGATCCTACAGACTTTCAAAGCCTTACACAGAACATCGCCATTGTTTATACAAGAACTGGTCCGGGTCTACAGGCCAAGTAGGTCGTGACCAGTTCTACATTGTGGAACAATCCTCCCCAAAATCTAATATTAGAATATTAGAGAGAAATTTATTCCCTTTAAAAAATTATTGAAAAATTATCTTTTTACCAAGGCTTATCCAGAATATTCTTATGTATTTAAACTTTATTTTATTGAGAGCAGAGACAGCACAGCATTGATTTTTACATGTAAACATAATTAGTGTTAGATATGTATGTAGTTTTTAATTGAGTGTATTTAGGTATATTCCTTATGTTTTCAGCTCTTATGCCCATAACTTTTATAGGTACAGCGCTGTAGAGTAATCTAATATAAATTATATATGGCACTTTATAAAATTTCGTATAATAATAATAATAATAATAATAATAATAATAAAATATAATGACTCATTCTCGTCAAGTTTCTTTATTCTATTGACAAAAGGAGCCAATTATGGCTCAGAGGTACACATATGACAAACAATAAACAAGAGGATGGCGGATGATTCTACATATTATATATCAGATGGGCCAACGATGTAATAGAATATATATATATATATATATATATATATATATATATATATATATATATATATATATATATATATATGTGTGTGTGTGTGTGTGTGTGTGTGTGTGTGTGTGTGTGTGTGTACATACATATGACAGAGAACATATAAGGAATTAACATATTTTCAAAATTCTCTCTCAGCTTCGAAGTAAACCGACTACCGGTTTATCCCAGTAACTGGGATGCCACAAATCAAAAGTAAACCGATCAAATCCCAGTAACTGGGATGTAAAAAAAAAATATCGGAAGATTAAATATGTATGCTTGCATGGTACAGTCGACCGCATCAGTTGCTTTAGTAACTAAAATAATGGAATTGAATTATCTTTCAGAGACTGCAATATTTTTGGTTGACCATTGTTTCAAATTAGATAAATAACAGTTATTCCCCTCATGTTTAACTTCACAAGATTTTGAGATTTGAAGTGTTTGTTACAAATTAATATCCCGAATCCACCCATGAAATCCCTAAAATGATTCTTGGGGGGTTTTTAATTATAATTTAAAGGGGAGCAAAAACAATCGTTTTTTTATTGATGGAGGTTGCAGATCTGTCCTAGCAACTCGAGAAGCTTCCTGAAACGAGACATCTCAAATGTCTCAGAAGTGCTATGCACCAACAATACTGCTACAGGCTCGAAGCATCGTTTTTGAAAGTGGGGGGGGGGGGGGCGGCAGACTCATCCAAAACATCTTGACAAGCAAAAAACCAACTTCCTTCCTAAAATTACGAAAATCCTAATCCGTGGTGGGGGGCAACGTAGTTTACCTATGACTTCAATTTCACTCTTGATTTCGTTTTTTTTTTGCTGCGAGAAAAAGTTGGGGCGTGGGGGGTGGCAGGCCCCCCTGCCCCCCCCCCCCCCCGATGCTACGTGCCTGTGCTATATGTACAAAATTTTAAAGGAAATTAAATTTCATTTAGTTTAAAGGAGTAGACCGAGATTACTCAGGAGGGAAAATCCAAAAGGGACAAAAATTATTACCATTATTTGAAAATCTCTCTCTCTCTCTCTCTCTCTCTCTCTCTCTCTCTCGTTTTATGTTGTAATTTGTGTAAATTCAGAGGAAAGGGATTGCTACCCCCGTAACCCCCATACAGATACCCCATTATCCAAAAATGTCTTCTATCGTTATATGAAGATATTTTTATTAT
The DNA here is from genome assembly GCA_020458035.1 of Magallana ariakensis. Taxonomy (NCBI): domain Eukaryota; kingdom Metazoa; phylum Mollusca; class Bivalvia; order Ostreida; family Ostreidae; genus Magallana; species Magallana ariakensis. Next base: position 62,355,349 of record CM035813.1, read on the forward strand.
TTCTCATAAGAGATGAAGAAAAAAGAAACTCTTTTTTCGCTATCTGAAAGTTTACATGGAAGAACGATAAATCGAACACACCCTATTCTTAGAAGGACATGCCTGACTCGCGAGGCACATGGCAAGACAGGGAACCAGCCACTTTAGTAGATGTCCCTGAAAATTTCAACTCACATGATAAAAGCTTTCGATGCAAACATTTTCATGGACTTTTTGCGCTTAATAGAAGCATATAGTCTCAAAGACCGCGGAACATTAACTGGCAAGATTGGAAATATACAGCTTACGTCAATTTCACCTGTTACAGTCAAAACATTTGACATATGTCCGCGGGAACAAATTGACGCGGACGTCTGAGAAAACATTGGATTGAAACTATAGGGAGTGTATCAATGACAACTGATTCTCTTAAATCATCGGACAGGTATCGGACAATGTCTTGCCTTGCGTATAATGTCTCATAAATTGCTGATTATATACTTACTGATGAAATGAAATATTTTTCAATCGCTTTAATTTGCTGATGCACAGGTTTTGTTCGGAATGTATAGGAAAATAGTTAATATGGAATAAAAAGTAGAAAATTTGACTATCTGAACCACTTTAAACAAAGAAATCTAAACTATGTTCTGCATGTTTACACTGAATTAATTTTGATCTCAAATTCGTACTGAAAATTAGATAAATATTTCAATTAATGACTTTTGTAATACAATTATGTATAAAGTCACATATATCAAAAAGACATCTTATGAAAGTGTTCTATGCGTGGCCAGGTGCATCTAGGCGTCGGAACCGGGGGGGGGGGGGGGGGGCAGGGGCTTAGGCCCACACTTTTTTTGCAAAATTATATATATATATATATATATATATATATATATATATATATATATATATATATATATATATGTTTATTTGATTTTTATTACATTTAAAACAGTACCCCGAGACAACACGTGATAAAAAAAGTTCTTCCCCAACAAAAAATAGTTCCCAGTATATCTTATCTGTTTATTAATTTTAGACCGGTTTTATGAATATTATGCAATAATGAAGTAATAATCATTTAACTTATCAGATAAATACAAACATTACTGTGCTTTAAAAAAATATTGATTATCATATCTGCGCATTGAACTAAAACACGTGAGAAGATGAAATATTGCGCAGGATTGGCGGGAGCGCCATCTTTTCGAGAAATTACAAGGTATCTGTAGTTATCAAATCATGTGTATTTTTCTGCTAAATGTCAAAGAATCCAATATTCAGAGTACGACATGTATATTTTGACATCAATTGTTATATTTCCTTTACAATGTATGTGAATTTCCCGCCTTCGTTGACATTGATTGACATTGACTTTGGCATTTTCAAATAATAGATTGAGGGGATAATCCATCGCTAGAATGACAGATGTCCTACGGACCCTGTTTAACTGAACATGGTAAGATTGTTATTTCTGATATATAAGGCAACATGTAGCCATATATCTCTGTTAACGGGTAACGTTTGTAATTAATTTTTACAGGTAATTAACCTAAGCAGAGTAAAAGCTACACAAGCTTAAAGTGTTCTTTAACAACTTTTTTCCCCTCGCGCAACTTGTTGCAAAGGGGATGCTGTGCGTATACATGTATGTATGTGTGTCTTTTAGGGCAAAATCAGGGACGTATATACTAATACTATATACTGTTATATATGTCTCTGGGCAAAATTCATATGTCCGGATGACCGCACACAGGACTGACCTATTCTCTTTTGAGAAGTGGACAGAGGCGTGTTCAACAGAGCGAGTGCTCGCGAGCGCTTGCCAAAATTTGTGTTGCAGGTATAAGGAATTTTGGCGAGCGCTCGCGAGCACTCGCTCTGTTGAACACGCCTCAGGCATAGCCTACATCCACTTCTCCAATCTCTCACCAGAGGGCGTATTACGCTTTGCCCCAACACAGTTAGTGTTGAATTTTTTGTGATAAATGTGTGCATTTATGTTTAAAATGAGGAAATTATAGGTCTGTTACGAAAATTCAGAGAAACTGGAATCGAAACATGGGTCGAAGCGTAAACCGTCTTGGGTTCCGACATTTACACGTTTTCCAGAATCAAAATATGAGGGTTTGCGAAGAGAAGTGGATGTAGGCTATGCCTGTCCACTTCTCAAAAGAGAATAAGGACTGACCTTACCTGAATACACATATTGTTTGTTTATTAACCTATTGTATGTGTTAATTTCATGCAGGGCACAGGGGCTTGTGTAAAAAAAAAAGCAACGTTAAAAAAGTGGGTACCTCAGAGGAAAAATAACTTGGATACCACCTCGCTTCATCAGCTAATTTCTCATTTAAATTGTTAATCTAGACATATGCGCCGATTCGTATTCCTTCATAAATGATTCTTCTTAAAGATCTCACCTCCAGTTTAATTCTATGAATGTCTACATCAACAAATTCTATCTTTTTCTCGAGTAAACATCCGAAATCGACAACTCCCTTGCTTTTTCCATTACCAATCGTATGACAGAGATCTCAAGTGCTGTACTTTTGCTTTCTGCAGAAGTCGGGGAGTTGTTGATTTTGAATGTTTACGCGAGAAATCAACAAATTTGTTAATGTTGGTGTAAGAAGAACTAAACCTGAGGTTATATCTGAAAGAAGAATTAAAATAAATTTTCCAGGTGAAAAGAGGGGCTTTTCAGAAATTTGCCATTTTCTCTTAATTATTAAATCCTCTCAAAATGGCATGCAGCCACTTTGAAACCATCGTAATGAGAAACATTTTCTTTTGAGCATTTACAAAGAAAGACTAAAATGCTATTTCATTGCTAATGCAAGGTAAATAATTTCATTTCAAACTATTGACATGCAGATTATATCTTTTCATTGATAATTGAATTATGTCTTGAAACAAGTTATATATTAATATATACCAAAATCAAAGACCACAAAAACGCTAAATTGGTTAATCTAATAATCGGTTAATCTGACAATTTTACTTTGACAAATTGACTATCAGTTTAAGTGGAACCCTCTTTATTACATTATACATCCTGCCTAGTTTCAAAATAAAGTGATAAATGAAGCATATACAACAGTGATAAAGTCCTGCATGGCAACTAAAAAAAATTGAAGGCATACCTGCAGATTTAATACATAATTTCTTTCTTATGTACATGGCATAAAATATATAACATACATTGCAGCTAACATCAGATGCATATTCTTACTGAGGCCTTATAAATGAAGTGTATACAACAGTGATAAAGTCCTGCATGGCAAATAAAAAATATTGATGGCATACTTGCAGATTTAATACAGGGTTTCTTTCTTTTGTACATAGCATAAAGTATACACAAAAATTTATATCTAAATTATTAAAAACCAAATATGCTAATTTTTTTCAACTTTCGCCATTCTACAGTACCAAATCCACAAAGCAGCATATACTAATGTCATTCACAATTGTATAGCGCAATTCCGTTGAGACCCATGACAGTTTTTAAAGCTGACATACATGGTGAAGCATGAATACATTATAGTTCTGGTGGTGAAAAGGGAAGGAATAGTAATAAGTGTAACAATACAAATGAATAAACTAATCTATATGGTGGTAGTCAGCAATGCAAGGGGAATGAGAATGAGTATTTAATATGAATTATTGTCTGCTTTACGTTGCTTTCTAAAGTTCAAAACCCACAAGTAAAATTTACAATGCAAGTGAAAATTTTTGTTTGTCATGTACGACAGCATTGACTTCAGTTTACCAAGTGAGCTGTTGCACTGCTCAGCTGCCTGACTGTTAAGACTGCTGAACTGGGCATACTCATTTATGTTGTAGCCACCATTGCAGCCTCTGTGATTGAACCAGTGCAGCCGGTCAACTAAAAACCACGTGCCTCTAAAAAAGTCCGGATAACGGTTCAAGCAGTAGGTGTGCAGCTTGCAAGAATTATCATAGATGACAGTGGATGGAGCTGCAAGTGAAATAGTAAAAACTTAAGGTTGTTTTAAACAATATTTTAAATATATTTTTAAAATATTTTTTCTTAAAGTCGAAAACCGCTCGTAAATACTGGCACCGTCACACAGGTATATAAAACTTTTGATTTTGTTTCACCTGATTGCACACACAAAACTTGTGGTGGACATGTAGTATTCCTTTTGTGGTCTTTGGATTTTAATATGCATTTATTTCTCATTTTATGTGCATATTCTGTTTGTAAATAATACAATGACCTGTTTATTTGAGGTTAGTATTCTTCTGGTTTGAAGAAAGTGCATAAATTTAAATAATTTTATTGCAACCGAGTAACACGGCGAGGCAAGATATAACGTCCACACAGGTGAGACCTCAAGAACGAAATACTTAAAACTGGTAAGAGTTCTGTGGCTTATATAGGGGTTGTAGGGAAAGCGGTGATGAAAGAAAAATATAGCAGACAGTGCCTATTTACGAGCGGTGTTCAGCTTTAACAACAATTGAAACCTATAATGTAAATTAATGTACATGTACATTGAAATCAGATCACATATTTGAAACTCAAATGCATTCATATCTACAAAATATTAATAATTACCCTTCTTAAATCTTGTCAAAAGGAGAGTGAATGGAACGTTTGGCGATTCATTGGAATCCATCAGCTCATACCCATAGCAGATACCTGTTGACAGAAAAAGAACATGTTTGCAGAGAATTTTAAGTTTTTTAAATTTAAAAATTAATTTTTTTACAAGTCTAAAACATTTTGAGGCAAATAAGTTTTGTTACAGTAAATAGATTTTTAATGAGAACATGAAATGATATTGCATGATTTTTTTTTTTTTTTTGTTGAAAATGGAAATATAGATTTAAATACCATGTTCACAAAACAGGCAAAACACTCCAGGCAGTAGACTAGGGTGGCCTCTTGATTTTTTGTTGCAGTCATGACTGCTCTTTTTGCACCCTTTTAGGTCCATCTCGTACGTTCCTCTGCATCTTTGGATAGGGAGAGATGGAAAAAAACTGTTGTGTTTTAATCCACTTCCATCCTCGGATAGAGATGCCCTGGTATCTGGAGGGTAGCTCTCAGCAGCTTTTTCCTCTAATGATATAAGCAACTCGATGAGTTCCTGAGGAGTTCTGCTTAAGAGGCAAATCAACTTAAAAACCTGTGTGGAATAATAAGAAAAAGAATTCAATATCCAGTCATAAAGCAAAATTTGGTATGCTTGTTTTTATCTTTAATAAACTTATAATCTGAAAATGAGGTAAAAGGTTAACAAAAAGCAAATGACACCAATGTTGCACAATGCTCTAGTGAACTAAAGTGTGCCAAAGTTGAAAAGTCTGAGGAGAAACCAGCTGAAGTTAAAGCAGAGCAAAAAGCAAACAGCATCTCAAAAGGAAACAGTTTTCTAAACCGTTTGAAAGTATTTCTGATTTTGAAAAATATTCCTAGGTTAAACCAAGGCAACTGGAAATGTTTTATGAGCCATAAAAGCCTCTTTCAGGGTCTTTGTTAAAATGTGTGTTGAAACACCAAGTTAAGTACATCTCCAAAATTGAGAATATTCAAGGTATTTGGCAATCTGATTCAAATCTGCTGGACTTGCGAATAATCTCTTGAAGCATTCTCAGATACTTGTACATGGGGAAAGCTTTGTCAAGCTGTCTCGTTTCACAGCACTTAAATAACTGAGTAGAGTGAGGAAACGCATTAACAACGACAGACACCTCAAAACCAGGTGAACCAGAATCAGCAGCTCAGGAGGAAACTCTGAAAGAATCCATTGAGGAACACGAGAAAAAAAAAACTAAGGAGGAACCTAAGGAGCAAGCCAAGGAAGAACCAGCCCCAGAATCAAGGAAATGCGGCCTATGGAAGTTTGTGTAAGGGCTTCATTCTAATTAATTTAAAATTTTGATAAATGGAATACATATTTTTTGCAAATCAGGATGAGAATCTAAATATTAAACTGATGTGGCCTGATAGTTATATATTTCAATAAGAGAGTGAGTACATGATTATTCATTGTTTTTAATAATAATGCTTTTAATAATTCATAGTTTCCAACATTTTGTATTTTTAGGTCACCTTAGTCCCTCGTGTGACCTATTGCAATCAGTTTTTGTTATCACACAATGTTCTTTAACGACTTTTTTCCCCTTGCGCAACTTGTTGCAAAGGGGATGCTGTGCATATGCATGTATGTATGTGCGTCTTTTAGGGCAAAATTCAATGAAAGAAAATCCTCATATGAATGTTCATCCAACTTCGTACACTTAAGTGTGGTAATAGATATAACGTTTTTTATTACTCTGACTACAAAATCAAGTTTCTTAACTTGATCATTTCTATCTCTTATTAAGTACATAAACACTGTTCTAGTTGCTTATTATTGAAATTGTTTACAAAAGCAGCGTACAACAAAATCAACAACTTGATTAAAAAACAAAACAAACGGCCGACTGAGCCAAATTTTGGGCTATATTTTATGAGTTATTTAAAGTGGAAAAGATCAAAGATTCAAAAGAGACATTGACAAATATTGTCAACCTAATTACCAGCCCAAATATATTTCAATGACATGTTTAAATTGCTGCAGATCTGTAACTACTTTAAAAATAGATTGAAATATGAGACACCTTGATGTGTATGGGCTATGGTACTTGGGTGACTGTTGAGGCCTGTGGGCCTCTTGTTTTTTTGTCTAAAGCTGAAATAAAGAATTTACCAATGGCAGTTGCATTTGCAGGTCTTCAAGGAGCTTTGGTGAAGTCTTTGGATCCTTTTCTCTCATTTCTATCAAAGTTTGCCTTAGATTTATGGAAGGATGGAACATCCCACAAATGGGGCTATCTAAGGCAAGACTTTTCAGAAAAGGTACATATGGTGGAGGGCATGTAGAGGTTCCAAATGACTTAACAAGATTCTGAAGTGGTAGGCTATGGAATCCAAGGAGTTCTACCATTTTCTTAAACTCCATCATGGTCAGTGGAGGCTGTTCCCCAGCATACCTCTGAAGCAGTAATCTCGTATATGGATCAGAGATCAGCACACGGTCTTTATGACAGCTACAATTATAAAAAAAATATGGTAGTTTTTAATGTTTATTATTTTGATTAATGTTGTACATATTTTAGGTCATCTGATCAAGTCGCTTAAGTGACCTTTTGAACTTAGAATTTTAAAAGAATTTTAAACCAATTGTTATACCAAATTGTTGTACTCTGTTTTACCCTTGTGTGTTTGTCTGTCTGTCTGTTAAAAAAAATTTTTGTCGCATTTTTCCCAGGAACTATTTATTGCAGGTACTTGAAATATTATTACACTCTTTAATGTTTAGGCATGATATGTGGTGGGATCAATTTTTGTACCAATCGGACATGAACTTTCTCTTAAATGACGAATTTGTTTATTTTTAGCCTAAATTTCAAACAAACAACTGCATTGAATTTAGTTTAACTTTGTAGGTACTGTTTAGAAGGTTAAAATCCCGGTAGGAAAAGATCGCGATTTTTCATTTTGCAGCAAATCGCGGTAGGTTGAATTCGCGGAAATACCGATCATGGTTTTTTGTACATGGTACATATATTTTATTAACTCACAACGTAAAAAAAATAATTATTTTTATCTGGGTTTCATTTTCAAAATGTATTTTGTTGAAAAACAATTATATTGATATATAATGAAATGCTTTTTGATAAAAACACCGGTTTGTGTAATACCTGTTCATAATTATTGTCCGGTTAATATAATGGTTTGTTTCTTTAAGTGCACCCAACTTCTATAATGGAGAGATTGATTCTGTCAATTGAGTTTCACACCTTTTTATGTGAGTAGCTTATATATATAAACACTCTTGAGCCCCCAAATCACATAAGTTTGTAATTTACCGATAGCACTGGGCAGACAGAATTAGTCACGCATAATGGAACCTGGCTTGGGTACCTGTCAAGTGTCCTGTTGTTTTTAAAAGTTTATGTTATAGGAAGAATGCCCTAAATAAAGAAAGGTTTTGCACAATTCTCGTGGATTTGATTGTTCTCTTTAAAAAAGTTATTTAAAAAAACGAATTGTCGCATGTATGCCTTGTTAGATTTATTCAAAACCGAAAGTAGAGGAAAAAACCCCAAAATGAAAACATGTGAGCTAATCGAAAGTCTATTGGTGGATCATCCAATTTCTCCAGCTAGTAATAGTTAATTTTAGCAATAGTCATGGTCGGTTATTTTGATAGACCGCTTAATACCATTATTTTTCCTGACAAAATAACTATTAAGCGTGCATGGTCAACTACACTCAAGTGTATACTGTTATGCCATTAAAACGGAAACATTTTGTATTGTGTGTTTTCATGATAAGATAGATGATTTGGTAAATCTTTATTCTTCATCATTATTATATTCAAATAATTATTCACTAGATGTTAATTTCCTGGAATTTTAATTTCAGCGAATATAGCGAAAATTAACTCCGCAAGTTGATTTCCTGTTATGCAGTATTTAGGACTCATTGTTTAAATGTTCATATTGCCAAGAAATTCTGATTCCATACATAATTAACACTCTTGCATTAGGAATGCCATGCTGTGGGTTCTATTTTTGTACCAATTGGATGTCAACTTCCTATTAAATGATCACTTTGTTTGTTGTGTATATTCACATTGGAGCGGGAGTATTACTAATGAGCATCGGCTCATAGATATCTTGTTTGAAGTCTGGTTTTGTTGTAGAAGTTTGTCTATGTTATCTTTGACTTACGTGTATGGGACTTGAAGAACTTTTTCAGATGTGGCATTCTGAAGGTTGCTGCTCCAGAACTTGAGGTCTTTCCTGTGAGCAAGTGTTGTTGCATCCATGATGACATTTACTGGAGATGACCCACACTGACCACATTGAAACCCTTTCTCAAAATCGATTGTGGAACACAACAACTCCAGAAAGCCATACCAAGCAAACTTAAAATGTGCATATGAAAAGGTCGTTTGGAATCGAAGGTCATTTGATCTCTCATGACTGTCTCTCAGGGACAAAAAGTAGGTGTAGAGAGTTGTTCTGAAAAAAAAAATGATAGATGCTATTGTTGATCAATAATATGGAAAAATTTCATTAATACAGGGATCAAAATTTACTAAAATATCCCCTCATCTATGTGCAAGTTCTGAACAAATTTTACATATCCGAATCCGTGTGCAATTTTTACATGTCCAACTACCGTAAGAAGTGCATTTGATAAAGTAAGACTTATCTGTGCAAGATCTTAAGGTACAAAATTGTCGAGACTTAATTTGAATTTTATACTGTAATGCTGACTTGATAAGAGTTAAAGCTTTTTTGCTCAGGCGAGCAATGTGGCTTCTTGTTTCTGGAGGTCTGCTCAAGTACCATTTTCACATGTTTTGTTTATACCAGTATCCAGATCATAGTAAACTATGGTACTTGAGCAAAGCATGCACTTTGTGTTTCCTAATTGAGAAACAGTAAAAAAAGATTTAAGAATTAATAATCTTCATACTTATTTTTTATATGATTTTAAATTAATCTATCTGCAATCTTTAGCTAATTATTTTTGAAGCTCTTCATAGCACTTTATTTTAGAGACAAAATATGCATAATACTACATCTGCTTTTATTTCCTATATAGGACTACCCCTTAAGTTACCATTTGAATAAAATGATTTATCTGATTGATACTGGTCTAATGTCATTGTTGAGCCTAGCTGCAGGTCTGTAGCTCCCGGTCTGAAAAAATTCGGATAGACGACCTGGGAGCTACAGTGCCTCCCATAGTAAAAAACTGCAATTTATGGCGCACAAAAATTTGCGCTAGTTTTGGACTGATTAATCTTGTTTCCGAACACATTCTGTAAAAATATTTGATTCCAAAAAATGTCTTGGACATTTTACTACAGGTACTGTCACTTAATTTACTTGCCTCTGATATTCTTTCAAACACCATCACCAGTCCCGTAAAGTGAAGTGGTGCAGTTTGTTTACATGTAAAAATGGTGACTCTCGATCTTGACGTGAATTTAACATACTTCATTTTCCCAGGTCGGTTAGCGTGTTTCGGGAAAGTCCGAGGCAAGTAAAGAGACGATATCTGTAGGAAATTGCATGAAGAATTTAATGGTACTAATTTTTTCCACAGAATTTGTGTGTTAATAAGGTTAATCTGTCCAAAACTAGCGCAGATTTTTGTGCGCCGTAAATTGCAGTTTTTTACTATGGGAGGCACTGTAGCTCCCAGGTCGTCCATCCGAATTTTTTCAGACCGGGAGCTACAGACCTGCAGCTATGTTGAGCCTATAAATTCATGTTTATTTTTGATAACACAGTAAAGCCAATACAAATGCATTTTAGTATAGACAATGATAGTGGAATTTAAATAGAAATGCAGTAAACCAAGGCTATATATTTAGTCAATGCTCAAATATAGTTTTGTGCAATTATCTGATGTTTAAATGCATTGTGACATCATCTTTTTTGCTTCATTTACAACTAATATTTATTGCAGGTTAATCACCTATTTCTTGTAAACAAGTCCATGAACTCGAACAGAACTTCATATGCAATGAGAGCATGGCTTGTGTGAAAGACACAGTGCTGCTGTCCGTCATACTTCAAGAGTGCATCACAGGTGTTGTTGCTGCATTTTCTTTCAGCCACTGAAATGAAGTTGAGATTCTTTAATATAATCCTTTTAAATATTATGCAGTTTTAAGTATTAACAAAATCACAATAGCGCTATCTTATTCCCCTATCTTCTTGAGTTTTGTAAAACTATGTTTAATTAGTATTTTGAACACTATTGGTTGGAAATTACGTTACATTTTTTTTTTGCAAATTTCAGCACTTGAATTTGGAAGTTCGTGTTTTTATTTGATGATATTTTGTGAGGCATGCTCATTTTAGAATGAACTAACTGTATTGTTTGTATTTAATGCATTCCCTGCCATTTATTTGTGTAGCATTGTCGAGGAATGGGGGAGTGTAATAAATGTGAGCTTGCTTACTTTTTCTTTCTCTTTTAATGATTAAAGGAAGAGTAGTTGTGTAATTGTTCTGGATGTTAGAAGATTTTCAGATTATCAAATTTATATACCTTGAACTACTGTTGTTATTTTTTTATCAACAAGGGGACGAGACTTAAAATGAGCAAGTTCATCCGACCATATGCTGCCACAGTGCCTGCAAACACCAACTCTTGGTTCAGCAAGTACACTGTTAGAAATTCTCTCAAGAAGAGGTGTTGAATATTGCTGCTTCAGGTCCTTGTCGCCAAGATCGAAAGGAATGCCTTGCCAGGAATAAACTTTCACCCAAGGACAAGATGGTATCTTTCTGGAGGCATTCTCTGGTAAGTCAATATTCAAGGTCTTTGCATTATCAACTAAAAAAGATGCATGTGTACATTGAGTTGAGTTGCATGTAATGCAGGACATTTTATCTCTGTAGGTGACAATCCCACTTGATCCATGGGTTGTTACACAGAGGTAATCTCCATCCCATGATAACTCCTGTATTCCATTGTCATCATTCTACAATAAATGATAAGCAAGGATTAGTATATGCAAAACATTCTGTTTGTATATATTATCACTAAAACTTAAAGGTTATAATTATTTATCTCAAAAATGAAGTTTGATGAATAAAATGGAATTGCCCTGTTTGTTGTCTGTATGTAGATACAATTTTGTCTTCCCAATGACTTAGAAACTACTATATACATGTAGTTTGAAATTTTGTACATTTGTGGAACCCTTTCTGAAGATGTGCATCTAATAGTTAACAAATGTGTAGATTATATAAAAATATTGTTGATTCAACATAAGATCATCACAGGGGAATAAAATGTTACACTACTTACCAGATACTGGTATCTGTGTAAGGAGTAACTGTGTTCTAAAAAAAAAAAAAAATGAATTTCAACAAAATGAAATAAAAATGTCATCTGCATGTTGCATGTCTGTATGTACAGCAAATAAATATGTAGTTTAATTTGGGAACCAGTTTTTAACCGGGTTTTTAAAAGGAAAAATCCGGTTATTGAAATCGTGAAAATGGCGGGCAGGCGGCTGCCAAAAGGGTACTCTTATTGTGTGGATAACTCCTCCTACGGTTTTCAAGTTATGAAGTTGTTCTTTGGCATATCAATTGGACATATATCAGAAGTTTGCATATTGGTAAGGTTTTGATTTCTGGAAAAAAATACCAGCTGTTGAACTCAGTCATTTTTTGGCAAAATATTGCATATAGGGTACCCCTATTGTACAGATAACTCCTCCTACAGTTTTCAAGATAGGAAGTTGTTCTTTTGCAGATCAATTGGACTTATATCAGAAGTGTGCATATTGCTAGAGTTTTGATTTCTGATAATTTATGAAAAAAATACCAGCTGTTGAACTTGGTTATTTTTGGCAAAGTATTGCATATAGAGAACCCCACTTCTCGTGATAGGTAGTGTTCATCAATTCAGGGTTGACAAATGGATTATAGATACTGTTCACACAAAAGAAAACACGGTTTGTTGTTATATTGACAGCTTTTCTCTTGTCATTTTTGAGTTAAATAAAAATAAAAAATGGAACATTTGTATTAGCAATGAAAGTAATTAGTTTTCCTAGCAAACATAGTAAGTAATTTGTGTAATAGACAAATTATCTTAGTATTCCTCTTGTACCCAGTAATGTATTACCTTCTGGTTTTAGGTTTTCGCGTGCATCATATCTTTCCATCAAGAAAGCGATCGCATCAATATGAAGGCATCTCGGATACTTTTGAAGGAAATCTATAATGGCAGAGAGCACAGAAAGTACAGTAAAAAAATATACGGTAATAAACTCACTATAGCTGAAAGCACAAATGATGGCGACTTTTATTCCCCCACTCCAAAGGAGTATTAACTGTTTTACCCTTGTGTGTCATCTGTCTGTCGCTAACAAATTTTCATCAAAGATTTCTTGGCAACTATTAATCGCAGATGCTTGAGATTTTAACACACTCTTTGGCTGTATGTTTTCTGATGCTTGATTAATTATCCCCTCGCGCAACTTGTTGCAAAGGGGATATAGCATTGCTGCTGTGCATGTATGTACATGTATGTATGTGTGTTCATTTCATCCTTTTTAGCAAGATTCAAAGAAAACCTTCAGATCCATGTTTATTAAACTTTGTACCCTTCATAAGCATGGTTAAAGGACAAACCCTATTCATTTTCAAGGAATTCTGTTATATATTTTTAAAAATACAGTTAAAATTACAACACTTATGTACAACATCCGGTTTGTGAAAGTAAACAATTAAAATAAACAACTTAATTGATATTTTGTTGGATGTAGGACCTGTAAACATAAGAAGCAAACGTTTTTGAGAAATGGGGAGTTGGAAGGATGTCCAAAGTGAAAAATTGAAGCAAGCAGGAGATTAAGTTTACCATAATTTAATCAAAACATTGTCAAGCAGCTGTCTGAGCCAAATTTCTGGCTATATTTAAAAATTACCTAGAGAAGAACAGGTTCAAAATTCAGTAGATACTGTAGATACGTTACTCTTTTTAAAATATTAGGGTTAAAATTATGACATGTTAACTCGAATTTTCCCATAGAGCAGACTATAAATCGCCAGATCTTAGCTACATTTCATTTTCAATATGAAACTTAAATTTGCCTACACTAATTGTCTAAATGTGTAATGTATGTCACTGTAATTTTGTGAATTAATATTTTTCAAATCAAATAATAAAAGCAGGGTGATAGTAAGAGGAGTCTCTGATTCTGTTTAGACTTCAAAATGAAGCTTGAAATGCAAACATGAGACTCTCTGACATGTCAATCTAAGGGATATGAACTATTAAAGAACACATCACATGTTTCTAAACTATGGGACATTATACATTTTTTGCCTTCCTTGTGTATATATTAATTCTAACAGTTTGTTAGCTTCTAAAAGCGGTAATTAGCCATAATATCAATTTAAATCATAGCCCCGATCGTATAAAAACTCGTTAATTAGATAGCGTGTCACGTGGTACGGTGACGTCGCATGCGACCTTCTTCGAAAAAACTGATGATTGTAAACAAATATTAGGATTAGCATTATCTTCTTTAAATCTGAGACATTTTTTCACCATGTACGATGTTTTTTCATGTTGACTAAATAAAAGAATCTTATTATTCAGTCGTACATGTTTGAGCCACCAGTACAGGTAAAAAAACGATGTTATACTCAAATAGATCGACGTGTAAACATGGTAAACACAACTTGGTAAGGAATTTAGCTTTAAAAAAATCGGTTACAGGTGTTTATTTTATTAAAATCTACGATAATTTTGTTTTTGGGCGTTCTTTACGACTCAGAATGTTCATTGTTGTAAAACAGTTGTGCATAAGAAGTTTGTTTCTTAGGCCGTAACTGCATGGTCACAACTTTCTAAGGTTCTTTACTTCATAATACACTGTATATAAAAATATATATAGCAGGAAAAAACGTTTTTTCTGTAAGATCCCATAGCTTCTTTTTTATCTATTTACGTAAAAATGTATATCAACAAACTTTGTCTATTTCTCACGTAAACATTCAAAATCAACAACTCCTTGACTTCTCCCACAAGAAATAAAACTCTCAGAAATCTCACATACCGTACTTATGATTTCTGCAGAGGTGAGCTATAATGAAGAAATCATTTATACAAAACGTACGCATACATGTATGTATACCGGTAGTTTAACATTATCAATAATTAAGAAAGCAGCCAATGAAGCGAGGCGTTATCCAAAATGGCATCCTCTCTTGTTATTTTCCTCCGATAAACTTGCGTTTTGTACAACAGCCTCTGTTCATAAACTTCTATTTTTCTCTTTAAAAAATAAATACGATTTGTTTATGAAACTAATATCACAAAAATATACCATATAATTAGTAATATATTTATTAAATGTTTATTTATAAATCCTCTCGTCGACAGATAGGCCCATGATTCCGCTTATTTTCGTAAGAGAAACTATATTAAAAAAAACAGTCCAAATCCCCATTTTTGACGGCTAGAACACCCGCAGGAGACGCAAAACACCATCATGTCCCGGCTATTTCATAGGTGATAATTAGTTTAATTGTCGTTTAAATCTAATCCAATTACAAAGACGGCTAACAGCACCTTCTCGCTCGAGGTCGCATGTGACGTCACACATAATGGCTGGTAGATCGAGAGAGAAAATATGCATATCGCGACATTTGAATTTGATCACCTTCAAACTAACGAATTAGCCAGATTATTTTGTGTAAACGATAATAAACTTCATTTTTAATGAGTATAGAATGATTTTATTTAAAAAATTCCTAAAATTGAAAAACATGCGATATGTCCTTTAAGGGTCATGTCAAGGCCTGAGGGCTTCTTGTTTTATATTTTAAACAGATTCACTACATTTGTTTTTTCAATGATTAAGCAATGGTAAACCTGTTACTTAAAAGTTTATATACAGACCATAATTGATGCATAATTCGAGAGAAAAATTCAAGGGTGTCTGATGCATTGTGAAGTCACCCTAACCTAAATTTAAAGAGACAGTATGGTGCATCTTATTAAAAAACCGACTTGAAAAAGTTTTCCGATCGGGTTCGGTATTTTTGTTCTACTCATAAATGTATAAACTTTCAGAAAATTACAAATTTCTCCATGAAATAAATCTAATTATTTCATGAAAATTAATAATTAGGTATAACCTATACATATATACATCGCCAGGTGTTACGGGGTAGGCCTGCTTACTTGACTGAATTGGCAAAGAAAATAAGGTAATAATTGTTCAAAGCTTTTAAAACAACCACAGTTATTATTTTGTAAGCATGTTTTTTGCGTGTTTACCATAGGAGTTGCTACAACCTAAATTCATTTTTGTAAGTGAGGCCCCTTGAGTGATAATTTGACATATTTATTTCTGTTAATTTTAAAATGAATTAAAATTGGTAAACCATTAATAAATTATGGAGAAAGTGATGATGTGTTCCGTTCAGAGAGTCCCTTTTACCTCGTATACCATGATGACCGTAGTCGGGCAAAGATATTGTAGTTTTCAGCACGTGTCAATAACTGTCAATCAAAATCCACGTGGTACAAATAAACGATATAAGTTGTACGAACCTTAAATTTCCGGAAGATCATAATTACATTAATTAAGTATGTAAAAGGGATTTTTATGAACTTCAACTGTCACAATCAACGTTATCTTGTATTTCCTAACGATACAATGGGTAAATCTGAAGTTTTTCACACATGTGTTTTCAGCTGTACTGCCTCTTTAAGAATAGTATTTGTTCAAAGATTTCTTAGCAGCAATCAATCACAGATCCTTAAAATTTTAACACTCTCTTTGTTTAGGCATATGGTGGGATTCATATTTTTAAAAAATTGATGGCTCTTCAAATACTCTTGGTTCAATTGAGCTTATTAGGACACTTTATTCAATCAGATGACTTAATATACCCCCCGCAAACAAAGTTAAGAAGGTATATTGGAATAATCTTGTCCATCTGTCAGTCTCTTATATGCAGTCATGTCTGTCACATTTTACACATGCACATCCTTACCATACATTCAGTGCACATTATTAGAACATAGCAATCATTAAATGTAATACAAAATTCACATGATAGGTATAATATAACAAACATTTCATACATGTAAACTACATAACACCCCCCCCCCCCCCACCCCCAATACAACCACCCCCTCACACATGGCTACTTCCTGTTTAATTTTGGATCTGTTGGTGATTTACTATAAGTATCTCCAGACTTTATCGTAGAGCTGATATTGTTTAGATCTGTAGAATTTTCTTTGAAATTTATATTTTAATAGTTTTTGTTTCATTTTAAATTAATTTTGCCTATTTTGCTGTTGTTTTAGGTGATGGACCACTCTACTTCCTTTTACAACAGGTGCCCCTAAAGATTCACAAAGTTCCAATGTTGAATTTCCATGACCCCGATTGAGTGAGTGCACAACTTTATGTATTCTACTTTCAAAATTTCTACTACTAGTAATACATTTTGGATTTGATTTTAAATATGCCCTATTCACAGATTCAGATTTTTGTGTACAAGTGTGATCGCACTGAAGGTGGCATTGTTATATCGGGCATCTCCTTCCGCTCTTATAGGTGTATTGGCAAGTCCACATTTCTCGTTAAGCTCTTGAATGTCATGCGTTATTTTCTACATGCTGCTTTTGTTCACATCAGTGATGATTTGCCTACTATGTTGCAGGTCTGATGAATGTTGGTTGCACCAAGAAGCATACCACGCATATCCTATGTTGTAAGGCTGGTACCCAAGTGGCTGACAGCCATGGCCACATTAAGCTGTGTGGCTCTTCGTCCTCTTCCTGGTCGACTGACTTCCTCGTACAGATTTTCACGGTGACTGGTGTAATGGCACTTCTTACATCCAATGGAAAGGATCCATGCCAGGCCTTGCTTTTCCTCCCCATGCTGGTTCCAGTCCAGTGAACCGTCACAGTCCGGGAATTTCTGTGAGTGCTCTTTAAATGCATGGTTCCATAGTTTAGCAGTTTTTTCTTGATGGAGTACTTTGTAAAGTTTGGAATTGGGGTTCGGTGACTGCATCCATGTAGGAGTCTACCGGCTGCACTTCACTTGGCCCGGGTCGCAGAATCTTCATCTCACTGCTTCTACACTCAGCATCGCTAACTGTGAATATTCCATTCTTTTGCTGCTGTACAATGTCATGAAACTCTTCTTTACTCAGCCTTCTTATAGGACATAGACACTGGACTGGGCTAGTGGTCCCTGTACTTTTCTGGACCTTGTTGCGAGGAATGCTTCCTTTTTTGTACTGATGTCAATGCAGCCACTCTGGTCCTTTCTTTGGCATGATTTATATTGAACTGTACACTTGTAGACTTTTTCTAAGAATATGATGTTGTGTGTGGTGCAAATTTTTAAATATTGTAAACTTTCATACTGTTTATTTATTTTAGAGCTGCCATGTCTTCTAAGAGGAACCCCATCTTGGATGACTGATGGAAAAGCCTCATCACCCCCCATTGCTTAAGAACCTCTTATCTTAATCACTAGCCATTAATCAGTGACCAACGTTATCAAAGCTCCAAGGTACATTATTGAAGACTCTTCTGGCACCATTTTTTCCAGTCTCTGTCTTTGTATTTTAATTAAAATTATCACTTCTTGTTAATTAATTCTAATATTTAAGTGAACTTCCTGTTTCTTAGTTAATTAATGTTTCTTAATTAGAGTTGAATTTTGTTTTAAAGCACATACACATAAACTCTAACATTTCAGGTTTCATTTCATTCCAAGTTTTTTTCTCAACAAATCACTGGTTAAATTTTATTGAGTTTTGAAATCGTGTACCATAGATGAATTTTAACAGAAATTTACTCCAGAATTCAGCAATCTGTTAAGAAGAGTTATCTCCTACTTTTTAATCCCTTAGTGTCAAAATTAGATTTTCATACACTAGCATATAGGAGATATATAGCTACTAGACATTTTTGGCAAATTTCATTAAATTTCATGAACTTTTAATTGTCTTAAAGGTCTTGCGCAAGGAAATAGCCAATCAAACTGAACTTTGTCAATTGTAGTTCCATATATAGAGAGACAATTTCTTTTCTCTCTTCCTTTTTTGGCACCTTACTGTAAACATATAATATTTGGCGTGTACGATATTTGGCGGAAAATAGTTTTTAAACAAGTTGGCGTGGATTTGAATTAGCGCATTCCTGAATGTGACTATTCTTATACATATATGCATGACATTTAGCGATGTACTTGATTTAGTGGAAGCTGTATTCCGCCAAAATCGCTAAATAGAATACACAGCAAAATGTAATACGTATACAGTATTTTAGGCCTACAATATTGATTTTGGACTCAGTGGCTAGGATTATTACTTTAGTGGAATTGTCACACTAATTTCAATGGACTATTTTTTAGATGCGCATGATGCAACTTCCTGAATGGTGCTGAGTCTGTTTGTCAACATGTGAAACCCACGTGTATTTGGGGGTAGGTGTGTTTACTATTAATTATCTCATTTAGAAGCCACATAAGGCGTTATTTTTCTGATCTAAAATTTTTATACCCCCGCTCCGAAGGAGAAGGGGGTATACTGTTTTACCCTTGTGTGTTCGTCTGTCTGTCCGTAACAAAAATTTCTGTCGCATTTATCTCAGCAACTATTTATTGCAGATGCTTGAAATTTTAACACACTATTTGTTAAGGCATGCCATATCGTGGGATATATTTTTGTACCAATTGGACGTCAACTTCCTGTTAAATGACGACTTTGCTTATTTTTTAACCAAAATTTTCAAACAAATTTTTGTCAAAGATTTCTCAGCAACTATTTATTGCAGATGTTTGAAATTTTTACACAGTATTTGTATAGGCATGCCATATCGTGGGATATATTTTTGTACCAATTGGACGTCAACTTCCTGTTAAATGACGACTTTGCTTATTATGGCGTCGAGCAAAGCTCGAAAGCCATCTAGGGATCGTACGGCCGGAAGTTGCCAATTCAAAGGAGCCAAACAACTCAAATGAGTGCAAAGTTTTCTTATGTGTTCGAAGAAAAAAAGATGACATACTTCCATTTTGAGCAGAACTGCACGTCAACAAAACAAGTTGGCAGATACAAAAATTGTTGAGGTCTTTGATAATGTTAATATTTTATTGTAAACAATATGTCTGTGTTTCGGCGGATGAATACACTTTTACCGAAGAACATGCCTACATACTCAATTTGTTTTTGAAACATACCTGCCTGCAAAACAGATTATTTTGTTTCCAAATCGAATGTTAACAATGCACAGATGTTGATCTTTTAGAAACAAAACTTCCTACAACGGTGATATATCTACACCAAAAGTAATTCTAAACCCTCTACTTTCACTTCGTAAACAACAGGAATGGGTGCTTTCTTATTTCTACCCCTGTTCTTTTCGGCCCGCGTCATTTGGATCCATGTGAATTTTAAATCAAATTGATAATAAGAAACAGAGTGTTTATCAGCAGTATACAATATAAAGAATTAAATACAATCATACTTTTGATATACAAATATATTCTATTTGAATAGAGAAAAAATATCAGAAAAAATTTTAACTTCTAAGATATTTTTAACTAGCATTCAAATTTTTTTAAGAATTAGGTGAGTCAAATTGTAATGAATTGTAATTTAATGAAATATGTGATAAAAAAAACATAATTTTTATTTATTTGAAAGTAGTCAACTAATGTATTTGTCTTTATATTTGTTTTAAATAGTAAGTATAATTGATACCAATTTTCTAAATGAAGGGTCAATAACAAAATTAGAATGATATCTGAAAAAAAAAATCATACTTCATTTTGAGTTTTCCGTATTAAGTTGACTGCATAAAATCCATATAAAATATCTGTTTTATTAAAATTGACCATCCGACTCAATTTTTATAAACATTAATCTCCAGCAAAACAATAAGAAAAGTTGATCTCAAGTACAATCATATAAGATCATACTTTGTTTAAAGGATTTTTTTAATCTATAGTACCTAAATGTATGTATGATCAATGAAGGAGAACCATAAACAACACAAATAAAAAAAAATATATGCATTTTTGTTAGGTGAGGGGTTTATTTTGAATTTAAAAATAATATTCAGGTTTTTACTTTTCAAATTAATGTCAACTCGACGCCATTGTGGCCCTTCAGGCCTTTGATTTTTTAACCAAAATTTTCAAACAAATTTTTGTCGAAGATTTCTCAGCAACTATTTATTGCAGATGTTTGAAATTTTTACACAGTATTTGTATAGGCATGCCATATCGTGGGATATATTTTTGTACCAATCGGATGTCAACTTCCTGTTAAATGACGACTTTATTTATTTTTAGCCAAAATTTTCAAACAAATTTCCATCAAAGATTTCTCAGCAACTATTTATCGCAGATGCTTGAAATTTTTACACAGTATTTGTATAGGCATGCCATATCGTGGGATATATTTTTGTACCAATTGGACGTCAACTTCCTGTTAAATGATGACTTTATTTTTAGCCAAAATTTTCAAACAAATTTTCGTCAAAGATTTCTCAGCAACTGTTTATCGCAGATGCTTGAAATTTTTACACAGTATTTGTATAGGCATGCCATATTGTGGGATATATTTTACCAATTGGATGCCAACTTTCTGTTAAATGTCGACTGTGCTTATTTTGCATATTCACATCAGAGCTGGGGTATCACTAGTGAGCATTGGCACAGATATCTTGTTCTTGCAGCATTTAACTATAATTTGTCTTTCATGATTTTTATGCTGAGAATATAGTTAATCAATTAACTTATTTAAAGCTATATAGTAACATATAGTGAAATTAATTCCTTGTGTGAGACTTTAAATGCAAAAACAAGACTATCTAAACATTTAGGCAATCAACATGGTTGTGACTGGAACTGGTTTGATCAGAGTTTTGATCATTGTTGTTTAGGTAAGCAATGTGGCCCTTGGGTCTCTAGTTCCATTACTGACCAAACTAAGCTTTGAGCTATTTGTTTAGACTAAAAAACACAGTTGAAATATTTAACAAAAATCCAAATACTATTTAAAAATATTCAATTGTATTGGGTGTAGATAATCAATATATATAATCTTTTAAAAGAAAATTACTAAATTGTTTATACGAGTTTTATATGTATAATTTTCAGAATTTTTTTATGCTTATTAAATTTTCTGTTCCAGATCACCAGCATTTACCTTCATATGATACGTCAACAGAGTCAGAGAGCCCATTGATGAGTGATGTCCTAGTAGTGTTGCATTCACAAGTGAAGCACCAGTGAAAGGCACTTTCTATAAAGCAGAGGCTTTTTCTGCGAACAAACAGAAATGTGTTTGCCTGAAAGAAAAAAAGTACACACACAGATAGAGAGATAGATATATATATATATATATATATATATATATATATATATATATATATATATATATATGAAAGGAGTTATGTGTTTATAATGCTTACTTAGTGATTTGTCTTGTATTATTTCAGTCTGTTTCATTTGATTATGCTTAAATTTTGTTCACCTTAAGAGTATTAAGGCTTTTCAAGCAAAATGAAGGTTTAGTATGTGTTAAAGGTATATGTGGCGTATTTTTGGTGAATAACAATAACAATAATAAGATCTGATTATTTGCTTCATTTCTTCACTTAAAGATAGGACTTTCACACAAATTAGGCGTTATAAGTCAATCGCATAACAAAGATACAAGAAATCAAAAAAATATTTTTTATTTTTTACCGGCACGATAAAAAATACAAAAGATTTGAATAACCCCGCCTTAAATGGGTCAGGTGACATCCATCTTGGCCTATCAACAAGAATGGTGACGACGAGAATGATAGGTATACCATTAAGTTTGACAGATTTGGCAATGAAAGAAAAAAGAGACAGACTGACAAGGATAGGAACAAAGGGAAGATTGTCATCGGAGACCATGTAGATTGATGGAACAGGAATTAAAGCCAAATTAAACTTAAGTTTCCATGATGAAGTTGTAGGGGTTTTGCTATAGTCAGGTTCGTGCTCCATGTGGTCCTAATTTAATTTATAAGTTTTAAACTACAAGTGGATTTTCGTTTAGAGGAGTACATGCATCCCTCAGGGAGAGGGGTACATGTATTTACTCCGTTTACCGTGTTGATGATGCTAAAATCTTGTTTCGTCTTTTATTACACGTAATAAACAATTTATATCGTTCGACATTGATGAATATCGGAATAATAATGCTTCGAGTATCATCTGATATAAGAATTATATAATTTAAGACATGAAAAAAGTGATTCTAATTTGTAAACAAACTCCTCTTCCATCGTGTTTTCAATGCTAGGTTTTTCCGCACTCATGCGCAGTGGCGTTATAAATGGCAAATAACATTAATATTCATCAGACGTATAGCAAAGTTAAGTGACAAATAACTAAAGACAAAACATGTTTTATGGGCCTAGAGTTTGTGAAACGTCTATAAGAAGCATAATGTATATTTTTACTCAAACTCATGTCAAAAATTTTACTCCAAATACGCCACATATACCTTTAACTGTTTAGGTATTACTGTATAATGTGTATTTTCTGCGGCTCGAAATTTTTGTGGCATAGATCCTTAAAGGTAACAAATATTTTTCATTAACCAATTTCTGCGATTACATTTGACAAATCTAAACATAGAATTATTATCCCAATACATTGTATCAAATGTGGACTCCGTCTTTCATGCGTTTCTCAGTTTTTCACAACCAATACAGTGTTTGATTAGGGTGTTTATTTTTCATAATGTAAACAGCATCTGTTGATTCCAGGATCTTTTGCAATTTTAATTTCTGTTGATTTTTCATACCAAAATACACAACCGCAGAAAATACCCGCTATACAGCATTCATACTTTGTGATATACCTCAAGCTGCCTGGCATTCATATCATAGTCTCTCAGTACAAAATAGTTGAAAAAATCTCCAATAGGAGTAAACCCTTTGTACAGCAGCAGAAGTTCCATGTAACATTGAAGGTCTGTGGAAAAGCTCTGTAAATATGTGTTGCAAATGAAGTTATTAATTTTTTAGAATGTTGAAAGAATTTAAGTGATGTGTAACATCTACTTTTTTGAAACTAATGAATATATTTTTTTCCAATTTTTTTTTTGGTTCCATATTGTTAAGATTTGTATTAAGATTATACTTTGTAGAACAAACATCCTTAGTTGAACCCTATTGATATTACAAGACCATAGGTCAAGGGTTAAACACACACTATAATTGTCCATAATTTGTCAAAGAATATTGACTTTCATTCACAGCTAACATTTAAGTGAAATGTTAAACATTTGTAACTTTGCCATCAGAAACATATTTTTTTATTGTTTGGGTTTTGTTTTCTTAAAAATAAAAACAAAATGGTCACACTAAGATATCTCAGTTCACCTAGACTTGCGTTACTACGTGACTAGATTGTAATTTAAATGTTTTGTTAAATTGTTTGTGTTGATCAATTTTGTTGAATATCGTCATAGCTCAGCTGGCTTGTTAACAGCAGATAATGAGTTAATTCAAATCCAGGGACTTTTCAATGTTCACATTTACTGAAATTAAATTTTTGAAAATAATTTTTTTTTAACCAGAATTGTATATTTATCAAGTATCAAGTAGTTTTTGGCTGAGTTTAGAAAATATTTCAAGGTTTAGTAAGCCTCCTTAATACTATTCATAATGGAACTTTTAATGTAACCCAGACATGGTTCTTAAGAAAACAATATTATATATTGAATTAAACAGCTTGTTATTTACATTCTTGTGATGTATACCTCAAATGCACTGGATCCAAATACTATTTTCTCTCCCTCTTCAATGCTTTCTGAGAAAGTATGGCTGGTGATTTTTGCTATGTTCTTTTCTGTGCAGTTCTGCTTTGCTAGATTATTTTTTTAGAAAACATTGACATTTTGATCTCTTTGTGTTTACTTTATAAGTAAATTTCTTTAATAATGATTGATGGTCAAGATTTAGCTCACCGAGACAAAGTTGGGATGGCGGTATTTGTGCTGTACTGGCTATACTGGACCCTTTTAAATGTTTTGGAGCATCATATACATGTACAACATTCTTTATTAGAATGATACAATATTGTATGATTTGATATAATATTTTACATTATTATACTTTCATGTTAAATACTGAAATCTGATTGGTTTAGACGCAGTTGACAATCCGTTCCCACACCCTCAGCGTTAGCAACACACTTAGCAACGGGCCGATAGAACGAATTGTTACATGCGCGTAAATTATGCGCGTACGGTTCGCCGTAAAACTCACGTCTTTTCTATATAAAAGCAGTAAAATTTTCTCTAAAATTAAGACATTCAGTATAATAAAATAAATAGTGCCTGCTTGGGAGGGTACCAGTTGAAATTGACACCCCTCGAAAACCATTGTCAACCTCCGCTTCGCGTCGGTTGACAATGGTTTTCTCGGGGTGTCAATTTCAACTGGTACCCTCCCAAGCAGGCACTATTTATATATTATCGCATTGTATTGTAATTTATAACATTGTGAAGAAAGTTGTATCCTGAGCCAATGTTTTAGCCTACCATTTAATATTGAATATTACCAATATTGAATATTACTAAGCTTCGCATTGTTCTCGGGGTGTCAATATATAAATAGTGCCTGTTTGGGAGGGTACCAGTTGAAATTGACACTCCTAGAAACCATTGTCAACCGACGTGAAGCGGAGGTTGACAATGGTTTTCGAGGGGTGTCAATTTCAACTGGTACCCTCCCAAACAGGCACTTTTTATTTTATTATACTGAATGTCTTAATTTTATAGCAAATTTTACTGCTTTTATATAGAAAATATGTGAGTTCTACGACGAACCGTACGCGCATAATTTACGCGCATGTAACAATTCGTTCTATCGGCCCGTTGCCAAGTGTGTTGCTAACGCTGAGGGTATGAGAACGGATTGTCAACTGCGTCTAAACCAATCAGATTTCAGTATTTAACATGAAAGTATAATAATATCAAGTGTTACCATTACTTATAGATTATTATACTTTCATGTGAAATACTAAACTCTGATTGGTTTAGACGCAGTTGATAATCCGTTCTATTACCCTCAGCGTTAGCAACCCACTTGGCAATGGGTAACGCAACAAATTGTTACATGCACGTAGATTATGATTGTAGAATTCACGTCATTTCTATATAAAAGCAGTAAAATTTTCTTTAAAATTAAGCTGTTCAGTACAATTATAAAAATAGTGCCTGTTTCGGAGGGTAACAGTTGAAATTGACACCCAATCTAATTAATATTAGACCTTTGATCGGCTCCTAATAGATCACTACGCAAAGCAATCTATTAGGAGCGGATCAAAGATCTAATTTTAATTTGATTGAATTGACACCCCTCGAAAACCATTATCAACCTCCGCTTTGTGTTGGTTGACAATGGTTTTGGAGGGGTGTCAATTTCAACTGTCCCTTGTAGTTACCTTGAAGAAAGTTTCTAGGTCAAGGTCATATTAGCTACATTAATATGAGATGGTCACCATCGCAATGATATTTAGTAAAAGTGATGCTTCATCCCGGTGAGCTTATTAATTACATATTTTAAAGTTTTCTTGGAGATACTTACATTGTCTTGGGGTTCCTTTGATTCTTCGCTTTAGTTTGGGTATAACAGACAAGTCCAGCTTACTTTCATTATTAAGAACAACATCTTTGGAAAAACTTTTAGCTGTAATTTGAGATTTGTGTGTTGAATTTATACTTGAATATATAAATGAGTTTGTTTTGTTCAATAAAATTGTATAAAACAACTATGACTTGTTCATTATGTTAAGATCATCCATGTAGTATTCACATACATGTAAAAGTGAAGATGTGAACTTGAATTTTTTTTAAATGGAAGTTCAGTGACGCCTTTAATGTTGAATATTATTTTATAACAAAATACACACTAGGCCTAATAAAAATGTTCATTGATATTTTCCTATTGAAGGAAAATTGGTTAATATAACAAGATTTAAATTGCCTACACTGATTAATTTAGCGGTGATTCAAAACCAAATAGTAACGATACTGTAGGCTATGGCATGTCAAATGTTGCAATATTCGATCTTTTCAATTTGTATTATATAGATTTTCATTTGTATTGTATAATTTTCTATTTGTATTCTATAATTTTCCATTTGTATTCTATAATTTTTCATTAATTCATTTAATGGAAAATTATAAAATACAAATGAAAAATTATACAATACAAATGGAAAATTATACAATACAAATGAATATTTATACAATACAAATGGAAAGATCGAATATTGCAATATTTGACATGCCATAGTAGGCCTATAGTCTAATGGTGTGTTAAATGCACATAGGTAAATAATTTTATGTGTCTTTTAAAGTGTCTCACCCACACCAATCCGTGTTCCATCACTACTGCCGGCCATTATTTAATTTAAACAGCCTGTCTTTTAAATTTGGCTCCTTTTGAACTTGAACATTTTCCACAAGGCATTCAAAAGAGAGATAACTCGAAAACTATAAGTTGTGGATTGATATTTATTTAACGTTATGTAAATACATTGTAAAAAAATAAATAAATAGACACATTGGGGAAATATTGATTTATTACATTAATAATATACATTAATAAAATATTTAAAGTCACGTATTTAAAGTCATGTTTATTGGCTGCGGAGCGTATTTCCCAGTTACTGGGACATTTTGAGTTCGGTTAAATCCCACTAACCGGGATGGTATATACCTCAAATGAGGTGTACATACGACGGAAAGTTTGATTTCAGGTAGTACGAAACACCCGTTAAATTAGGTCTTTGGGATATTTTCTCAAATACAGAGTTATAATGGCATAATTCTGGGGAAAGTTTATGTTAAGAAAAAACACAAATCACACATTTCATTAACTATAACGTTAGGCAGAACAAAGTTGAGGTACACATGGTACATGAACCGCGTATTTTGTTCATTTCGAAACCTATATTACAGTGGTGTTCATTTGATTTGTGTAATTGATTAAGCCAGGTCTGCCTTCTTTTTGGAGCCAGTGAGTAACTTCTGTTTGTTTAAAATAGGTCATATCAAAGGTCAAAATTCAATATGATGACGTCATCTGCGATTTTTATCACCTCTGTCGATTATCTTTATTTAAACGTTAATAAATATAAAACTCACTCTCAAATTTCCATTTTTGATAAATCTTAATAACTAAGTCTTGACAATTTTGTTGCTCAGTTTTATTTCAGGAAGCATCGGGGGGGGGGGGGGGGGGGGGGGGGGGGGGCGGTGGCAGGAGGACCCGTCAAAGAGTTTACACATGTACAGAAATTAACATGTTAATGTTAATGTGTTAATTCTTTAGTAAGTTCGTATAAGGAAATATATTATTTTGCAAATGTAATTGTATGAAAATAATGTACATTAAGACAATTTATATTTGCGTGTATTTGATATGTAATGAAGCCTAACCAGTTTGCTGCATTGATCAAAGTCTGACATTGGTATACATGTACATTTACATTTACAAATATATTTCCTTAAAACTGATATCTGTTCTATACACAATTTTACATACCCGGTACTTATGAATGCTCACTTTCAAGTGACAATTCATTTAAAGAATGAATTCAATATTTATTTGTTTTATATGATATAAAATGGTTTGGGGCAGTTAACGCTTTATAAACCGCGAAGCGGTTTATAAAAAAGCGTTAACTGTTCCAAACCATTTTATATCGTATAAAACTAATAAATATTTGAATTCATTGCTTATAATCTAATTTTTTTGCTATTAACTGTAGATAAAAACGGTGATTTGACCCTTAAATGACACCAATTTGTGCAAAATTCAAACGTAACGTCAGGCAGATTGATACATTTTTTGACGTTAGTCTTACTATGACGTAGGCAACATTCTTTATACGATATAAAATAATTTTTTTAGCCAATCAGAAAGCGCGTTACAACAAAAATTAAATTATTGTTATCTAACAAATTATGATTTATTTTCAGCAGACCATCATTGAAGAGGGAATGCATAGCTTGACAAGAACTGTCAGGATCAAGTACATGTATTACTTTGATGTCATGAAAAATTTAAATCAACAGTGTATAGCTAAGTATCACACAATTACATACCAAGCAGGCACGTAGCAATAAGGAGGCTTACCCCCTATTTTTTCAATCCAAAGCAGCAGGCAAAAACAAATTCCAAATTCTCCTTAGGATTATAAGAGGATCTGCCTGTTAATGAGGCTGATGGACTATATATATTAATTTTATTTAAGTGTCAAACAACATGTTATATGCATATTGCTAACTACTCCACTTATAATAGAATACAAAGTCATTTGAAGTTTAAATGTGTGTTGTTTCCATACTGGAGTGAAAAGGTCCTAACTAATGCCTTTAATTCTGAAAGCCCAATTACTTATTATTTATTATCATTAATTAATAATTGCTGAGAAAATATTAATTTATTTTGAAAGATTTCGTTCAACAGGAATCTTCCCAGAAGTTTGTTTTAAATTTACAGCCTGCATCTAAATTGCACAATTGTGGTATATTTAAATTTACAGTAAAACCTTGATACAGGTATACCGTGGTTAAAATGTACGTAGAGAATGACAACAGTTTATATAGAGTTACTTCCCTTAGGCCATTTGGTTATATGTATGTTTGACTACCTCAATCTAAATATCATTATTGTCATATTGTTTATTTAATTGTACCACTATAATCACCCTTTTAAGATCCTAATTTCTTTACATTTACTAATTATGCGACAATATATCAATGTGGTGTATAAATTTATATCAAAAATTTGGATTAGATGTATTGTCATACATGTACATGTATATTTAAGCAATATTTAAGTAATAACAGTATGATTTATTCTCTTTCAAGCACTTTCCTGAAATTAATCATGTCATGCATCTTTTAAATTGCCTTCCTCTGCATTAGGAGATGGTGACACTTATATGAACCATTTCTTCTATTGAAGATTGCTGTGAAGATTCCCAAATCGTCATGCAGATCTTGTGGAGAACCCCTAACCACCATGCAGATCCTCTGGAGAACCCCTATAACCACCATACATATCCTGGGAGAACCTTTTACCACCATACAGATCCTCTGGAGAATCCCTATAACCACCATGCAGATCCTGTGGAGAACCTTTTACCACCATACAGATCCTGTGGAGAACCCCTATAACCATTATACATATCCTGTGGAGAACCTTTTACCACCATGCAGATCCTCTACTCAGCTATCGATCTGGAGCACCCTTAACCACCACCCAGATCCCATGGAGAGATCCTGTGGAGATCGAGTCCCAAACTACCATAAAGATCCTTGGGAGAATTATAAATCCCTAACCACCATAAAGATCTTGTGGAGAATCTATAAACTTCATCAGATCCATTTCCAAGAACAGCTAGTTGACTATATGGAGCAGGTAAATGTGGGAATTTACATGAAATGATTAATTCAAAATCTTGTGCATTGATGAGTTTAAAAATAAGATGTGAAAGGCCGAAATTGATTTTTATTGCAAATTTCTTATACTATGACACAAGTAAAACTACCTGTTATGCACCAGGTCACTCAACCCCATAGAATCATCAAACACACCCGATATATTTATACTACAAGGTTAGCTTTTTAAAAAGCTAAGAAAGTCAGCCAGCGGAATTTTAATTTAAGGGCAAAAGTGAATACACATTCTATTAAAATACTAGATAAATAGTTTCTAGAACAATAATAATATGCGGATTTTAGTTTGCAGCCTTATTATTATGGCTGTACATGTAGGTGAGGAGATGAGCGTGTAGCGGTGTACATGCAAAGTATGACTGCACATGCACCTACTTAATACCTAAAGTTGTAATTTTTGTGGACATAGCTCTCTGATCATGATTTCCATAGTTTGGTGGCAAACTACTTCCAACATCTCACTAAGAGAGTTGGGAAGATATACGCGGACTCCGGACTGTGGCTGCAGACGATACCCACTGACAGTCTTCTAATACATTGATGCGCAGTTTGACCTAGAAACTGACCGGTTTCATAACGTCTTCGAATTTTTCGAACACAAACTGTCTAATTTCTTCCCAGAATTCCAATTTACGCAAGCGCAATTGAAGTTTCATCCTAACTTAATATAGTCAGCCTGCAGGCTGACTAATAAATAACTCATAAACACTAGAGATTAACAGTAACACAGGTATACCTTTTGTAGTTTATATGTACATATTTATTTCTAACCCCTCCCTACTCTTCTATGTTTTGTAAGAACACCTTTTTACTTTGTTGCCTCCTCATCCCTAGCTGTTCTTGCCTACTTGCCATGGTTTTTATAAGCTTGTATCATTGTTATACAGTAAAACACGCTTATAACGAAGTGCCAGGGACGGGCGATTTTACTTCGTTATAAGCGTAATTCGTTATATTCGTCAAGTTTACAACATGTAATAAAGTCATGGGGAATGAAAATCACTTCGCTGTAAGCGTCAATTCATTATAAGCGTGTTCGCTATAACCGTGTTTTACTGTACTAATCATCAATATCTCGTTGAACAAAAATATTGCAGAATTATTTATAAATTTGTTTGTATGTAAAATATATAGATCTCTTTAATTTTGCATTGTTAATTTTTTATATGTCTTATATACAAAATTACAACACATAACTACAATAGGGACACCCATGAAATGGTCTTATTTGGACTTAAAAACAGACGGTTATATCAGGAATTTACACCCTTTAGAGACGTGATATCAATATGCTCTCATTTAGTATTACTTTGGAACATGTCTAAGACCTTATTTTTATTCCTTCTGTCCAAGTTTCACAGGGCTCAATTATCATGGCCATTTTTAAACTATTTTAATCTCCTTAAGAAGAAGAGCTCTGTTTAAAGGTATAGGACAATGATCAAACTTAAAGCTAAAATATTTTGATTTTTTCTTTACTAAAAGTTAGTTTATGGCTAAAAATATCATACTTCAAAGTTTAAGACAAATCTGATGATTAATTTGTTGACCATGCACCCCGGAGCCTTTTTGAAAGATATTACTTTTCTGATATTGATTATTGGCACTGTTTGTGTGGTTTTTGTTTTTATGTTCTTGTTAGTTTTTGGGGGGTTTTTTTGGGGGGGGGGGGGGTTGCCTTAATTCTTGATATTGTCAATAACTCTAGCAGAATATTATGTTTAAACTGAAAAAAAAAATAACATGTATTTTTAAAACTAATTTATTTTTAAATGTCACCAATTATTTCCAAATTTGATCACAGGTCTGAAAGGGATTTTCTCCAGGTAACTCGATTTTCTGAAGTAGGATGTCATCACTGCATCAGCTGGTCAAGCATTGGATCAATGACAAGGACTCACACTTTATACATGTAAACAGGTATAGGTAGAGTCACAAAATCAACTAATTTCTAGGTACCATGTGTAAAAATGTTAGATGATTCTTTATTAGAAGCCTGTCTGAATTTCAACTCAGTATCATCAGATCAATCAAAGGGAAATAACTCATCCATCAGTGACTATAGTCAAAGAAAGATAACTCGTACATTTTACTTTGAATTTTCAACATTGGATATTCATAAGAAAAAAGTGAATCATCAAGTAATCGACAAATATAACTGGTGTTGCAGTTGATGTCCTAGGACTTCAATAAAGATAAAAATCTTGTAATAATGTACAGTACTAAATATATATTTCGATTTCTTTACCATGACTTATAATTTTTGGCATTTTTCAGCCTGGAGATACCGGGATAATAACAGCTGGAAAGTAACTACTAACTATCGCAGCAAGCTTAGAATGTATGGACTCTTTCATTGGGAGGTTTGTACCTTGAAACTAAGTGTAATTTTATCCTGATAAAGTCATAAGTTGTTCATAAAATTCTTAACTCTTTGTTATAAATTCTGAAATTATATTTTTTTTTAAACAATATAATAATGCTTTCTTTGGTGGTACATGCGGGTGTGACGGTAGCTAGCGTTGCAGATAAAAAGCAGAAATAACCCAGCGGGTTGTATTTTTTTCTGCAATGATTTCTACCTTCATAGCCGATATATGAATCACCCAAAGAAACCATTTTTAGCTCACCTAAGCTGGAAGCTCAAGTGAGCTATTCTGATCACTTTTTGTTTGGTGTCTGTCTTTCCATAAACTTTTTATATATTAGACTTCTCCAGCACCACTAGGTCAATTTTAACCACACTAAGCATAAGGCATTATTGGGTTAAGGGGATTCAAGTTTGTTAAAATGAAGGGCCAAGTCATCTTTCAAGAGGAGATAATTATAAGAATTTTGAAAATGTGTTGGTATTTAAAAAAAAAACTTCTTCTCAAAGCCATTTGGCCAGAAAAGGTGTAACTTGTGTGGAAGCATCCTCGGATAGTGTAAATTTATGTTTCTTCAAAATATGATCTCCAGGGGTAGGATGAGGCCACAATGGAGGTCTAATTTTCACAATGGAATATATAGATAAAAATCTCCTTCTCAAAAACCATTTGGCCAGAAAAGCTGTAACTTGTAACCTGGGGTTAGGGTAGGGCACATTGGGGGATCAGATTTTTTCTTGGGAATATATAGAGAAAAATCTCTAAAAATCTTATTCTCAGAAACCAATTGGCCAGAAAAGTTGTAACTTGTGTGGAAGCATCCTCAGCTATAGTAGATTCAAGTTTCTTCAAATCATGAACCCTGGGGGTAGGGTTGGGCCACGTGTGGGGGAGGGGACAAGTTTTAAGATATTTTATACTAGACTTCTTCTACTAAATTGTCTAAATATTTTGTATATAACTCCATAAAGCTGATTTTATTATGGCTATTTTTTTCTCAGGTGAGCAATGTGGCCCATGGGCCTCTTGTATTAATTATATTTACATCTCTCTCTCTCTCTCTTAATTTTTCTCTTAATCTCAATTATTCATTAAAAGCAAGTTTGTAAGTTACCAGTTTTCTCAATCAGTACATGCATAGGAGGTACAGCTAGTTCTTCCATATATGGTCATATACAACAACTATTTGTAAGTCTGAGGTCAGTCCCTGCTATTCCTGTTGCTAAGCTACGATCAATCACAAAATAATCCAAACTTTGATAAATACTGACTTACACGGGCTGACCTCAGACTTCCAAGTATTTATTGTAACCATGGTAACCTTAATATATGTATGAATTGGCTGTTCCTTCTGTAAAACGTGCTCATCGACAATTACATGACCAGCCAAGGCGATTGAGAGTTATATATTTTTTCTTCAATTCTCACTGTCTTCATTATACCCACATAAGACATGAAAACATAAAAAGAATGCATTTCATTGTTGAATTGACGCCTGATTAAGCACATGATAATGCAAATTTATCTTCTCAGTAGTAGATGGTTTTCCTAACTATGAGATGATGTACTTTTATATAGCAGTGTATAGTTAAAAGTTAAGAGAACTTTCTACCTCTGAGGAAAAAAATGTAATGTCTACAGTCTATACTATTGCAGTAATTAACCACACTTCATAATTATACAGTTTATTTACATTTATTATTTAATATATACATCTAATATCATATATACACACTCAGTTTGATGGCACGCAATGTTTGAAGTTTCAAATCACCACATTTGATCTGTTGACAGTCACATCCAATATATATACAAACACATCCAATATATAAACACATCCAATATAGAAACACATCCAATATAGAAACACATCCAATATACAGTCACATCCAATATATCAACACATCCAATATACAAACACATCCAATATACAAACACATCCAATATACAAACACATCCAATATATAAACAAATCCAATACATGTATATACAAATACAAATAACAAAGTTAGTGTACATCAAATAAATAAACAATCAGTCAGTTGACATACATTATGTAAACACAGTCAGTTACAGGTAGTTTGTTCATATATAAGTTGTAAAACACTCAGATTGTTGACATGCATGCATCATGAACCGTTTGATTATTATAAAACATGGTTTGTTTCATTTGTAATAGGGATTTCTTCACTAACGTTACATGTAAATAAATAAATAGTTTGATTATTATAAACACAGTTTGTTTACATGTTATATTGTATTTTCTTCACTTTACCTTTGTAGTACTCAGCCACAAAGAGGTTGTCTCTGGTGTCCACACATAAACCCCATGGAAGCTGTAAATGACAGTTGTCAATGTAGCGGAGGAACTGTCCGTCCTGATCCAGGATGTGGATACGCTGGTTGTTATAGGTACTGTCTGCTGTCAGGATGCGACCCTGGCTGTCTGTTGTGATGCCGCGTGGATTAAATGATTCCTTGGTAGTAGAGGGAGGACCAGTGTAGGTAAACCGGAGTTTCCCGGCCTGATTGACCACCACTACTGCACGGGCTACAAGGTCTGACACACAGATATCTAGGTTCCTGTTCTCACTGATGTATTTAATGTATCCACCAGATGAATAGAGAGGTTGTCCTTTGTCGTCGTACTGAATACTTTGTTTCTCTGTGGAGCCAGAGTAACACACAACTTTTGTTTGTTTATCATCACTGTCCATGACAACCAGGAGGTCACCAGAGGAGGTACTACAGACACCGAAAGGTCTCCACCCCCGTAGTCTGATCACTGTCTGTATCTGTGTATTCTTCACTATGTTCACAGTTCTATCTGTGTTATCAGTATAAACTAGATCCCCACTCCTTGTCACTGCTATGTCCCGTGGAAGGTTCCCTGACTTGGTTTGGACTGACTTCACTAGTTCCCCCCTCAGGTTGTAGAGTCTCAGGATTTTGTCATGACCACGCGTCCAAATCTCCTCATCACTCAGACAGGACACACTGAGTAATCTATACTTGGCCTTTATCTGTGTGATGATCCGTGGTACATCAATGAGCGGTCTGTCCGGGGGAGAGGACTCAGCACCGGGAGATTCCATGGTGTAGCCATGTTCTTCTGTTTTGATAGATAACGCTGACAGAGAACCAAACTGTTGATAAAGCTGTTCTTTGTTGATCTTCTGAGGGGTAAAACTTGGTAAGGACACTGTGAGTTTAGGAGGCAATCTTCTGAATTCAGCATTCCTGGATTTGTAGGCAGAGACATGGCTGACATCATTGGACTCCAGTAACATCTTCAGTTCAGCAATGCTCTCTGTGATTTCAGAAATGGTGTGTTTAATTTCATCTTCCTGTTTATCTAACACGGCCAGGTGTTTGGTGTCCATTTCCTCCACGTTAGATTTCATGTTTCTGATAATGGTGTTTATTTCTCTGTGCAAGTCTTCTCCATGTCTGTCAATTTCTGTTGTTAATTTCATGGAGTTTTTATTCAGAGCAGATTTCTGGACTGGGATAATGGATGCAATCTCTTGGTATTTAGGGAAAATAAATTTCTCCAATTCTTGTAAATTTTTTTGAATGAGTTCTTTCTTGTTGTCCATTGTTTTTATTATTTCAATAAATTTATGACCGCGGTGTTCTTTAGAAGAAGCACATGTTGCACAAATAGGAACGTCACATTGTTCACAGTAAAGTTCACATAGTTTTGTGGAATGTTTTTGACACTTTGGAGTATATCTCCTCTTTTCAAACGGCACCATTTTGTGTTCTTTGGATAGATCTGAGAGATGTTCCTCCTCACAGGCTTTACACAGATATTTGTTACAATTGGCACAGTACATAGGGGGGCCCGGGGTCTCACAGAGATGACACCGTAACACATCCTGGAGGTTGTACTCAGGGTCCATGGTCGTATAGTATAATGGGATTTTAAGAAATATTCTGAAGAAAAAAAAACCGATCACTTGACTATTAGTTTACCATACTTCAGTAAATTATTCAATTAATTTTCAAAAAACGTCAAGGATTGTAAAATCTTAAACTTGCATGTTGAAAGTGCACACGTACTGCAGTACAAAATAGTTCGCGAGTTTCTTGGTTTTTAAGACCTCTCTAACGCATTTGAATTATTAATTTCATTTTTCATTTTTTTTGGGGGGGGGATAAAAGAGTTACTGATTAAAAAACAAACCTCTACAAGTCCAACATGGCGATCACGGTATTTTTCTTCCTGGTCTTGTTGGCCTTTGTGATCGTCACGTGATTAACTTATAAATATAGCAGGGGTGGATCATGATATTCCCGAATCGAATTTGTTGCGTTTCCGCCCGCGACAGGTGCTGATTTTTTATGAAATGAAAAATAATGTTTAAGATTTCTGACTATCCCCACTTTGTAATTTTTGATGCGTATTGTTTCCGGGGGATTTGGGGGGGGGGGGGTTGGTTAAAGGCCAAGCACATGTGTACAAAATCTCGTGCCATTCTGTGTGAACTTGTGTTTTTTGCTATTAAATTGTAAATGAAATGTTGTTAAAAAAGATGTCAAGAGGATTCAAGTTCGTTTTGAATTTAAAACCAAAACCTGTATCTAAATTACGCAATTTTGGTAAGAATATAATAGTACATGTAAAATTTGTAGTGACACCTGCGCCTATTTACTCACTTAATCAATAACTAATAGGCGTAGTATGGATATAATACGTAGATTGTTATAAACGTAATCACAAGAAAATTAACATGAAAAAAATATTTCTTAAACTTATTAAAAATATTAAATTTTAACACGTTAGTGAATAAAGTGAATTAAATGGTGAAAAAATTAATGACGGTGCCAAAACATCATAATGCTTAAACATCTTTTGGCCTAAACGTTTAGGGCCTGAAAGTCCGGTCATCTGTATTTCTGTCTACAAAAGCGTCTAAATCTATCTTTTTCGTTTGAAGTAAATTCTTGTATGTAATTTAGCATAGGGATAAATGCGATCTTAACAATAAATAATGATTGGATTACATGGACGTGACATGAAATAACTGTATATCTCACTATCCACGAAAATCATATACTGTATATCACAAGTTATGTAAGAATTAATTTTCTCACCAAGATTTGCGGGGGGGGGGGGGGGGGGAGTTACCAATCA
This sequence comes from Magallana ariakensis, assembly GCA_020458035.1. Classification (NCBI taxonomy): domain Eukaryota; kingdom Metazoa; phylum Mollusca; class Bivalvia; order Ostreida; family Ostreidae; genus Magallana; species Magallana ariakensis. The sequence goes on from CM035813.1 coordinate 62,392,933, forward strand.
AGCCTTGTCCCTTTAAAAATCCTTTTCAGTTTTACTTATTTTTTCTTTTTGTATCTTTTACAGGTACCCATGGCCACACTGGGAGTCCACTGCTGCTACACCAGAATCGTTATTTATGTACATTATAAAGAATAAATTATCTATTGTGTCCTTAATATTTCATGTCTTGATTTCCAACAACCACCCCACACCACCGTATTTCAAATCACGATGTACATTCAACTGATTTCAAGTGTTTAAATATTACAACTTTCAGTTTTATTATCTCTTTGATTAATGAGAAGCTTAAGGACATCCCTAGAATGGACATTTCTTTTTACGCTGCACACTCCTTTTCATTCTTAGCATTGGTCAACCTTGATATGTAGTATTAATATACAACTTGCTTCAGGCGCGTAGCATCGTAACTTTAATACATGTAGTACAAAACAAACAAGTTGTTGTGTTGTCAATGAAAGATAGTAAGATACATTTGTTGTCAAACACCTATATCATTCAGGTTTTGGAGGTCCTGACTGACGCTTGGATAACCTGATTATGTACTATACGTTAGATTAATACGATTTGTTGTCAAACACCTATATCATTCCGGTTTGAGAGGTCCTGACTGACGCTTGGATAACATCATACATGTACATGTACTACGTTTGAATAGTAAGATTTTAATTGAACTTTAATCCACTTCCATGGTTTTGTCGCCACACAAAGTGAAAAAGGTATCGGATTAAGTTGTTAGATACTACATGTATATATAGTAACGAAAATTACTGCCGACATACATGTACAACTTGCTTCAGGCGCGTAGCATCGTAAGGGGGGGGGGGTGGCACTTTTTTTGCAACAAACATTTTTTTTTAAATTCACATAAAAAATTATAAATTATATTTTTTAAGAATCTGCCCACCCCCATTTTGGAGGCTATGGGTACACAATTATAGGGAAATATCGGTATTAATTTTTTTAATTTTTTTTTTTGCTTGTCAACTATTTGTGTAAGACTGCCAAACGATGCTACGTGCCCGTACTTTATTTCGTAAATCGCCAACACATGATAACAGTAAGGCAGTATGATAAAAAATAATGATAATCCTTATAAAATACAATTGTCATAAGAAATTAAACTCTACCTTGGTTTTTCTAGACATCATAAAGTGGTGTCTAATCAAGTGTCAGTCGGTCAAATTTAAACCTTAAAAATGTCCTCCCTCTAAAAACGCACGGTCGATCATGCGGGACGCACACGAACTTTAGTTGCATCCGATGTTATTTACCTGAGGACTGTAATTGTTAATGATTGAATGAAGGTATTTTGAATTACGATTGTGAAGTTAGTGACTCCCACAAAAAGCCTATAGCACAACAATCAAACCATAAATTATATACAAATTAAATGTAAATGTTATGTCTAAAAACATTTACATGTAAATGGTAAATTCTTGCATACAGTATTAGCTGTTGCATCCGATGGTACCTATATGAGGACTATAATTGAATTGTTAATGATTGAATAAAGGTGTTTGAAATGAAATTGTGAAGTTAGAGACTCCAACAAAAAGCCTAATATAATATTTAACCATGAATTATACATATACAATTTAAAATGAAATTTCATACTTACAAACATTTAAATGGTAATTAAATTTTTTGCGTGCAGTATAAACAAGTCAAAAGTAAATTTAAAGAAAAATGATCGAAACATTCCTAGTTTTATTTAAAACGGAGGAAGAAAATTAGTTTATCTTCGTGACAAAATAGGAGCTGGCGTATCAATGAAAAGACGGAAAAAAAACCAACAATTACCGTATTTATCTCGATCCTTTCTTTAGTCACCCTTTGATTTCATTTCCTGTTCTGATTTTCACGGATGTTTGTTTTATATCATTCTGATTTTATTTTCGAATTCTGTTCTAATTTAACATTGTGAGCAATTTAAAACTTCTGAATGTAAAACAGAGAAGTAATGAAATACTTGTTTCCTTTGTGTGATTTTATACGTTTTAATAATAAATATTATTATAAATAATCATAAAAAGAATGGAAAATAAAAAAAATAGAATAAAAAAACACAATTTTTGACACAATTCATTTAATGTTGTTTTGTGATTTTACTTTTGGTAATAGGGTTTCAATTCAACTAAAGTCAAATTATATTTACAGTAACATGATTTGGATGCTTCCATATCCATGTTGCATATTTAAAATGATTCAAATGAAAAATCTCCCTCCATGATCCAGCAGGTGCTTGGGTCTTGATATATATACCAAAATAACATACATTATTATACCGGTAATATGTATATTAGAAATCATACATATGCATATATGTAGACCCAAGCACCTGTGCGTGGTCATAATGAGCAAGAACCATAACACCATGTAAAACCAGATTTTGATATTTTTAATTAAGTGAAAAATTCATTAAATTTTCAACCATTTATTGTAGAAAACATTTTAATTAAAACACATCACGGCATTTTCATCTTGTATAATTTCTTGGATTACATAACAGCAATTAAAGACAAAATTCCTGTTCACAACTTTGATGTGATTGGTTGGATTAATTCAGCCAATCAATACCTCAGAATACTCTCAGTGACAGAAAAGAATTATATAAAATAAAAGCAAACATTATCATCACTAACTCATTAAGAGCAACTTATGAGTGATTTCCACCGATGGGAGGTGTTGTAAATAAACCAGTCACCGTCTCTATTCATCATTTCAATAATTTCGTTGATTATTGTCCCGTAGAAAATCACCGATGCTACTATCTAGTCATATTTTAAAGAGTTCTCGAATTATCGACATACGCATAATTTGTCTATCCTCCTCAGGATCCTCCTCAGGCTTCTAGATGGAGGTGGTGCCACAGAGGTTTTATTTGTTAATGAACACACCGATCTGTAAAAGAAATACAATACTAATCAATTAACTGAATAATTATGAAGATGAAAAGAAATCACCAACTTTCTTTTTGATATGAAAAACTTGCACAAAAATGATTTTACTTGATTAAGTCAGCTCAAGTACAGAGACAATGAAAGAAAATATTGTCACATAAAGTCAATGTTTTATATATGCGTTGATGTTTTAAAAAAAACAACATAATGTTGATACATCGAACAAATTTGTAAAAAGAAAACTAGGTACTCAGTTTCAGTCTAGTATCTAAATAATGACACAATAATCAATATGTTATCAATAAATATTGAAAAAGTGCAAGTATCTCACGGTAGTAAATAATATTTCTTAATTTGTTTGCTGCCAAGATAGTTTTACATATGCATTGTGTCATGAAGATGGCAACCGACAATGCAACTTGTCATTTAACGACTATTCTACTCAGCAATGTCTCTTGTTCAAAGAAAAAGACATTGCAACTTATCACTGCACAGTATTCAACCTACTGTTACATTGTAATCAAATTATACAGACTATACCACAGTGATATTCTTTTTCTGTGTACATATAATTCTTCTGCATCTAATATTTAGTTTAAGGAATATTAGACCAACAAATCTTACACTGCCTATTCTTTAATAGAAATATAAACAACCATATTAGTGACAATATCTGGCATTTAAATCCAAAAATCATTGTACAACATATTATGGAGTGTTTTTGGCTAGGAAATTGTTACTTTACTATATTTACATCTACCAAGTATGATTACCTCAAATTCTATAAATTAATAATTTTGGACTTTGTCTTTCTTAAAATCCAGTCAGTTTCAGTAGAGATAAAGAAGAAGACTTTCAACCATTTTACGTATGTATTAACACTATATGACCATATAGGCCCCCCTGAGTGACTCAAGTGAAAAAACAAGATCATATTTGCGTATATGTTAATTTTAAATCTGTTAATTTTAATCTCAAATTTTTTTTTTGAAAACTCCAAAATGTTGAAATGCCTCTTCATGCCCAGATCTTATACTTACTAAAAAGCTTTCCATATGGTCATGAATCAATATCAATGATCCTGTTGTAAAATGATGAGAGGAATCTGTAATAAAACCAACATGTTCAGTTTCACTTTACTTAAATATTGTTATGCAAGATTATTTAGATTAATAACTACAAGTTCATGTATTCACATGATTCATTAAATAATCAAATAAGGTTTTGTGACAATCAAACACAAATTATAAGTTTTGATAATTTTAAGATAAAGAAATGCCTCATCTCTGTTCCTTGCCAGACGCCTTCACATTAAACAATTTTTGATTTTACGAAATAATTTAACAGCTTAATTAAACTTGAATATTTACATTTTCCAGTGTCTTGCCTGTGATAACACTACGTATAGATTTTGAACTACATAACCCATAACTTCAAATGACGCCAAATTGAATATTATGAGGTGATAATTTCGGGGGTTGTAGTTTACAATACTTCACTTACATGCAAGTTATATTGGCTTAGCGAAAATAGTGGTTAAAATATAACGATTTAGTTTGATTCCGGTCTCCTTGTATTTTCCCATCATTTTTCCTGATTATTTTTGTTTCAAAGTTTAGGAAATGAGAAAATCTGTTTAGACATATTATTTTTAAATCCTGCTGCACTTAAACTATAAAAAAAGACTATGCCTACTTACACTCGTGATTACCAAATTTCTTCAATGGGAATCCCTATATATTTTTTTCATTGTTTACCACTTTGCATTTGCTCAGTGAATTTAAAATGTGCACATATCTTATTCTTAGAATTTTACTTTATATAAATTGAAACTTTCATATCCTCTATGATAACGTGTTAGATCCCGCAAGTGACATTCAGATGCTGAAATTAGGTAGCCAGGTAACTATGGTACGTGTATACATGTATATCAAGGAGAGCATATCGCTGAATGAAAAAAAGACAATAACAAACCGTCAACCATCTCAAAAATCCATAAAACGAAATACAAATTCAAAGCAGAGCAACACGGACCTCCAAGATAGAGGTAGGATCAGGTGCCTAGGAGGAGTGAGCATCCTCTGCTGACCGGTCACACCCGCCGTGTGCTCTTTGTCGTAATCGGGAAAATAAAAACCGCAAAAGTCCGTAGACAATTAGGTAATTAATTATGGTCTACCATTAGTATGAAAAACGTCAGTCAGCATGCGACTCAGTGAAAGATTGTATTTGCTGACATGGTCGTCGTATCGACCATAGAACTTACGAAAAGATGACTTTAAACGAGACTCTTGATAGTCCTGTTTTATCAACTTGTTTGTCAGTAGCTTGCCTCGTCTTAGAAACTGTTCATACGAAGAGCATGCCCTTGCGTATCGAATTAACTGAGAGACAAAAACACCATATGCAGGTGATGAAGGTATATTGCTACATAAGTAAGGAAAGTTGACTATAGAAAAATTGAAGTCATCGCGTTTATCATAAAGTTTGGTTGTTAGGTTACCATCAATGTCCATTTCCAGTAAAATATCCAAATATGAAACAGATGACGCTGACTCTGTGGTATCTTTTATTTCAAGTTCACTGGGATATATCGAGTCGACGTAAGTATGGAAATAACAATTGTTAATTGATAATACGTCGTCGATATACCTAAATGTTGAGTTGAAGGCCACAGCGAGTGATTTATTTTTTTCACGTACAAGTTTTTGAATAAATTCTGCTTCATAAGAATACAAAAATAGGTCTGCTAACAATGGGGCACAATTGGTACCCATGGGAATTCCAACAGATTGTTGGAAGACTTGATTTCCAAAAACTACATAGATGTTGTCTATCAGAAATTCAAGCATCTTTTTAATGTCAACGTCAGAGTACTTGTGTGTGCAATCAGAATGGTTTTTAACAAAATAGTTTTTTAGATTTCCAATGACAAGGTAAGCATTTTTACGACTTCCATTTTTATTGAAGAAACAACTGTCGATGATATCAAAAAGTCTGGATTTTAATTTGTCGTGTGGAATGGTTGTATAAAGCGTTGAAAAATCGTACTTTTTTGATATTTCAGGCACGTAGCATCGTTTTTGAAAGTGGGGGGGGGGGGCAGACTCATCCAAAAAATCTTGACAAGTCAAAAAAAAAAAAAGGTACCTTCTCACAATCATGAAAATCCTAATCCGTGGGGGTGGGGGTGGGGGTGGGGTGAGAGGATACCGATATCCTAAAAACTTCAATTTCACTCTTCATTTCCTTATTTTCAATTCAATTTATTTTCATGGTCCCAAAAAGGTGGGGGGGGGGCAACTCCTTCATAATTTAATTTTTTATATGTAAATTTAAGAAAAATATTTGCTGCGACAAAAAGTGGGGGGCCAGCCCCCCCCCCCCCCCTGATGCTACGTCCCTGTATTTTATATATCCAACCCAACCCATTGATTACGTCAGGCGAAGAAATAGATTAGTGCACCTTCCTTTACACAGTCACTGAAGAATTTAATCCTTCTCGTTCTTTTCTCTTTGATAAAGGGGGGTTTGAGACATTATTATGCCATTTATAGGTCTAGTATTTATTTCGCGCGTGTTTAAAACTTACATTTAGAACAAATAAAACCCCAAAAACACTGAATATTTAAAAATAATTATGACAGCAATTACAGGCACGAAGCATCGTTTTTTAAAGTGGGGGGGGGGGGGGGCAAACTCATTTCAAAAATCTTGACAAGCAAAAAAAAAATAATATCAATATCATGAAAAATAATATCAATATCATGAAAACATGAAAATCCTTATCCGTGGGGGGGGGGGGGGGGGGGTGTCAGAACATGAACATAGCATATCTATAACTTCATATAACATCAATATCACTTAATTTCCTTCTTTCAATACAATTTACTTTTGTCCTCCAAAAAATAAGGGGGGAGGGGGCAACTCCATTTTAATTTCCTTTTTTTTATGTTGATTTTTTTAAATGTTTGCTGCGCGAAAAAGTGGGGGGGGGGGGGTGCCCCCCCCCTCCTTCCGATGCTACGTGCATGAGTTACAAGGTACTGCCTAGTTACATGTATGCTAGAAAACAGAAAACAGAAAAGGCCAGATCAATGATGCAGATATAGCTGTTGCATTTGTAAGGTTTAATTCCATAACTTAAGCAATCGTCATCAATTCGTATTTTTACAGCAGTTAATTTTGTACACGGTTAAATATCATATTCACAATAATTCCGAGTATTCATGTTGATGTAGTATGACTTACCATAACTAGGCTGACTTCATTTGTTGTCTTCATTTCTTTTATTCTTTCTTCATTTATATCCAACCATCGGCATTCATATTATTCTTTTCTTCTCTTTCATACACAATGTCCAATATTTCGCCATCATTCAAATAGATGAATAATTATATTTTGTGTTAATTCAAAATTCCGTTGTGTCCTATTTCAGACTGTTGATCGTTCGTACTATAAAATGTTCTGTGGTTACATGCCCCATTCACACAGCCTCCCATTGGGTGGTTGAAGGTATCATGTTTCAGAGGAAGGCACAGCAGGAAGTCTTCTTTATGCAACCGTTATTTGTTGACTGTGCCGTCCATTTCATATTCAAAATTATTAAAATACTATATTTAGCTACATTAAACTGTATTAAATTTTATTTGTTGATTAAAAATTACTGCAAAAAATAAGCGCAATATTTTTCAGTTATGTGGTCTCTTTGTTCATGTTTTACAAGTTTTTCCGAGCCACTTTTTTCAACCACATTAGTCCATAATACATTAAATCTATTCATAAAGTAACTTTATAGGGAAACTTGGTAATCTTAATCTAGGATTAAATCATTACAAACAATTAGTTGTCATAAATTTTCTTTAGTTCTTCTCTCAAAATAAACAGGAAATTTGATTAGATGAATACTCTCTCTCTCTCTCTCTCTCTCATTCTCTCTCTCTCTTTATCTCTGCAAATTATCTCTGCACCTTTTTCTTTATTTATTTCACTCACAATCTTGCTGACTTTGACATGTATCTATGTGGGGATTTTCGACATCCAAGAACAGTGAAGAACTTTCTCTCTCTCTCTCTCTCTCTCTCTCTCTCTCTCTCTCTCTCTCTCTCTCTCTCTCTTTCGGGAGGGTTAGCTATTACCCTGACCTACCATACAGACTCAGGGAAGCCCCCCCTGTCTTCTGCTCGGCCGCCCCGACTACGACACCGAGTGCTGATTTTGAAGCGGAGAATTTCATCGGATAAAGTTCGATTTCTCCGCTTCACAGGCGGGCCCCCGATTTTAAATATAGTTTATTCGACAAAAAGCCTCTAACATTTCGTTTTCGTCCAAATGAAAACTGGTCAAATGGAAAGAGTTGAAGGCATTACAAAGAGAAAAGAAACCCCAGACAATTGTTTATTATGACGTAACTGGTCAGCTATTTCAGGTTTGTGAGATTATAGGTAAAACTGAGGGCGGGGGTGTCCGAATTTTACATATTGTTTTATGATGAAGTGTTTGGGGGACAAAGTCATCATAGCGTACAAAAATGGCTTTCAAAGCTAATCTTGAATTAAGCGTCTGGTAACTAGAATGGGTTGTTTTGTATCAATCGGATTGTTCATCTATTTTGAGTACAAAGTATCATAAGAAAGGGAATTGTTTAAATTAACATTTTCATCAAACGTTGCAAATGATTGTTTGAATTAATTAGTTGGCAATGTTTCAGCGTTCCTTTGCTGCTTTTTGTTGAGACACTCAGATCACATAGCTGAACAATGCAAGTTAAGAAAACATGAGCATATATATAACCAAATATATACTTAGAATTCTTAGCACTTTCTTCTAATATCATTAAAAAACTTCAAGGTAGATTGAGATCATATAATATGTTTTTAATTATAAACACACAAGATAAGGTCGCTAGGATATAAAGGATATTTTGAATTGAGATAAGAAGACACAAAACGCAGTTTAGCTTGTCCTGCACAACGTCAGCAATCTTTATCCTCCCGCTGATGTGAAGACCCAGCGAATTCAACAGCCTCCCGCTGTGCCGACCAAGAAAGTGATCTTACAGGTGTTTGTAATTATTTAATCAAAGACCTCCATCTTTGCTGAGCTTCTAGCTCGGAATCGTTCTGAAATTCTCAGATATGAATGAATTTTACGTAATTTACATTACGTTGCAATGATCGATGTTCTAATGAAACATGCTTCTGGAAAGTGACTTAATATAACTCAATGAATATAAATACATATGTACGATATCTTATCAGTTCAATCATTTGAAAAATTACAAGCAAATATTAGAAAGTCTTTACGGAAAAATGTATGTGCCTTATAAAAATACGATTGAGATGAACTGAATGAGCACCCACAGGAATGTTTATGAAGCTATATCCTTTAGATAAGAAACTTAGAGAGGCGGGTAGGACGCATCTTACATGAAGTTCTATGTGCTGCCTAATATTTGTCTATTCTTAGGACAACTTATGATACTTTATGTACATGGATGATGTACTTATTTCTTTTTTATTTCTTCTCCGTCGCATCAAATCCAACAGTTTTTTCACGCTGCGATAAGTACAATATCTAATTTGGGAATAAATCATTGGATTAATTTTTATTCATTTAATGAAAATGATGTTTATTTAAAATATGTACATGTATTAAACGGATACATAATCTCCTTTTCACACACAAAAAATCAGAATTGTCTCTGTTAGCTTCAATAAAAATTCGCACACATGAACGTTCTGTCCGCCGCCACGAAATGTCCGTATTTTTTAAGGAATAAGGAATCATTCTTTGAGTATTATGAGGTGATAATTTCGGTCGGGGCGTGATCAAATCCAATAAAGCCCGAAGGGCTTTATGATAGATTTGATCACGCCCCGACCGAAATTATCACCTCATAATATTCAAAGAATGATTCCTTATTACTTATATTTATATAATTTTAAGCCATCGTACGATTAAATATTTAAATATAAATAAGCAAACCCCGCTGGCGCCTCAATTTAGCGTCATCTGAAGTTATGGGTTTTATAGTACAAAATCGATATGTAGTGTTATCACAGGCAAAGACACTGGAAAATGTAAATATTCAGTGTTACATGTATGTCCGCCGGTGTACATGACGATTTTTTCGAGAAAAAAGGCGGGCATTTTGTGACGGCGAACATAATGTGACGGACAAAACATGATCGACCCACCTCATGTGTAATTAAAAATATGCAAGTGATAAGTTTATAAGAGAGAATAAATTGCATTTAAAAGTGCAGTCTGCCTCCAAAAGACAGTTTTATAGGTTGATATAGAGGGGTGTTATAGTGGTATTGTCCTTTCTGATATAGACGACACGATAGTGTGTCCCCTTCCTCCCTCCCAATTCATCCGAGCCCATGCGCGGATCTAGGGGGGGGGGGGGGTCGGGGGGTTCCCGACCCCCCCCCCCCCTGGAAAATGAAAATTTATTAAATTTACATAGTAAAATTATCGCAGATATGCCTCGGACCCCCCTGGCAAACACAATTATCCTTCGGACCCCCCCTGAAAAAAATTTCTGGATCCGCGCATGGAGCCTGCAGAGATACATACATGAACAGTATTGAATTAGAAACTTCTCCCTCCTCGGGAATATAGGAATATACCAGGATGGTATACCACGCTTACTCCTACCCTTGCCACCCCAAATTTTAAGTTCTATATACATGCACATTTTCACATGTACAATGTACATGTATATTCCCCTCTTTGAAACAAAAAACCTGCATTCGCGCCTGAATATTGAGAGAGAGAGAGAGAGAGAGAGAGAGAGAGAGAGAGAGAGAGAGAGAGAGAGAGAGAGAGAGAGAGAGACTCTGATACAGAGAGAGACTGATACAGAGAGACTGATACAGAGAGAGGGGGGGGGGGGCTCACATAATTTTGTTGATTTCGCTGCTAGTTAACTACATGTATGACGTGCTGATCATTTATCTTTACTTATTAATTAAGACATTTTGCCAATAACCTAAAAAAAATACCAACACCAGTGGCCATGTTAATGAATTAAAGTATCTTAAGATATATATTACGACATGTCCTACATTTAGGATATGTCTTAAGACATTTCTTATGACCACTCTAAGACGAATCATAAGATGTAAACCGAATCTGTCTTACGTATCCTTAATTAAGAATTCTTAGATTGACCAAATTTCCTTTTAAACAATCAAATATCAACAAAATATAATGTGAAAAAGTATTTAAGTGCTGTGAATGTATATCATAAACATAATTGAATATTAAACATTTTCATTTTCCAAGATTTCTAATGTGTTATTTCATTCACCAATGACGATTATTTACTTTTTTGCTTTATCACCCATTACATTTACATACGTAAATGCGTGCCTTATATATTTTTATCATCGCCAATTTTAAATATCAGTGAGCCTTGGTCACCTTACTTAGAATCGAAATTCTCCGACACAGAGTTTCAAACATCCTAACAGGTTATGGTACAAAATCGAACTCATGTAACTCCATGGTGAGGATGGAAGGATATGAGAATTTTCAAAGCAGAAATCGTCTCTGCATAGTGGAAACTTTCGGTTCTTCACGTGAATCTGATATTTTAAAACTGTACTGGTTTCATGCATTTCTTACCAGGTAAATGTAGACAATGATGTGTACATGCATACACATGTATATGAATACATGTCATAATAACTATCATTTTTTCATCAAAAATTGCGTGTATTTTTTTCTCACACGATAAGATTATTTGGATCTATAAATGATATTTTCGATCAAACATAATTCGTCGCATATTATTTTTTTTGATAAAATTGAAATTGCAAAAGGCTTACTTAGATCTACATGTAAATATTAGATGGGAAATCTTCTAAAAATTTAGAAAACGGATTTTGTGTAACACAAGCCATGCGTGGAGACTATAACAAACATGCTGTAGTGGTGGTGGATAAATCAGGACAACACAGGTTCTCCTACACAGGTCAGGGGTCAAGGTTTAATCCCTTTGGAATATGTACTGATGTACTCGGTCACATCCTGGTGTGTGATTATATCAGTGACACAGTTCATCTCCTGGATCAGGACGGTCAGTTCATGTCTCTACTACTCACATCACAACAAGGGGTAAAGTATCCCAGTAGTGTGTGTGTGTGGATGATGAGAACAATCTCTGGGTGGGACAATGGGGCATCAACACAGTGACAGTGTACAAGTATCTACAGTGAACATTATATGTCCATACATCTTTTAGGTACTGTGTGTTTATGTTACTATAACATCATGTTAGTGCACAATAACTCCGATATTTACATGTACAGTACTTATTATTATACATACAATGACTCATGTATAACCCTGTGTGCTATTCTCTATTATCGACTCATGGATTATTGTTTATTGCTGGAGAATTGATGAATAAATATATAAACTGATATATGTATGAAGATTATTTATTTTTAGTAATTAGAAACCGCTTACTTCAATCTTAACAAAAGCTATAATTGTTTTTTAACTTATTCCAACATCAACCAATGCACTCAACATGAGATGACAATAAAAAGTAAACACTTGTAGAAAAATGTGAATTTAATTTGAGGTAAAATTCTCATTTGAACAAAAACTGTCTTTAAAAGATGAGATAAGTAAACTAAATACATGACATTGTATCATATTTCTATAGAAAAGGGGGGGGGGGGGTGTTTACACAAATTCTGTAAATACTGGGGTTTTACTATACTGTTGGGTATAATTACCATGTCTATTGATTTCAACTAAGCTCCAGTGGTATACAAGATGGACATCATCAGTTGCAGAACAAAAATGTACAATTATTCTTTATGAAATAAAACAAATGTATAACACAATCTGGATATCTTTTATATACGTTTTTTATTCATACTTGTAATATTGTTTAAAAATTAAATCTTTTTACAAAACCAAATCATTTACACCTTTCTAAAAATTCATGCTAACAACCTTATTCTAATTAAATCAGAGTATAAATATGATCAGTTACCTAATGAGCGAGATTTTAAGAGTTGTAATCTTTTAACATGGAACAACAATATCCAGGTAATCATTGATGGAAATATGGATTGATAAACACAAAAAACCGCTAGGGTGGGGGCATATGCTATCTCTACTTGAAATTGATGGAGGAAGGAGTTTTATGTAAAGAAAAGCAGCTTGAATCTCCTGGAGACGCTTTCCATCAGAACTCTAATTGCTGGTGCACTAATATTTATATGAAATCTCAGAAGTTTGTGAAGTCAAAGAGAAAGTATACATTACCAATAATTGTACCAATTATTTCCCTAATGGTATAAAAATCAGAAATAATTTTCATTCAACCTCGAGAGCAACGTTTTTGACAACCCTTTACAATGGGCCAAGTTATGTTTTCCTATATACATGGTTGCTTGGTAACAAGAAATATCAGGATTTGCAAGTTTTGTATTTTCTACAATAGCACCATATGACAGAGATCTTCATAAAACATATACATGTATTGTTTATGTCCTGCACCTGATTTCTCAAAATTGCACATAGGTCCTTTTATTTAATTGAATGTGGACTCTGGGTTTTGGAGTATTGAGTCCATCCAACTGCTGCTCACATTGGAGGGGGCGGAGGCGGCGGTGGGGGTGGGGGTGGGGGAGGAGGGGGTGGGGGAGGTGGAGCACCACCTGGTGGAGGGGGTGGGGCTGGCACTGGAGGGGCTGGGGCAGCAGGGGCTGCCGGAGCAGCCGGAGGGGGTGGGGCACTGGAATCTGAAAAATAAACAACATCATTCAATTAAGAACACTGAAACATTTTCAACAGAATTATAAAACAATGCATTATCCAAAAAAATCAAACTGATTTATAGCTTAGGAAATAGATTGATTTTTAATAATAAAAAGTTAGTAGGTTGTATGTTCTGTAATGCTGTACATGCTGGTGCAATCAGTAAAAGAGAGACGAAAGAGAATAATCTAAAACAATATTTATAAAATTCTTAAATGCAATACTAGTATTCAAAGCAAACTATAATAACATACATCTATCCTACATGTATGTGATTGTCTGTTAGTTTATGACCATAGAATAGAAAGTGAGTTTTACTTTTTCTACGGTTCAGAAATAAAGATATATAAATATATTTCAAATAAAATGTCAGAGGAAACAGTTAACAGGAAGAGGCACCAAACATCCATAACAAATATGTACACATGTACATGTTCATTAGGTGTTCATGCTTAGTATTAGTCATACATCACAAGAAATGATAGAAAAAGGAAAATCTAGAAGACTAGTATTAAAAACAAAAGTATAACTATACTAAGCAGAATGAAATATTCATATGCATGCAAGACTAAATCTTTTTAATTGTGAAGAGAAATTTAATTTTAAAGGAAGAAATGCTATGACCCTCAGTACATGCTTCTAATTTACAACTCTACATGATGTATCATCCATACATAATGCCAGGCATAGTCCTACCTTCCTATCCTTTCATGTTGCTTTATGTCCAACAAAACAATACATTAGAAACAATGTCTTACACAAAATACAAAATTCACTGTACAAGTAATAAATAATATCCTAAATGCATGAAATCTAAAGGCTCTTTAAGCACTGTTAATATGAAAACCTTCTAATATTTGAAAACAGACAGAAAACTTGTTTTTACTTTGTTACAATTCACTTCATGACAAACAATGCCACAGTTTATTTTCTACATACCTGTCGGGGTTAGTGTAGTTTGACTGGTGGCCTGGGCAGGGTCTGAACTGGTACTCGGCTCTCCATCAGCTTGAGAATTACAAATATATGCACAAAACTTTTTCAATGATAATTTATGTATGCAGTTTTGGAACAGTGTGTTTGTGTGTAGGATTTGACCAAATCTGCTTTAAATAATCATCAAAATATCATTTACACTAGATATCATTAAAATTTGTGCATTATGCAGTAAAAAAATGTTTACAGCTAATATGATTTGTGCATAGAGTGATTTCTGTTTTATTCCTCTCGTCTTCAAACGTAATTCAACAAAATAAGATAATTTTATTTGAATTGTACTTGAAAGCAGAATTTAAGTGTTTGTCCTAAACTTGGCACTTGGCTATAAGTGTGTTCTACTGAAATTAGACAAAATAATAAAACAATTTTATACCTTTTTTCTCCTCGTTCTCTTCTGCAGCAGTTTTATCGGCACGGAAGAAAATCCTGGCACTGCTGAGGGAATAGTTGAGCAGGTCATATTCCTAGAAATAAAAGTGCATCCTTATTACATCATCAAGATAGCATTTTTTTTTTTTTATTATGATGAAATTATACCCCACATCTTGGAATCTGCATCCTCAACGAATTAAAAAAACACCAATCTGATTCAATATTCATACAAGTAAACCCTTGAAATAATGACCCCATGACCTACTCTGGTAATTTCCAAAATAAAGATTAAAGAGAGCTAATTCCTTCACACCAGCTCCTTTTTAATACAGTTCAAATGACTGCTGCAATAACATTGCCTAACACATGCACACACAAAAGATAAATTCCATAAACATTTACAAGTATTTGAAAATATAGACTCCCAGTCAATTTACTATGCCTGAAGTAACTGGGAGAAGGGAGATAACTACTATGCCTGTAGTAACTGGGGGAATAGAATAGATATAACTGCACCCACCTGCTGGTATTGGTCCAGTCTCTTCACGGTCAGGGTCATCGTCTGTTGGGATTTCTCATCCGCCCGGTTGGCCATAGCTTGTCTCTGCTTCTCCTAATAAGCAGACATAAAGAGTTTGAACATTTCCTAGCTGATGGTACATATAGTTTCATAATCTAGACAATAGTATAGACATTATGTATTATACATGTAATTTATATCTTGTAAAATTGCAATCTAATTAAAATTAGATCTTTGATCCACTCCTATTAGATCGCTACACAAAGATCTTTGTGTAGCGATCTAATAGGAGTGGATCAAAGATCTAATTTTAAATAGATTGGTAAAATTGTTTGGAAATATACAATTTTGTAAAATTTATTTGGTCAAAAAAACAAAAAAAAAAGAGAGTCATCTCCCTTTGACCAACCTTTTCTGTCCTGTATTTGTCCTTGACTGATTGGAACCAGTGTAGAGAGTCAAACTCGTGATACTGGTCTAATAGCTTCAAGATGTAGGCCACTCCTACGAGTAAATATGCATAAAGTTATCAACCATGATATAAAGTTGAACTTTGATATCTTGAACACTCATATCTCGAATACAGTGGATATGTCGAAGTGATTTGTAAATACCAACCACTCATTTTTAAAGTATTTTACTCTCGATATCTTGAATACTTGGAAATCTCGAAGTTTTTAAACAGTCCCATCTAGTTCGAGATAACAAAGTTTGACGGTATAATCAATATGTAAAATATAGTTTATTTATATATAAGAGGTTCTATGCATGACTGACTTTATCCTTACCCATAGCAAAGCCGTCATCTGTGAAGGCTGCTCCAACTTTGTTTCGTCGGCTCATTTTCTCTTTACAGCTTATGGAATGTTCAATGTAGTTCACAGTCTAAAAAGAACCAAAATTTGGTTATAAAGATGAACTAGCTGTTATGTTTAAAAACAGTTCTTTTCCTTGGTATTAATTAACTCTCTTACCAGTGGAGGAAGAATTACAAAGAAGTTCCTCAGGTGCATGTTCTTGGGATTTCGGAATTCTGGGGCAAAGACATCGACCAGCATCTGTAACGTACAGAAGCAGTTTCATACATCTTGATAAAGATGTTTTCCTGAACTTCAAGATACAATATGGACACTATACACATTTTTGATTTGGAGAGAAAATGAATCAAATAGCAAATAACATTTACTTACTTTGAAATACTCTGTGTCCTCTGCAAAGTTCCTAGCCAAATTTCCAACCACATTGTCAAGGTTTCTGAAAATATGTGCAGGATGTGCCTTTATTTTTCCATAAGAATCAAATCATCAAAAATAAAACATGGATTTGTATTTATGTATCTACATGACCTTACCATTAAAAACACTTCTACCTAAGTATATTTCCACATACCATTTTTTATATCTGAACCTTGTTCCCTTGTCAAGAAGGACATACATGTGCATTAGAATAGAAAAGGGGCAAATATTTAAAAACTGACCCTCAACTTCATAGGGATTTAAAATCATGGTAGACAATTTTCGTTCAAATATTTGAAGGAAGTTGTTTTTGGTATGGTTGTCTTTCTTAAAATAAGATGATTGGATGGTGCTCTTAACGATCTCCGATCCTCAGCAATATTCGATAACTCTAACTTATCTGGATTTCTTTTATTCGTACCATAACTCTGTCTTTTATACAGACAAATTTAATTAGTATTCTACTGCTAGTATAACCATCAGTCACACAACTACATGCTTGGCGCAGTGGATCCACAGAGCTCTCCCACTTATATACCCGGTACATGTAGTAGAGGACCTCGAGCCACAGATGCACCAGAACTTTTTTTTTAAACACAACTCGTTTCTTTATTCCATTATATCCATCATAGACAAATTTGCAATAACTTTGTAAAATGCATGGATACCATTAAAAAATTTCATTGTATTTCACTTCTTTTATAAAGGTTGAAAGAAAAATATCATTCTTATGATGAAAAAAATACTTTGAGGCTGAGGATTGGAGAACCTTAATACTCATACACATATCCAAAAAGTACCCTATACTCACTTGGCGGCGGCCTGACACTCTGAGGACAAGTTCTCCTCCTTACACAGCTCCTCAAAGCTCACGATATCCTCAATGTCTGGAATGAAGCGGATAGCATTGCTACAGCAGTGGAGACCTCCAGACCGGATCATACGGATGTATCCCATTGCATTCCCTGAAATGAATTTTGTATGATTGAACATGATACAAACATTAACATATTCCCATTGGCAATAAATTTCAAATCTCTGGAGAAAATTTGATCCAGATAAAACTGTACACTGTTTTCTTACATATCTGAGAAATATATATTTCTGGACAAAATTTGATCCAGATAAAACTGTACACTGTTTTCTTACATATCTGAGATATACATCTCTCTGGAAAAACTTTGATCCAGATAAAACCTTAGTTACATCTTATAACAGTAACTGATCCAGATTACACTTAAATTACCAGAGTATGAAATCTTATAACCGATCCAGGTGATTTCTTACCTATCTGAGAGATGAGAGTCCGGAACTGATCCAGATAACTCTCTCCATCTGGAGTGAGACCCAGATTCTTGATATTTTTGTTGAATTTGTCAGCTCTTTCCACAGGATACTGAAAGGGGAAAAAATAAAGTTTGTTGTTAACATGATATATGTACATGTATTTCAATTCTTTGCAGACAACATTACGGTAACCATGATATTGGTTTAATT
Source organism: Magallana ariakensis (assembly GCA_020458035.1). Lineage (NCBI taxonomy): Eukaryota > Metazoa > Mollusca > Bivalvia > Ostreida > Ostreidae > Magallana > Magallana ariakensis. The sequence continues at coordinate 62,411,247 of CM035813.1, forward strand.
TGAAGCAAATGGAAATGTTGAATTTATTGGCAGATAAATAGAAATCCCACAAAATGTTAATATACCAATTTCTATATTTGTGTCTCAAAAAGAAAGGGTTAACTCTTTTAAAGACATCAAATATTCTTGAAAATGTTGTAAGGCATTACCATCTGACTTGAAATGTTTAGATTCTACTTTACATTGCATAACATCATAACTTGGTCGTTTGTTAGCTTCACTATATTCTAAGACTCCATAACATAAAATATTTTTAACTGTAGGTTGCACACCACTATTAATTTTTACTATATATTCTTACCAAATTTACGCAACTTTAGACACGGGTAGCGAGTTTAAAACAAACTTCTGGGAAAATCACTCTTTACAACTTTTAAAACAATCGTTCCTAACCAATTTAGTAGCAAAAAACACACAGCCATCCACAAAGGCACGAGAGTTTGTTTATATCACAGTTACACATGTGCATGAAAATCATGTCCGAGCCTTTTCAACCTTCTGCCGAAACAACTGGCATCAAAAATTCAAGTGACCTCGTATTTTTACAAAAGTGGGAAAAGCATTTTACATGTTTTTCATCTCAAAAAAGTACAGTCCCTGTCGCTGGCGGAAAACCCCTAAAAACGAAGGGGAATTCGGGAATTATTTTGCCTCAGCCATGTTTTGACGTGAACCTTCGGAAAAATAGTGTTGTGAGACCTGCAAGGCAAACCTACCTTTTGATCAGTCTGCATATGATTTTCTCTGAAGAATTTCCAATCCTGAATAAAAGAAGAAAACAAACTGAATTTCATTCTCTAAGAATTAATTCATTCTGTGGTAAATCAATATTCTTTAAAAGCTAATTTTAATAAAATATACAGTCACATACTGTACATTGAATTACAAAATGTGACAAATAGATTTATATTACTGGTAATAATAAGAGCCTTTGTCTTAACTTTTAATAAACATATCCTTGAAAAAGTAAATCTGGCAAAATCTACGAAAATTGATATCAATGAATATTTATGAAATCCTAGAATATAATCACTTCCAGTAAACAAATTTGTGAAACAAATGTCATTAAACACATGATATGCAGTGTAGAATGCAGGAAAACTTAAAACTTGCCTTTATTAACTTGGACTTGATATGTTCATCATAGAGAAACTGTGAGAAAATGTAGAACTTCTTCCGTAGAAATTGGTAAGTGAAATTCACCTGCAATATAAGGTAGAGACAATGACTTTTATTATACTTTCATGTTAAATACTGAAATCTGATTGGTTTAAACGAAGTTGACAATCCCTTCTCATACCCTCAGCGTTAGCAACACACTTGGCAACGGGCCGATAGAACAAATTGATACATGCCAGTAAATTATGCGCGTACGGTTCGCCGTAGAACTCACGTCTTTTCCATATAAAAGCAGTAAAATTTGCTATAAAATTAAGACATTCAGTATAATAAAATAAATAGTGCCTGTTTGGGAGGGTACCAGTTGAAATTGACACCCCTCGAAAACCATTGTCAACCTCCGCTTCGCGTCGGATGACAATGGTTTTCTCGGGATGTCAATTTCAACTGTTACCCTCCCAAACAGGCACTATTTATATATTAATCCAGCAGGTGTCAGTTAGATGAGAAATAAACACAGATACATGACCTACACATCATGTAGTTGTTATAAGGCGAGCCTACCGTGGTGTTCATGATGCCCGTGCCGTGAGTCCGGATGGAGTTGGCAATGTGTCGGATGTTGATCGTGTTCAGATGCTTGTTGTTGCTGGATCGCTCCACAAAAATCTGAAATGTAACGTAAAGATGTTATCAAATGTAATTATGGTAGAAATATTGATACAAATACATGTACTACATTTGAATTCAATTAATTTCACTGGAGTAACATTATAATTACTATAGCCTACATGTATGTTTTAATACAACTTTTATAATGGGTAAAACTGTGACGGGTTCAAGAGATGTTGGATTAACAGAGAGTTATTACAGTATTAAACCAGTGTTGAATTACACTCCAATCAAAATTTGACAAATATTGGAACATGTTAGATACAGAATGAATTATCAGTTTTTGACAACATCTGCATATGATGACAATTGGATAAGGCAAATGTTGGATTTCAAAAATACGAGTTGCATTATACAACTGTTGGATTACAGCCTTGTTGGATTAGAGAGTTGTTGGATTAGAGAGTTGTTGGATTACAGAGTTGTCATATTAGAGAGTTGTCGGTTTAGAAGAGTCGTTGGATTACAGAGTTGTCGGATAAGAGAGTTGTTGGATTAGAAGAGTTGTCAGATTAGAGAGTTGTTGGATTAAAGAGTTGTTGCATTACAGAGATGTCATATTAGAAGAGTTGTTGGATTACAGAGTTGTCAGATTAAAGAGTTGTCGGATTAGAGAGGTCATTGACAAGTAGATTTACCTGATTGTTTAGGTTGTACATGTATCTGGAGACGAATACGTGGATGTTCCGCATAATCTCCAACACATCCAGGCCCTGACAGAGAAAATTGTGGATTATGTTTTCATTTCTTTCTCAATTCCATTAGTAATTCATTATCTGCTACATTATACTTCATTAGAAAAATTTCATGTGAATATCACACTGCATGAATTTCATGTGAAAAAAATAGAGTGGAAATCAAGTGAGGTACAATTGTCTGTGTAAAAACTTCTAAATGCAGTCAAAACAACAGCATTTTTCATTCAATTTGATAATCAACCTAATTTAAACAAGCACCTGGTCCTATTCTAGTGTCTGACTGGGTAGGTTGGACTCTGACTGGGTAGGTTGGACTCTGACTGGGTAGGTTGGACTCTGACTGAGTAGGTTGGACTCTGACTTGGTAGGTTGGACTCTGACTGAGTAGGTTGGACTAGTACGTACCTGTTCTAGTGTCTGACTGGGTAGGTGGGACTCGAGCAGACTCAGACAGTACTTCTGCTGCGCCATGTTCTTCATCTCGCCGTACGTCTTCCAGTCGTGTAGAGCCACAGTGGTCAGGTTGTAGAACGTCTTGTTCAGGTAATGCTCCACATAGGCTTCAAAACAAAAGGCATACCAACATTTAAATCTCTTCATGTTTTTTTAATCTAAAATTCACTGAGAAACTTTTATTCATCCTACAAATAAAACAAGTCCATGTTACACTCTATTTACTATTGAATGTAACACTTAAAGTAAGTTACTCTATTTTCTTAATATTTACATAATAATTAATATAATAATTTTTCAATTACGCCTTTTTTTTACAATCAACATGTAGAATGACAATTGAATTAAAGTTATCTGTATATACTGGGCTAAAAAGCTGGCCAGAAAATTCCACAAATCAAAAATACTTTTATACATATTTACCTTTGATATTGATCTCTCTGTCAAACAATCTGATTGGTCGAACTCGGAGCAGGTGTGAGAGATCCCTCATGCCGACCTTGAATGGGTTCCTGTCGTCGAGTTGGAGGTGGGTGTGGATCTGTAGTCGGAGGTCTGTCTCAATGGCCTGACACAGGGGACTCAATAAGTTCTGTGTTAAAAAAAGACAGTGGAATGAAATAATTTAAAATGTAGAAATTTCAGTGTAGAGTTTCATAAAAGATTCTTTGTAAAAAATAAGAGTGAAATTAAATTAATGACTCAAAACAGAGAAATTTAGGGTTAAGGTATACTAAATACATGTTAATAAATTACCATAAATCTGGTTTTTTCGTGTGTCACAAAATTTGCGAAAATGTGTGACTTTTTTATTTGCTTCAGTCATTTTTTGCGATAAAAAAAGTTTTTTTTATAGCAAACAATACCGGATATATTTTCTTTGTGTTGCATATTTTGCGATGTAAAAATGATTGGGAAAAAAAGCGAAAATTAGATCATTGCGGAAATTACAGGATATACAGTATTTGCACAAATTACCACCTGTTATTACAAAACATTTCTTGGGGAGAAATCTGTACATTCTTGGAAATGAGATTTTATTTTTAATTTGAACCAGTGCACAACTGTATACACCTCTGAAATACTTTTAACTTACCTCTTTAAAGTAGCCGTATATTTCTCTGTCATAGGCGTCAGTCAATTCTTTGGGTGTTGCCATGTGACGCACGACGGCCATTCTTGGAACACAGTCCCTCAAGGCTCCAAACATGTACTGTAACACATCATATAGTTACATGTATATTATTAGACAACTTTTCTAGACTATTATGTAATATGTACTCCAATATGTACCATAACTTAGACTTAAGTTTGTTATAAAAAAGAAAACAACTACCCGTTAGTACCGGTTCTTGTTTCAGTTTAAAACAAATTTCTTTTTACTTCAGCATAGAACAATTTAGTGGTAGCTAAATTGTTTCTTAGTCATATTTCATGTACATGCATACCCCGATATGTACATGTATTTAACGATATGTCATGTAAGCTAAAACGAAATTATTTCATATATGGTTTGAATTTTGTGTTTTTAAACAAATAAGGACAGCTTTTCCAAAACCTATTCATGTAATAATAAAAAAATCTATGGATCCTATGAACAAGCCTTTTTCATCACATGCATGCAAAATTTACACTGACCCTATGGACATGATGTACATGTACATATGAACTAGTCGTTCATTACATAAAACTTACATGTATTCTGTGGGGGTCGGTGACGTTCTCGAACATGTCGGTCAGGTAGTTGGGAAGGATCACTCGGTGCCAGTAGAAGAAAGAGCAGTCACAGGCCTGACGTACCCTGGGGGGGTCAGAAAACGACACAATAAATCTCAAATAATGTGGAATCATTAAAATTTGTGGGGGTCATTTTTCGTTGATTGCTTAAATTTACAGGTTCATGGGGACATAATTTCGTGTATTCTCTTAAACCTATAAAAGAAAGTATGACTTTAAAACCCTCATTTATTAATTTGTGTAGGATTGTTAATTCGTGGATACCCACAAATTTCATGAAAATTGATTCACCACGAAATCTAATGATTCCACAGTAATATAATGGTGAGGTCAAATCTGATAAGTGTCAACAATTAGGCTTGAACTCTGGACCCAACAGTTTGAAAACCAAATTACTACTGACTGAGCTAAAGGGTTAACCCACTAGCAAGTGCTAGTAGAAGCGTGGCAGTACCACGCCTATTATACACACTATCACAGCTCAAACACCTCATTTTGGATTATATACATGTATTGTGTTCTTGCATTTGATGATGCATCAATTTGATTAAGCAGAGAAATGGTAGTACCTCAATGCATACAATGTATATGTTCAATAACACCATTTAATATAATATTGGGTACTGAATAGCTTATCAAACATTTCTATTCATTGAATTTCAAAGATTTTAACATCCTATATAACATCACTGACTAGATAGAAGATTTTTATATACAGTATGATTAATCACACAATCACAGGGAAGACTTTATCCGCTAAGGTATCTAGTGTTTTGGGTACCATATAATTGTTACACATACTGTGGTTTCACTAATATAACTGGGGGCATCAATTTTCATGGATTTTGTAAAAAATCACAGTTTCAAGACTGCGAAAATTTGTGTCCAATGATCCCATCAATGAATACAATATGGTACAGTGTACTAGATATTTGACTTCGATGAACATTTAATTTTGTTGATCATATTAACAATGAAATCGACGATCACTTATATTCAACGAATATTGATGAAACCGCAGCATTTTTAATAAATTATGTATCCTTACTTTAGATGACCTCCATTTTCTTCATGGTCGCCGCCAAGTTCTGCAGCTCGTCATCTTTGAAGGTTTTCTACAAACAACCACACTTTGTTAAAGTGTATGATCTATACACATGTATAGTAACTGATACTGCTTGTTCATGTACAAATGCTTTAAAGTGTATACCTCTCATCTCAAATTTCAAGTAAAAATCAGTAATATGTATGGCATGGGATTCCTAAGCTGGATTATTTTACCAGCATGTTGGTAAGTCTATGTCATTAAAATACATGTATGAGTGTATTAAAGCCTAGATCTGACATTGTCCTTACCATTTTGGTGCCCAGTGCTAGAGCCAACTGTGTAATCAGAAATCTTTCCTTGGTACCTGAAACAAATGCATTTTAATATTAACAATACATCCTTTTACATTACACTTTTACACACATACGGATGGAAATTCTAATTTTATTAGATTGGTATGTTCTATGATTCATGTTTGCATATTGTTTTTCATGTGTGTATTTCATTGGGGAGTAGGATTGACTTCTTCTAAAATAATTTTTGATAGCCAAAAAAGCCAACTACAGCTTCCTTAAAATAATATATATTGATATTCTTATTTCATAATTTTTTGTGTGTGTATATATTTTTTATTTGGGGGGGGGGGGGGGTAGGTAGAAATTCTTGACATCTTATAATTTTTATATATTAAAAAGCCACCGCTTCATTTAAGGTATCCGACCCATATTAGGACCTAACCCTGAATACCAATCATGTATTAAATACTCTGATATTAATTTAAAGCATTTTAGAGTAGAAAAAGATTTACCGAGAGAAATTTTCAAAATTAGTATTAACTAAGCAGTAATTAATTAATGAAAATTGCATTAATGTCTATGGGGACTTGCACATTTTTTAAAATAAAAAATTAAATATTAAGAATATCAATAAATGCTTCGGTGGAAAGATGCATTTCATCATTAGGAAGGTATCAGGAGAAAACGTACCCAGGAAAAAACGTACCTAGGAGAAAACGTACCCAATTTCTAGGGTACGTTTTCTCCAGGAGAAAACGTACCCAGGTACGTTTTCTCCAAGAGAAAACGTACCCTATGAAAATCATAGATATACTACTTAATAGTTTTTAATACTTTTAAATACTATTTTACATAATAAATATACAGAAATGTATGAATTTTATAGATATATGAATTTAATACTTTATATTTTTAAAGGGTTTGGACATATTAAATATTTTACAAATGCTACTTTAATGCATATTTCAATGCATAAATATATAAAGATTTATTCATTTTATAAATAATATCTTTATAATAATTGTAGCAACTTTTATTTTAGTACGAATTAATTAATGACCTGTCCGACAAAAAGTGTTATCAATCTACTTCTTTTAAGTTTTCCATTTACCGTTAGCCTTACCTATATGAGTATAACTCTATGCGAGATCCCCCTATCGACTTCTTGAGATACTCATCATTTAAATTAGTTCTCCAAATTAGATTGCAATAAAAACTAATTTAACGGTTTCGTTTATGGTGGATTAATTGCCGACTAATTAAACTGCTCAGGCGATGTTCGTGTATGTGTACATGTATATGTAACAAATAATTGTCTAATTAAACAAAAGTATTGTCTTAAAAATTTATGTACGTGACTATGTATTTAAAAACAACAGCAACTAATGATACAAACGTTTATTGAATATTTTATTTTGTTTCATCTAAGAATATTTAGGAAAACTATTATTTATGATTTTCATAGGGTACGTTTTCTCCTGGAGAAAACGTACCCTAGAAATTGGGTACGTTTTCTCCTGGGTACGTTTTCTCCTGGGTACGTTTTCTCCAGCATTCATTAGGAATACAAAAACTATTGAAAATAAATTTTATACCGTATATATTTTTTTAGAATTAATTTTTTTAATTAAAAGCAAAGCGGAGCAACTCTTCAAAAAAAAAGGAAAAGGTCAATTATTAGGACACATTCTGCTCTTACATACAGACACTTAAACAAGAAAATTATGTCCAAGTATACTATGTATGAAGCCCATATATATCTGTTATGCATCCAGATTCAATGAATCTGGGGCTATTATGGATCGGATACCTTAACTATTTACTGATATTTTACTCATTTCAGATGGCATTATCTGAATCCCAAATACCACCCGACGCCCAGCATTATTTGGTGTGTGGCACTGAAGACTGTGAGAAGAACTGCCAGTTTTACTGCAATGACTGTCACCAACCATTGTGTGAACAATGCAGAGATGAAGAAGAATAAGAAAACCAAGAACCAGGAGGTAGTCCCTTATAAGTTACGCAAACGTCAACTTCCTGTAGAGAAATGCAAGATCCACCCCACAAAAGAAATAGATCTTTTCTGTGGGGAATGCCAGATTCCCATTTATTCTAAATGCACAGGCACCAAAGAACACCACGGCCATTGGTTTACCAACCTAGAAATAGTCTTTGCGGAAAAGGTTTCAATTTATAACAAGGAAATTACCAAAATTCGAACAGTCGAAGCTATTTTGAGCCTACTTCTCAAGATTTAAAAAAGAAAATTGCTGGAGAGATCACAGAAATAAAGAAAATCATGGACAACATAAGAACATCTATGAAGGCTGAGGTTGAGTCCGTGAAAAAGCTGGTAGATACAGTCACATCAAATAAAATAGAACAAGTCGACAAAATAGAACAGTCATTATTACAAACACTAAACAGTCAAAACCAAGAAATAGATGGCTACATCAACTATCTCAATGATTTAATCAAAACATTTTTAAAATGGTTAAAATATAAATTATAACGTTACCTACCTCCTTCGAGCATAAAAAAATTAACATTTGCTCTTAATTCAGAAAACTTAATCATTCGACCCATACCAGAGACATCCAAACCAGTCCCTCCCATATTCACTGTTGGTCAATACACCAAGAAAGATGTCGCTAAACTATAACTGTTCCTAACACTAAACCACCTTTTTCCCGAAAAATAAAAATTAAGGTTATCGCTTATTTTTTTTTGAAAATCGAACCCGACGAAATTAATTTTTGTGCGAAATAAAAGTATAAAATTCAACATCAACTGAATAGAAAAAAAAAATAACAAGGTGTGTAATTTATTATATGAAGCAAATTTTAGAAAAAAATGATTAATAAAAGTTATGTGGGAATTTTAAAACGTATTTTTTTTTATAAATGTGCTACCTTTAACCATTTCTGTGCCACAGGGCCTATTTGGGCCTATTTGAATATCTACGTTAAGTGCCACGGGGCCTATTTGGGCCTATGACAATTTGAAAAAATATACATTAAAATAAAAAAAAAAAATAAATATATTCAGGTTCTGTTTTTCATTATTGATTTTTTTTTAATTTGTATCAATGTATCAATATACATTGTATGATCTATGTGTTTAGTGAAATACTACGGATACGTCACATCGTTAAAAAAAATGACATCACAATAACGTCACTACGTCACACAGCGCCAACTCAAAAAATCTGTACTTTTGTGTTGGCCCATCCATATTACATGTACTAAACATCCATGCGTTAATTTTTTTTTTAAGACATGAATCCGGTAAAAAGCTATTAAGCCAGTATCGTTCTCTGGTATTGTATGATATGCAAGGGAGTATGAATCGCTTGCATATTGAAGGTGACTTTTTTTTTTATGTGTTTTTACTTAGAATTAAAATATTGACAGGGCATCAAAAGAAGCATGCACTTAAATATTTTTTTCAGAGTTAATATTAATGAATGGTAACATATACTGCGATATGCCAAATTAAGAGGAATGAGGCAATGAAAAAAAAATACTTTGAAATAATCCCAGAACAAAATTTTAGCCATTATATATAATTTTGATCAACATTTTAATAACATTTCCATTTGGTGACTTTTTACAGTAGTTTTCATGCATGTGAAAGAAAAAACTGAACTCTAAGACAGAAAAACAAAAACTGCAATAATTTGGAGATATTGGTGATGCTTCTACGACCGTGTTCGAGTTCATGACTTCAGCGCATCACCCCCCCCCCTCGACTCCGATTGCTTCCTTTTTCGTATCTTCTGTCTCCTTTTTCAGAGCATTTCCAACAGAGACATTCTTTATTATTCTAAATTTCAACCGCGTCTGTTAAATTGGACACCGCACATCATACACATTTTCACATAGATGGTTCTGACCGCACGGACTTTCAAGTCCTTACCCGTTTTATGGTCACATCTGAATGCATTTAAACATCATGCATGTGTACAGGCGCAAATATAGCGGTGTGGCAACGCACTTTGAAAAAAATTTTCAAAGTGCGTTCAATTTTGGACCAAGTTAACCCACTTTGGAAAAATTTTTCAAAGTGCGATATGAAGGTACATCAAAATTTTTTAGTATCGAGACACTTAACGCACTTTGAAAAAAAATATGTATAAATCACAAATTGTGAAATTAAATTCCTAATTTGTTGATAGTATGATGATTTGTTAACACTAATGAATCTAATTTACCTTCTTGTGTGGGGGTAAACCAAAGATACAGGTCAATTACCAGTGCTTCATTTCATTGATTACGTACAGGAAGGTCCCGGCCTACCCCTCTTTTTTCCTTCCAAAACATGTTTGATATTCAGCAACTTAGAGTAAATGTATAAAATCGGAAAAAGAAATACGCTTTGTTGTAAATTAAGTACAGTGATATTGAAAAAAAAACGAGCTGGTCAAACAATCATTTCTCCAATGGTATGTTAAAGAATCTATAAGCGTTTCAACATAAACCCTCTTTTCAAATTCTAATTAAATAAATCACTTCATTTAAAAATAAACTCCATATACATTGACAAACATTAAATTATTATAAACTTAAAAACCGATCCTCTAAAAGATCATGTTGTTTTTGATAACCATAACTAACGTATCCTTTTTTTTAATCATGTTTGTTTATAAGCACATGCAATTGAAGACAGTTGAAATATGTTATACATTATCTCCATTATCAATAAATAAATTAAATAATTTTCGTTTCTGGCACAGCACAATGTACCAGATAATTAGTAAGTTTGCTGCATACACAAAAAAGAAAAATGCAGTTGCTAAGCGATGCAGTTTATGTCATATTTGGATAATTCAGATCTCCCGAGTTGTACTTTATGTAAATTGTCGAACTGCGTAAGCTTATGAGAAAAGGAAAAAAATTCAAATGTAAAAACTGTTAATCAAATTAGCTGAGAATGCAGTGGGTTCTTTCTAAAGTATATCCCATTAAGCTACACAAGGTTAAAACAATTATTTATTGTATCCAAAATTAAATATTATTTCGACTAAACCCTGAACAATTTTGTTTTCAAAGTGCGTTAATATCGACGATATCAACGCACTTTGAAAAAAAAATATTTTTTTTTCAAAGTGCGTTGACTTGGTCCAAAAATTAACGCACTTTGAAAAAAAATTTCAAAGTGCGTAATTTTTCAAAGTGCGTTGTAACATAGCGGTAAATGAAGTAAAGATTTCTAGGGGTGCAATATACCTTATGAAAATACATTTTATTCTTTGAGTTATATATATAATTTTAGTATATAAGATATATCAATGGTTCAATCACTAAATCTTATCATTATAATATTTAAGACAGTTCAGTTGGTCAAGAGGATTTAATCACTTAAAAAACTAGAAGACAATATGTTGGTTAAAAACTCCTTAGCTCGAATCGAGATTTAGATTCGTTAATGTTTCGCATTTCCTTACTGTTATATTTCATCGTATGATGATGAACTATGTGTAAAATCGTTAAATTTTCATTGTTTTAAATTCTTTGAAAATTAGAACTATAATGTAAATCATAATCGTAGTTGTATCCATAAATAAGATAAGATATTAGAGAACATTAAAAACAAATAATTACATCTTTCCCGAGAGTAAGATTATTTCAAACGTTAACAACTGACGATCGTGGTTGTCAATATTACACGTATGACATGGTGAAATGTCTACGTTGTATGGAATAAAATGTAAAAATCAAAATATTAGAGGTTACATGTTCGAAAAAAGGAACATTTTAAAACATACAGATAATTTAAAGCTATATGGTCCGAGTTTTTTTGGCTATTAAAGTACATGTATCAAATAATTTTCCATACAAACCAATTATATTAGAAAGTTATAGACTTTCGACTATTTACACTAGCAGAATCGGTCTTATTTCAAAGTTAGAAACTTTCAAAGAAGACAAAAATAATTTCTTTATGGGAACACAACCCCCCCCCCCCAAAAAAAAAAAACAAAAAGAAACAAATACATCATGGGAATGTTTAGAAACGGGAATCGTTTGGTTTCATTCCCGAATGATTATGTTTATTCAACTCGCATGTTATGCATCGATTGTATACAAAACACTTTTCCGAAATATTAGTGAATAAAATGTACCGATGTTCATTTTTAATTTGCCAATTTTTTTTTTTATAGCGATGTCAAAGTCGTAATACAATCATACTGGACTCGACCTCAGCAGCGATTTTACAATGAGGCGAAAGAAATAACATTTATTATTATACTTTCATGTTAAATACTGAAATCTGATTGGTTTAGACGCAGTTGACAATCCGTTCTCTTGCCCTCAGCGTTAGCAACACACTTGGCAACGGGCCGACAGAACGAATTGTTACATGCGCGTAAACTATGCGCGTAGGGTTCACCGTTAAATACACGTCATTTCTATGTAAAAGCAGTAAAATTTTCTTAAAATTAAGACATTCAGTATTATAAAATAAATAGTGCCTGTTTGGGAGGGTAACAGTTGACACTGACACTCCTCGAAAACCATTGTCAACCTCCGATTGATGCGCATGCGTGAAGAAGGGCGGCAGGTACAATTTCCAGGGAGTGACTTTTCTCTATCATTTGCAAAATATACATTAGTCTGTGCTCGAAACTGTCTAGAACTGTCATACTAATGTCATACTAATGTGCGTCAACAATTTGTGCCGGTCAAATGCCACGCTCGAATAAACGAAAACGGAAAAATAAGTCGGTCAACGTGAGTGGTGAGAGATCACAAAAGATTCACGTGAGTAATCCTCAAACCTCTGTTGTCCCAAATCTCCATGGTATGGAATCCCTTATAAACAGCAGTATAAATAACAGTATAATTCCACAACAAATGCAGCATTCCACGCCTAATACAGCAACGATGCACCAAAATAGTGATGGTACATGTAACTCTTTCGCACCCTATGGGCCCCAAGGCCCCCAAAGTCAGTTTGCTGGATATCTATCCCCAATACACGGTCAACAACAACAACAACACCAACAATCGCAAAATATGGATATAATGCAAGCTCTTAGGTCCATGTCAATAAATATCGAGCAAATGTCTGTGAAATTAAACAAACTCGACACCATTGAAAGAAGACTTACTGATCTGGAACGGAATTCCACGAGTGTAAATACAGAACTAAAAGAAATGAAGGTGAAGGTCGATGGAATTGAGAGCAGTATGTCATTCATCAATAAACAGTACGAGGACCAAAGGAAAGAAATTTCGGATATTACAAAAAGTGTCTCAGAAATTACGAATGCTAACAATACCATGATGAAGGAACTGAATTCTATGAGATCAGATTTTGAGAACTTAAATGAACGCCACCTTGACCTCCAGATGCGATCGATGAGGGACAACCTGATATTTGAAGGGATACTTGAAACCCAAGAAGAAAATACAGAAGAAATCCTGAAGGAGTTTCTCAAGTCAGAGATGAATATAACTGACGAACCTCAGTTCCATAGAGTACACAGAATGGGAAGGAAAACCCAGGGCCGTCCCCGACCAATTGTAGCAAAGTTTGTACTTTTTACAGATAGAGAAAAGGTCAGAAAGGCGGCAGCTACCACTCTTAGGGGAAAACCGTTTGGGATAAACGAACAATTCCCAAAAGAAATAAATGATAGAAGGAAACTACTATATCCCCAATACAAACAAGCCAAACGACAGGGTAAAAAAGCTGTAATGGTTGCTGACAAACTTTACGTAAACGGTATGCAAGTTTTCGCCCACCCAACTCAGCCCCCGCACCAACCTAACTCAGAACGCGAACAACAACCCGCATGGCGCAGCGCCGCAAACTCAGAACCTCGTATTGCGACAACGCAACGCTATGTGTAGGACAACCAAAGAGAGCGATCGAACAATTGTAATGTAAACAATGCAAGTGACTATAGTAACTCTCTCGCATCTCCAGACCCCACCAATGTAAAACTGGTTAGTATTAATGTGTGTGGTCTGACGTCAAAGCTCCAATCTCCCGACTTCATCGACTTTATTAATAAATACGACATAGTTTGTTTCACAGAAACGAAAACGGACAAATGTGATATAATAGAAATTCAAAATTTTGATATTTTCTGTAAACATAGGTCAAATTTATCATATCGAAAATCCGGTGGTATTATTGTATGTATTAGAAAATCTTTTTCTGGGTTTTGTAGCATCGTCAATAATGAGTGTGATCATGTGCTATGGATTAGATTAGAAGGCAGAGCGTTTGGTATTAACAAACATATTATGTTAGGAACTGTTTATATACCTCCTATCAGGGACGTATATACTAACGGGATAGGCAACTCTTGCAAGTCTCGCTGAAATCACGCGCGGTACGTGATTTCGTAGGTCATTTTTAACTTCATATATCTATGATGTTACCAGGTATATCGTAATAAAACTTTTAAAAAGCTATCTTAAAATTATTTTAGAATTGTTATTAGTACTTTATAACCCTGATCTGATCATAATTATGACGGAGTTCTTAAAACCCCGAGACCCGTTTTTCGCCCCATTTCCGAGATTACGTAAAAATCGATGTTTATTTTCTTTATATCTAAATTAATTTACAGTATATGATTAAAAATGTATGAAAAACCTATCCCTTTTAACAAAAGGAAATAAATAATCTAATAAAAAACGACATATTTTACAGGGATTGAACAGAAATTTAAAAACTTGTCATGACGCGCGTGATAGTTTGGGAAGTAAACATGACGAATGTAGAAGTTGCCAATCCCGTTAGTATATACGTCCCTGCTCCTATTAATTCTAGATTTTCATCTGCTGAGATTTTTGATGATATAGAGAATGAAATTTTTGGCTTATCCGAAGAAAATGAGTGTGTTTGCCTTATAGGTGACTTTAACAGTAGAACATCAACATTGAGAGACTATAACGAATCTAATGAAACATCACAACTATTTAATAATACTAAGAGTGACATTAACTTTAATTGGGTCTCTGATGAATTAGATGTACAGTCTTTAAAAAAATATGGTTTTTCCATTGAAAGAAAATCTAAAGATAATATTGTTAATTCTTATGGGAAAAAGTTTGTTGAAGTTTGTAAACACTGTAATATGATTATTCTTAATGGTAGATCTTGTAGTGATCAAGAAGGTGAGTTCACATGTAAGAAAACAAGTGTTGTTGATTACTGTATTTCCAATACTGAATTTTTACAATATGTTCAAGATTTAAGAATATTACCATTTTCTCCATTTTTATCAGATGTACATAACCCTATTGAGATACTGTTAGCACTCGGGAACCAAGACAACATTGATCCAATATATCAACAGGCACAAACAAAAGAAT
The DNA here is from genome assembly GCA_020458035.1 of Magallana ariakensis. Lineage (NCBI taxonomy): Eukaryota > Metazoa > Mollusca > Bivalvia > Ostreida > Ostreidae > Magallana > Magallana ariakensis. Next base: position 62,426,608 of record CM035813.1, read on the forward strand.
TAGCAAAAAAATGGAATTTTGAAATGAAAGATACATATCATAACCATGTAGAAGATAAAGCAGAAAATATTTCAATGTTAATAAATGAACTATCAAATATTAGGCATGAAAATATATCACTAATGGTTATTGATAATGCTGTTGAAAAGATTTGTGATATTTTGGTTGGAAGTGCTTTAGATGTTTTTGGTAAGAAACCAATTTATACCAATGTTAATAAAAAAAGAGGAAATACTTTTAAGAAACCATGGTTTACATATGACTGTAAAATTGCTCGACGTAACTTTAGAAGAGCCAAAAGGTTGTATAAAAAATTTGGAGGATATATTTTCAAAGAAGATCTGTATGAAAAAGAAAGACTATATAAGAAAAAACTAAAATGTGCAAATTTCAGACACAGAGCCGAAATGAAAAAACAATTGTGTAACTTAAGAACAAAAAATCCTAAAGAGTATTGGAAAATTTTGAACTCAGATGTTGACAAACAAAGGTGTAATGCTGATTTGCATGATCTTTTTACATTTTATAAAGAATGTTGTAACAGCAGTTATTTATATCAAGAAGAATCTAATAACACTGTATTTTCACTGGAAGAGCTTGATATGTTAGCAAATATTGATCTTAATACTGAAATTAACTTACCTATTACACATGATGAAATTTTGAAAAGTATTAACATGCTGAAGAATAACAAGGCATGTGGAGATGATAGAATTTTCAATGAATATATTAAGCCAGTACACATGACACTATGTTGAATTTATATGCTGTATTATTTAACAAAATATTTGACTCTAGCGTGATACCTACACAATGGATTTGTGGTAATATTATTCCAGTGTATAAAAATAAGGGGGATAACAAGGACCCACAGAACTATAGACCTATTACACTATTGAGCTGTTTGGGAAAATTATTTACTGCTATAATTAATGAAAGACTAAATAATTATGCAGATAGAGTTCAACTTATTTTAGAAAATCAAGCCGGTTTTCGTAAAGGTTACAGTACTGTTGATCATATTTTTTCATTATATTCTCTCATAGAACTTTTTAAAATACACAAAATGAAATTGTATTGCGCTTTCATAGATTTTGAAAAAGCATTTGATTCTGTCTGGCATATTGGCTTATGGAACAAAGTTTTATTGAATAATATTGATGGAAAATGTTTTAAAATTATCACAAATATGTATAAAAGTATAAAGTCAAAAGTATTGGCCAATGGAAGATGTTCTGACTTTTTTGATTATACTGTTGGAGTAAGACAAGGTGAAAATTTGTCACCTTTTTTATTCTCATTGTATTTAAACGACCTAGAAGAATATCTTTATGTAAATAATGTTAGAGGTTTAACATGCCTCTCCAACAAGATTAGAAAAGATCTTAATCTTTATTTTTAAAGTCTTTTTGTTCTATTGTATGCTGACGATACCATCTTATTGTCCGAAAACCCTGAAGAATTTCAATACCTTTTGAATACTTTTTCTAGATACTGTATAAACTGGCATCTTAAGGTCAATAGTAAAAAAACCAAAGTTGTCATATTCGGTAGAGGTAAAAACAGTGACCAATTTACTTTTGAAGGCTCTCATTTGGAAATAGTTAACAATTTTAAGTATTTAGGTGTTAAATTTTTTAAAAACAATTCATTCAATTTAAATTTTAATGATTTATATGATAAGGCTATTAAAGCTATGTATAGTTGTATTGGAAAATGTAGAAAGCATAATTTAGCAATTGACTGTAAATTAGACATGTTCGACAAAATTGTCCAGCCAATATTTTTATACGGCTGTGAAGTATGGGGTTTCCAAAAAACAAAGCTTATTGAGAAACTTCATCTTAAGTTCTGTAAACATATATTAAATTTGAGTTCCTCAACACCAAACTATATGGTGTACGGTGAACTTGGAAGGTATCCACTTATTATTAATATTAAAGTTAGAATGATTTCATTTTGGGGTAAATTAATAAATTCCCAGAATTCTAAATTATCTTCAAAACTTTTTTATGTACTCAAAAACTATAAGAACCCATGGTGTGATTCTGTAAAGAACATTTTAGATGATTGTGGATTGTCCTATATATGGCAAGAAAATTCTATAAATATTCCTTGGTTAAAAATGAAGGTTCGCAACATACTATTAGATCAGTTCAATCAATCATGGTATAGTGATGTACAAAATTCACCAAAAAGTATAAATTACAGACTGTTTAAAAAATCATTGGCTTTTGAGGAATATTTTCTGAATTTGCCATCAAAACTATGGAAGAAATATTGTATTTTTAGAACTGGTAATGCAAAACTACCTATTGAGACGGGAAGATGGTTCAATATTTCAAGAGAGAATAGAACTTGTAAATTATGTATTTGTAATGAAATTGGAGATGAATTCCACTATTTGTTTAACTGTTCTGATATTTGTATAACTGATGCTAGAAACATGTATTTACCAAAATATTATATATCAAACCCAAATGTTTTAAAATTTGAAGCATTGTTTAATATATCAAACAAAAAACAACTTATCAAGATTTGTAAATTTATAAATACAATTATTGAGAGAGTTAGCTCTCTTGGTTAATGTACTTTTCCTTCTTCACAATGTAAACTGTATATATTTTCTCTACACTGTAAACGCAGTTTATTGAGAATAAAGTTCATTGTCATTGTCATTGATTCGCGTCGGCACTATTTATATAATGTCGTTTGTTTTGTAAATAAATTTTGTATAACACTTTTTCATTAATTATGGCTTAATTGACCGGGAAAACTACCGCAATGTCTATTATTATACCCATACTTAGCATAACCATCGTATAAAAGCGAACACAAAATTTTAAACGAAATCGGAACAATTAGCTTAATTTTAAAAGTTCATACTAAGCTTAAAATTCTATTTACGAAATCATTAATACAGTCATTTGGGGGTATTTTGAATAAAACTTTTTCTTCAACTCGATTGTAAAATATGTGTAAAAACGCAGGTTTTATATAGTTGGTTGTTTTGGTCCAACAGAAAGATCATACCCGGCCGTTCATGTGCGGATCTAAAAGGGGGTATATGTACACCTCCTTCCACCTCCTGGAAAATTTAAATTATTTTAAAATACAGTAAGATTACATATTACAATTACCGAAATGGGCCTTGAACAAATCCTCCACCCACCCACCTTGGAAAACAAAATTATCCCTCGGGCACCCCCTGGAAATGTTTTCTGGATCCGCGCATACACTGTGTCAATTTTCTCGCTTAATAAAGCAAAAACATACAATGTAATGAGAATTCAATATTGAACAGCGTTTTCATCACGGAAATTCCCTCCACTGAGGATAGCTAGTAAATAAATTAAATCATAAATTATCTTATTAATGTATGTTATTTATTCTTTAAACTCTGTATACAAATAACATTGCAGGCGATGACTGTTGAATAGTTTCATTTGTTCATGTTTTGTACATTTCAGAGCGGTACATCAAAATTTCTAAAACACGGAACGATTGATTCGAAATACCCCCAAATGATTGTACGAGCATAAACTTGGATGGGTGGTTATGCTTTAGAAAAAGCGCGATTTTATAGAAATGATTAGTAAAACAAGGATTTGCTTATCATTTAGCACAGTTCTAGCAGTCATTCTTTGTCTGTCTGTCGGCTATTAATTAATGACAATGATTGTTACAAACATATCGTATGAATGATGCATACAGACTCTGAGACAATGTAAGTTGATTATATTAAATCGATTTAAAACATTTGGTTCTGTGCTTACATATGTAGTTTACTGTTGATCTAATATGGGATATCGTGGTCAGTAAATCCCATACGGTGCGAGAGCGAAAGAAGATGTAATATAAATGTCCGCATCTTAGTACTGTTGTTTAGACAATAAACTTTCGTGATAACGTTTTGTTAACCCCGCCCCATCAACTGAATATTTTTGGTTCCATTTTCACAATTTGGGGGAAACTCTGGTGATTAAAAAATGATTGTTTGCTTTGCATGTCATAAGGTTAGCAAAAAGATATCTGATGGTTTATCAAAACGTCTAAAGTCAACCTACTAATCTCTCTCTCTCTCTCTCTCTCTCTCTCTCTCTCTCTCTCAAAAATAAAGATATATTTTTATTGTGATATTTATATCATATATATGCAAACAAAGAAATAAGAGATATTATGCGTTAGACCTTATATAGCTAATTACAATTTCAATGATCAAAAATCCATAGTGTTGTGATCATATATAAGAGGTCCATATGACATCTAAGATACAATACGGCCTACAGCACAGAGAATTGTTATTCAATATTTTACAACACTACTCACTAGTCTTATTGAAGATATAATCCTAGTTTTGTATTGCAAGGACAATGTGTGGATATACATCAGAAAAAATTTGAACCACTTTATATAGAACAAACCTTGACTTCAAAAATTAAGAAATCGTTATACATGTATGCGTGGATTATGGTAAAGGATTGACAGGATAAGAAATCTATTATTTTAAAAACAAATGTATTTGTTAAATTTTGGGAAAATGCTTCATTAATGAAATAATTATATATTTTTTTGAAAGGCGTGGTTTTCTTTACATTTCTTTTTTATTTGGTGACGCTAAAAACGAGAGAAACACAGGAAAAACAAAACGGCGCGTTGTGGCAGATTGTTACGTCAAAGCATGAATTTAATAACATCATCCTTGGCACTGAAGCGTAATAACGTCTTTTTTGACGTGGCAGCGAAAGGGTTAAAGCTACCTTTAGAGACAAATTTGAGATTGCAACGGCATAATAAATATGCAGCTTGCGGAAATTTTACGATACTTCCATTAAAAAATATATATATAGATAGGTGGTGGTTTTGTTTTTGATATTGTCGTGAAGGAAATTTCACGACCATTTTTTTGTAACCATGTATATAGAGGTGACTTCACGCCATTTTCTTTATATATAAGCGTGTAGAGAGAGGTGATTTCACGTTATTGTCATTTAATAAACGTAAAAATTGCGTTATTTATTTATTTATTTTTGTTTGCAGCTTAAAAACAACAAAAAAATAGCGGAAATCTTGTTGTTATATACCATCGGCAATAATGGGTACTGGGCAATAATAGGTACTCGCACGTTATAGATAAGATAGGTGACTTCATGCTATTGTTGTATTGTAAAATAATAAATTTAAGCATGTAGAAAGAAGTGACTTCACGCCATTGTCGTTTTAAAAGCATGTAGATAAAGGTGACTTCACGCCATTGTCGTTTTACAAGGATGTATATAGAGGTGACGTCACACCATTGTGGTTTTTTAAGCATAATATAATATACAGGTGACCTCACGCCATTGTCGTTTTATAAGCATGTATATATAGAGGTGAATTCACACCATTGTGGTTTTATAAGCATGCAGATAGAGGTGACTTCACGCCATTGTGGTTTTATAAGAATGTAGATAAAGGTGACTTAATTCACGCCATTGTGGTTTTATAAGCATTTATATAGAGGTGACTTCACGCCATTGTGGTTTTATAAGCATGTATACATATAGAGGTGACTTCACGCCATTGTCGTTTTATAAGCATGTAGATAGAGGTGACTTCACACCATTGTCGTTTTATAAGCATGCAAACATAGGTGACTTCACGCCATTGTGGTTTTATAAGAATGTAGATAAAGGTGAATTGTATTTGCAATCAAATTATTATAAAACAAATCAATTTAAAGATTCGTAGAAACTGTAGAAAGGAAAAGAAGAGGAAATCACTTTTAAGCATACATCCGGTAAAAGAGCATACATGTATATAAATAACAGGTAATTTCTATGACGCTTTATTTGGATAGATTTCGTACCTGAAAACTAATTAAACCTACTTCTTGGATAACAAGTTTACATGGGCAACCTTGTTTTCTATGAAAGGGAATTACCGCCAAAATTCTATGTATCTTGCTTTTATTCTTATTATGCTTACTTTTTTATTCTTCATTACATTTACACTTGCATGTCACTTTATTGTTTTCATATTCATGCTTATTCAATTTCACTTTGATTCTTTTTGATCCTTCATTGTTTGCTTAATTCTATGTTGCAACATTCTCTTCTTATTCGTGTAAATCCTTTCTTCTATCTCTGTTACAAACGTGAATTCAAACACGCAAACCATAAAGCACTTTCAATAAAGACGAATACAAGTTGCATGAATTTAATGCTGCATTATGACGCCAGGCGGCAGTGTGTGCGCTACAATTACTGCTCCCGAAGATTTATTAAAACGAAACTAATAATAAATTAGTGAAAACATCTCAAATTAAGGGCTTAGTATAGGAATATGAAATACATGTTAATATAGTCAACTATAAAACACCACAGGTCCGATGTAAAACCACAGCTTTGACAGCCTTCTTTCCGTACTTGAAATTGGACATGAAGAATGTGTGGGCTGTAAACGGTACAATTTTAAAAAATAACTGATGAATACTAAATTTCACATCTTACATAGATTGTAGGGAAATATTCATGCTGCATGTAACTAGTTGACTTACATGTAAGGCTATCAAAACCTCTTTTATGTCAACTGCACAAGTCATCCCTGACCCTGAAGGATGATTAACTATAGTTGATAGACTGTCTGTATCTCCTCTTTCAACATCATGGATGCTTGTATTACTTGCTTTTGGGGTATCAGGCAAATCAGTGGATCTTTTCTTAAAGCTTGCAAACTTTTCACTGAAATTTAATCAACAAAAATCACACCCCTCAGTCTGATGATTGCAAAATATAAAACATTCTAAATTCTTTTTAAAATACATAATCTTTTATTCAAGATAAAAAATACCATAATATAATTTGTGCTCACATACCTATAGTGAGAGGTGATGCATCTGTGATACAGATACTCCTCCTTCTACTTCTGGTCCCTTTTGCTCCCTAGCTGACAAGGATTCGTCAATGCCTACATCTCTGAAATAGAATTTGTCCATTTAAAATTGAAAAAGTACAGAAATCCTGAACAGGAAAATGCAATAAAGTTTGTTTTGGATTTCACTTTAAACTACACACAAAACAATTATTTATTTTAATTTTTTCAGTACTGTTTGAGGAAAATCATAAAACATGAAAGATAGGATGCCAATTTTGTAACTATGCTGATTGAGATATCCTTTTCAAAGTATCTGATTGTTCTGTTAAATGTGGTTTAATTTGATTAATTTGATTCAATGATTCAACATGTAATATGCAAATGAAATCTAAGAAAACTGCATGCTGTATAGAATATTTGTTTTTTGCTAACTTGCATTGAGTCATATTAGTTAAACTATTTTTCCTAAAAGAGCAATTAATTTGTCGATGAAATATTCCCAATTGAGTATATGTAAAGGACCCTGTACCAAAAAGGTTTAATTGCATGAGCCCTGACTGCATGTGTATACACGTGTTTCTTTGAATATTGATCAGATATTTTAAAAATATAAAATGTGTGTGCATATGTGCATGTAGACTACAGCTATGCATTCATAATAATACACATTAATTCGTTCATAACAAAGATTTGTGAAACACATTTATTTTCCAGATTAAGAAGTAGTTTTATGTTATATGTTTTGCCCCTTTGATCCCCGATACATAAATATATGATATTATGGCATCCTCTCACCAGAGGTCATGCTACACTATTCTCTTTTGAGAAGTGGACAGGCATAGTCTACATCCACAAAGTGGATGTAGGCTATGCCTGTCCACTTCTCAAAAGAGAATAAACGATGGGCAAAATGGAATTAAAATCTATTTAGTTATTCCTTTTATTTATGAATATGATTATAAATAATTAAATTTAAATTTTTAACGCCTTTATTTATTTTTATTTCAACGTTACTGTGATAACTATTTTGCGGAGGTAAAAATTAAAATTTGATCACATGATCTAGTTTGACAGATGTTTGAAAATCAGTTTCTATACGCTACCGATTTATCGATGAGTTTACATAAATCAGCAGCAATGTCATCTCCTGTGATGTTTTTAAAAGTGTCCTTGAAGTCTTCGTCCGTCGATGACTCCCCTTCAAGCTCATTGAACAGAAGAAACGAATCAACAATGCCATGTGCTCGCCATGCTTGTTTTGATCATGTGACAGACTATTTTTCCGGCGTTGACAGAGGTGTAAGCGAAACTTGTGTAGCACGACCTCTGGTGAGAGAATGATATTATGGGTGTATTTGTGAGAATATTTAACGTTTGCTGTTTGTTTCCTGTCCTTTGTGCGTGTACACGTGCATAGACTACGTTATTTTAATGCTCGTTAATTAGTATAATTAATCGATAAATGTATTACTACTGGAAAACTTGACTTACCTTTAATTCTAAAGTGAAAGAAGGGTTGCGCATGCGCAAACATTTGTTCCGATCAGATTTTCGATGACCTCGGCAGCTTTGGGCCAAACGTGGGGTAGGTCGAGTAGTCGCATTCAGGTTGCACACCACTATTAATTTTTACTATATATTCTTACCAAAATTACGCAACTTTAGACACGGGTAGCGAGTTTAAAACAAACTTCTGGGAAAATCCCTCTTTACAACTTTTAAAACAACCGCTCCTAACCAATTTAGTAGCAAAAAACACACAGCCATCCACAAAGGCACGAGAGTTTGTTTACATCAAAGTTACACATGTGCTTGAAAATCATGTCCGAGCCTTTTCACACCCTTGCCGAAACAACTGGCATCAAAAATTCAAGTGACCTCGTATTTTTACAAAAGTGGGAAAATCAGGCAGTTTACACGTTGTTTTTCATCTCATAAAAAACTACAGTCCCTGTCGCTGGCGGAAAACCCCTAAAAACGAAGGGGAATTCGGGAATTATTTTGCCTCAGCCATGTTTTGACGTGAACCTTCGGAAAAATAGTGTTGTGAGACCTGCAAGTAATCTATTTTTTTACACCTACAAAAATAAAATCTGCAAACACAAAAACACTTATTGTGGAATATATGTGGAAAGTTTTACAGAGTTCTGTAGCTATATCAAAAAGTTACGAGCGATTATTAAAACCATGGTGCTCGCGGTGGCCTCTGATTTATGAAAATATGTTAAAAGTTATACTGTATGTAATTTCACGGCGTGTTAATTTTGAATGATTTTTTTGGTTTTAATTTGTGCAAATATGCATGTCTATTCACAATACAATGCAAACTTGTTAATATCATGACGACCCGAGAATATATACATGTACAAGTTTAGGGAACCCTGCCTTTTGGGGGAGGGGTTGAAAAACTGCCGTTATATCATTGAATTTTAAAGAATTGGCGTGCATTTTCATCTAAATTAGCATTGTCTGGTTCTAATAAAACTAATGCGGGTGCTGCATCATAGCTAAATTCATTATTCACTTTAATATTGTCGTTTTAGAGCCATAATTTTATAATTTCTATATACCATACAAGCGTCTAAATAATTCATTTTACACAAAATTCGTACTACATAGAAGGTTTTTTGGTTTACGACGATAAAGCCAACTTTCTGGATAAGCTGCTGTATTTTTTCGGGGCAGTTTGAACGGTCCGATACACTATAATCGGGTCGCTGTTTGATGTTCTACGAAATTTCAGAGGAAATCTGGGCTAATTTTGTATGCGCCATTGACAACAAAATAAGAGAGGTGCCGGCCACAAAGGCCCATTGTTGGTAATTTCTAATCTACACACATCGATAGAACGCCAAAACACCCCCACTTTATGACTTAAAACACATCATAGCAATTTTCCTTCAGGTTGCACACCACTATTAATTTTTACTATATATTCTTACCAAAATTACGCAACTTTAGACACGGGTAGCGAGTTTAAAACAAACTTCTGGGAAAATCCCTCTTTACAACTTTTAAAACAACCGCTCCTAACCAATTTAGTAGCAAAAAACACACAGCCATCCACAAAGGCACGAGAGTTTGTTTACATCAAAGTTACACATGTGCTTGAAAATCATGTCCGAGCCTTTTCACACCCTTGCCGAAACAACTGGCATCAAAAATTCAAGTGACCTCGTATTTTTACAAAAGTGGGAAAATCAGGCAGTTTACACGTTGTTTTTCATCTCATAAAAAACTACAGTCCCTGTCGCTGGCGGAAAACCCCTAAAAACGAAGGGGAATTCGGGAATTATTTTGCCTCAGCCATGTTTTGACGTGAACCTTCGGAAAAATAGTGTTGTGAGACCTGCATTCTATAGATTTTTTCATAAAGCTTAAAGAGCATCTCGAGCCCGAACTGGTATAGTCGATAAATTTACCTGAATTTCCGGTGACTTCACGTCATTGCGAATAGCACTATTCGTATGGAGACTGCCTCTACACAGTTGAAATGTACAGGGAAACAGAGGAAACAAGACAGAGAGAAATCTGACGTGAAACAAACACTGTCACTGTCTTCCTCTGTCACCAAGGTCAGGGAGTACACAGTACCAGGTGTTCTCAGTGTATATCATATATCACTGGGTAAATCAGGCAGACTCTGGGTCAATGATTTGGTTGGTAACCTTGTCCAAACAGATCTACAGGAGAATCAGCTACAGAAGATACAAACCAGTGGTGACTCTGAAGGCTACCACACAGTCACACAGGACGGGGATCTGATCTATACAGACAGAGACAACAAAGTCATCAATAGGATAACACCGGATAATACAATCACTGAATTCATTAAAACAGGAGACTGGAAACCACTCAGTATACACTCCTCCCACATCAACGGGGACATACTGGTGGGGATGAGGAAGAATAGAGAGGGTAAAGTCACCAGGTACAACACGACAGGGACAGAAATACAGAACATACAGAGAGACAATAAAGGACAGACACTGTATAGTGATCTACCACACTACATCACAGAAAACATCAATGGTGATGTCTGTGTATCAGACTATCACAAACGTGCTGTAGTGGTGATGAATAAATCAGGACAACACAGGTTTTCCTACACAGGTCAGGGGTCAGAGTTGTATCCCTATGGAATATGTACTGATGTACTCGGTCACATCCTGGTGTGTGATTATATCAGTGAAACAGTTCATCTCCTGGATCAGGACGGTCAGTTCTTGTCTCTACTGCTAACAGAACAACAAGGGGTAAAGTATCCCCTTAGTGTGTGTGTGGATGATGAGAACAATCTCTGGGTGGGACAACTCCAAACCAACACAGTGACAGTGTACAAGTATCTACAGTGATTATTATATATCCATACATCTTTTAGGTAATGTGTGTTTATGTTACTATAACATCATGTTAGTGCACAATAACTGATATTTACATGTACAGTACTTATTATAATACATGTACATACAATGATTCATGTATAACCCCATGTGCTATTCTCTAATATCGATTCATGAATTATTGTTTATTGCTGGAGAATTGACGAATAAATATATAAACTGATATATGTATAAAGAATATTTATTTTTAGCAATTAGAAACAGATTACTTCAATCTTAACAAAAGTTATAATTGTTTTTGTTTTTAAACTTATTCCACTGTTGCACTTAAAATGAGATGATAATAAAAAGTAAACACTTGTAGAAAAATGTTAATTTATTTTGAGGTAAAATTCTCATTTGAACAAATCTGTCTTTAAAAGAGGACATGGAGGAAATAAGTAAACTAAATACATGACATTGCATCATATTTTTCTATAGAAAAAGGGGGGGGGGGTGTTTACACAAATTCTGTAAGTACTGCATGGGGTTTTACTACTGTAGGGTTTTATTACCATGTCACTCTGTTGATTTCAACTAAGCTCCAGTGGTATACAAGACGGACAGCATCATTTGCAGAACAAAAATGTATTAATTATACTTAAGTTTATGAAATAGAACAAATGTATAACACAATCTGGATATATTTTTTATACGTGTTTTATTCTTACTTGTAATATTGTTTAAAAATTTAATCTTTTCACAAAACCAAATCATTTCCACCTTTCTAAAAATTCATGTTAACAATTCTAATTCTAATTAAATCAGAGTATAAATATGATCAGTTACCTAATGAGCGAGATTTTAAGAGTTGTAATATTTTAACATGAAACAACAATATCTAGAGAATCATTGATGGAAAGATGGATTAATAAACACAAAAATCTGCTAGGGTGGGGGCATATGCTATCTCTGCTTGAAATTGGTGGAGGAAGGAGTTTTATGTAAAGAGAAGCAGCTTGAATCTCCTGGGGACTCTTTCCACCAGAATTCTAATTGCTGGTCCATTAATATTTATATGAAATCTCAGAAGTTTGTGAAGTCCAAGAGAAATGATACATTACCTATAAGTGTACCGATTATTTCCCAAATACACGTAGAATAAAAAAAAAAAAAATAATTTGCATCCAACCTCGAGAGCAACGTTTTTGACAACCCTTTACAATGGACCAAGTTATGTTTTCCTATATACATGGTTGCTTGGTAAAAAGAAATCTCAGGATTTGCAAGTTTTGTATTTTCTACAATAGCACCATATGACAGAGATCTTCATAAAACATATACATGTATTGTTTATGTCCTGCACCTGATTTCTCAAAATTGCACATATAGGTCCTTAAATTTTTAATAATTGAATGTGGACTCTGGGTTTTGGAGTATTGAGTCCATCCCACTGCTGCTCACATTGGAGGGGGCGGAGGCGGCGGTGGGGGAGGTGGAGCACCACCTGGTGGTGGGGGTGGGGGTGGCACTGGAGGGGCTGGGGCAGCCGGAGGGGGTGGGACACTGGAATCTGAAAAATAAACAACATCATTCAATTAAGAACACCGAAACATTTTCAACAGAATTATAAAACAATGCATTATCCAAAAATAAACTTTGGATAGTTCCACCTTTTTTTGGTACATTTTACGTTTGATTTTAAAAATATTTTCTTTTTTTAAAAATAAGGCTTAACCTATCACAACAGATTGTAACTGATTTGATTTATGGTAATTAGTTTTTATTTTATTTTATTTTATTTTGTTTTTTTTTTTTTTTTTGCTTTATTTTATTTTCCTTTTTAACATTCAAACCAAGGAACATCAAGATATAAAATGAGATAATGAAAATCAAACTGATTTATAAGCTTAGGAAATAAATTGATTTTTAATATTATAAAGTTAGGTTGTATGTTCTGAATATGCTGTATATGCTGGTGCAATCAGTAAAAGAGAGACAAAAGAGAATGATCTAAAACAATATTTATAAAATTCTTACCGGTAAATGCAATACTAGTGTTCAAAGCAAACAATAATAACATACATCTATCCTACATGTATGTGATTGTCTGTTAGTTTATGACGATAGCTAGAATAGAAAGTGAGTTTTACTTTTTCTATGGTTCAGAAATAAAGGTATATAAATATATTTTAAATAAAATGTCAGAGCAAACAGTTAACAGGAAGGGGCAACAAACATCCATAACAAATATGTTTACATGTACATGTTCATTAGGTGTTCATGTTTTATTAGTTTTAGTCATTAATCACAAGAAAAGATATTAGAAAAAGAAAAATCTCTAAAAAGTATTAAATTAAACTAAATTATAACTACACTAAGCAGAATAAGAGTAAAATAGTCATACGCATGCAGGACTAAATCTTTGTAATTGTGAAGAGAAATTTAATTTTAAAGGAAGAAATGCTATGACCCTCAGTACATGCTTCTAATTTACAACTCTACATGATGTATCATCCATACATAATGCCAGGCATAGTCCTACCTTCCTATCCTTTCATGTCGCTTTATATTTAACAAAACAATACATTAGAAACAATGTCTTACACAAAATACAAAATTCACTGTACAAGTAATGAATAATATCATAAATGCATGAAATCTAAAGGCTCTTTAAGCACTGTTAATATGAAACTTTCTATTTGAAAACAAACAGAAAACTTGTTTTTACTTTGTTACAATTCACTTTATGACAAACAATGACACAGTTAATTTTCTACATACCTGCAGGGGTTGGTGTAGTTTGATTGGTGGCCTGAACAGGGTCTGAACTGGTACTCGGCTCTCCATCAGCTTGAGAAATATAACAAATGTATGCACAAAACTCGTTCAATGATTTATGTATGCAGTTTTGGAACAATGTGTTTGTGTATAGGATTTGACCAAATCTGCTTCAAATAATCATCAAAATATCATTTACATTAGATATCATTAAAATTTGTCCATTTAAGAAATAAACAGCAATTTAAAAAGTTCACCGGGATATGAGGTTGGTTGGTCACGTGATCAAATCCTGTGAAGCCTAAAGGGCTTCTCAGTAGATTTGATCACGTACCAACCAACTTCATATCCCGGTGAACTTTTTAACATTGCTGTTTATTACTTATATTTATGTTTGAAAAAGACAAATCGTTCAGAACTGTTGTAATAACCGAGATTTTATCTTTACAATAATCCAAGCGACAAGAGATAAGTGCGTGCTATGATCATTGCGACGTCACGAAAAAGTTCATACAGAATTGAACGTTTTCGCTATTCTATAGGTTCATATAAGGAAACATATTTGCAAATGTAAATATTATGCAATAAAAGATGTTTTCAGCTAATATGATTTATGCATAGAGTGATTTCAGATTTATTTCCCCTGTCTTCAAACCTATTTCAACAAAATAAGATAATTTTATTTGAATTTCTTTTAAGCAAAATTTAAGTGTCATAAACTTGGCACTTGGCTATAGGTGTGTTTTACTGTAATTACACAATAAAAGAGCAATTTAATACCTTTTTTCTCCTCGTTCTCTTCTGCGGCAGTTTTATCGGCACGGAAGAAAATCCTGGCACTGCTAAGGGAATAGTTAAGCAGGTCATATTCCTCGAAATAAAAGTGCATCCTTATTACATCATCAAGATAGCATTTTTTTTTAAATTATGATGAAATTTTAGTGGATACCCCACATCTTGGAATCTGCATCCTCAACGAATTAAAAAAAAACACCAATCTGATTCAATATTCATACAAGTAAACACTTGAAATAATGACCCCATGACCTACTCTGGTAATTTCCAAAATAAAGATTAAAGAGAGCTAATTCCTTCACACCAGCTCCTTTTTAATACAGTTCAGATGACTGCTGCAATAACATTGCCTAACACATGCACACACAAAAGATAAATTCCATAAACATTTACAAGTATTTGAAAATATAGACTCCCAGTCAATTTACTATGCCTGAAGTAACTGAGAGAAGGGAGATAACTACTATGCCTGTAGTAACTGGGGGAATAGAAGGGAGATAACTGTGCCCACCTGCTGGTATTGGTCCAGTCTCTTCACGGTCAGGGTCATCGTCTGTTGGGATTTCTCGTCCGCCCGGTTGGCCATAGCTTGTCTCTGCTTCTCCTAATAAGCAGACATAAAAAGTTTGAACATTTCCTAGCTGATTGTACATATAATGTCATAATCAAGACATTATGTATTATACATGAAATTTATATTACTCGGATAAATATAATATATTGCTAAAAATAATCTGAGAGAAATTAAACAACACATATGAAAATGGCAAAAAAATCTTACTTAAACATTAAGGAGAATATGCTATGATTTTTTGTAAAATTGTTTTCGAAATATACAATTTTGTAAAATTCATTTCTTAAAAAAAAAAACACAACAAAAACAAAAACAGAGAGTCATCTCCCTTTGACCAACCTTTTCTATCCTGTATTTGTCCTTGACCGATTGGAACCAGTGTAGAGAGTCAAACTGATGATACTGGTCTAATAGCTTCAAGATGTAGGCCACTCCTACGAGTTAATATGCAATAAGTTATCAACTATGATATAAAGTTGAACTTCGATATCTTGAACACTCATATCTCGAATACAGTGGATATGTCGAAGTGATTTGTAAATCCCAACCATTTATTTTTAAAGTATTTTACTCTCGATATCTTGATACTTGGAAATCTTGAAGGTTTTAAACAGTCACATCTAGTTCGAGATAACAAAGTTTTACTGTATAATCAATATGTAAAATATAGTCTATTTATATATACGAGGTTCTATGCATGACTGACTTTATTGTCACCCATAGCAAAGCCGTCATCTGTGAAGGCTGCTCCCACTTTGTTTCGTCGGCTCATTTTCTCTTTACAGCTTATGGAATGTTCAATGTAGTTCAAAGTCTAAAAGGAACCCAAATTTAGTTATAAAGATGAACTAGCTGTTATGTTTTAAAAGAGTTCTTTCCCTTGGTATTAACTCTCTTACCAGTGGAGGAAGAATTACAAAGAAGTTCCTCAGGTGCATGTTCTTGGGATTTCGGAATTCTGGGGCAAAGACATCGACCAGCATCTGTAACATATAGAAACAGTTTCATACATGTACATCTTGATAAAGATGTTTTCCTGAACTTCAAGATACAATATGGACACTATACACATTTTTGATTTGGAGAGAAAATGAATCAAATAGCAAATAACATTTACTTACTTTGAAATACTCTGTGCCCTCTGCAAAGTTCCTAGCCAAATTTCCAACCACATTGTCAAGGTTTCTGAAAATATGTGCAGGATGTGCCTTTATTTTTCCATAAGAATCAAATCATCAAAGATTTGTAATTATGTAACTACATAACACTTCTACATGCATTTCCACCTACCATTATTTATATCTGAATCTTCTACCCTTGTCTAGAAGGACATGCAAGTAAATCAGAGTGGAAAAGGGACAAATATTTTAAAAACTAACCATCAACTTGATAGGGATTTAAAATCACGGATGACAATTTTCGTGTAAATATTTGAAGGAAGTTGTTTTTGGTATGGTTGTCTTTCTTAAAATAAGATGGTTGGATGGTGCTCTTAACGATCTCCGATCCTCAGCAATGTTCGATAACTCTAACTTATCTGGATTTCTTTTATTCGTACCATAACTCTGTCTCTTATACAGACAATTTTAATTAGTATTCTACTGCTAGTATAACCATCAGACACACAACTACATGCTTGGCGCAGTGGATCCACAGAGCGCTCCCACTTACAGTACAGGCAACGCGGATCCCCTGTTTCCCGCGCCCCGTCACGGTATAAACACATCGAGGTAATCGGCCAGGTGAGACAGGTATACCGCGTTCCCATCACGGTAAACTCATCACCTACCTGTCCACGCCACGGTAAAATTATCGATTGAAAAGTATCGTATACAACCGGGAGTTATCTCCCCGAATGACAAAATATTTAATTTAAGTGACGATATTCAACTAGATTTTGACAGAAGTTATAATCAATATACTTGTAGCCTTTTTTAAATTTTTTTTTTAATTCATTGCTATTAATTATTAAAGTATTTATTTAACTCTTTGCCCCTTTCGATTATTGTGACGTTACCGCAACTTTACGTCATATTTTGTTGTATGACGTTATCCTTTTCCCCACAGCGCACTTGCGATAACGTGTAGTAAAAAGTAATTCCATCAAAATATAGGTGGTCTTTTAAGCCTGTAGTTTTTGTGATCATGTTGAACTTGAATTTAAGTTAATAAAGTGTTTATTTAATAGGATTTGTATTTGCTCAATAGCTTGTTTCTTTGTCTTTTTCTAAACGGCACATGTTATCTCAGTTAAATTATGCTTGGGATAATTGAGTAATGTGTTTTGTAAAAACTCAGTACAATTTAAACATTTAAAAAAAAAATAGAAAAAGTAAAAATTCATTCACTCATTTTTATTGCTCGTAGCGTTTAAGACCGTTCATAACTAATAAAATGAAAGTAATTATTAAAATCGTATATATAAACCCTATTACAACGTGTATTTTGCATCTTGGTTAATGTGCAAATTAATATCATACAACTTTATATTTTATCCACACTTAATAAAATTAAATTCATATAAATCAATTCTTCGACAATTTAGCGTGTCTTTGGCTGTCGATCACGTGCACGACCAAACTCATGCTGTGCATACGACAATAACGGGTCACTTTCTGAACAATCCTTATACCTATCACATATACTTTAACTTTTTTCTAAAACAGGAAGAAACTGTTAAAAATAAAAAATAGAAACGAATCAATGTGCAAGTATCTGATTAAGCACGGTAAAACTTCCAAAAGAGAACCCCTTCCCCGGAAAACATAATGTTTTTCTCGAATTACCCCTCCCGAATAAATTTCTGCATCAGCGCTCGAACTATATATCATATGTAACACGCCCTTTATGATTGTGGAAACAAAGCCTCGTACGTTATGATCTATTTTCGACAGTTTAAAAAAGTATTTGATACATTTGGATAATAGTCACGACATAAAATTGTTAGTCCCCGTATGCTGTAAAAATATTTAGTAAAATTTTTAAGTATTTTTCTCAAAATTAAAGTAAATATAACACATAAACTGAGAAGTAAAAACGATTTATATACTAGTATATATTCTCCGAAACCGTTGACGGGAATTCTTTAGTAAAAGCTAAAGCTAAAATTTTCTGGAGCATTTCTGTCAAACAAATGTCTTCGTTACCCGCATATGATAAATTACTGCGTTTGCAATAAATTATGCACGTGCACTAATTTTAAATATAACTTGGAATTAATGTGTTTCCAATAAGCATGCATGCAATTGAATAGATGTACTTCGTTACATTTCTTTGTCGTTTCCAGTCCTGTGTCAGTAGTACAAACATTGTGTTTATACACTTAGTCTTCAACAGTGTACCGTGAATGATAAAAAACAAAATACGTGCTTGCCACTTATGACGGTGAAGCATGGCATGTGACTTATTTTAAGTCAGAAAATAATTATAAAACACTTGTTTCATAAAATTGTACAACCTTATTTATCATTGTCGACAATATGTACGATCCTCTCACATTGTATGCGCACCATGGCTTTAGACGATTCCAAAACAAGACAAAAAGACAGTTGGATTTCTTTCGCGTTAAAGTGTTCAATGCATTGATTTTATTCCATATATTATGATTTCATTATTTTTTGAAAATACTTACAATGAGCCTGGTTTGTCCCGCCATTTGCGGCCTTACTGTGTTATATGCAGACATTTTACTAAGAGTGAAAAAATGTGTACACATATTGAGTATCCCAGCTAATGACTTTACAATCAAACAATAAATAATAAGGTAATCATAATCCGTCTCATAAATTCAATCTATAATAATATTTTTTCTTAAAAAGTCAACCTATAGTACTGCATTACAATAATAATTTCAATGTATATAATTAAAGCCGTTAAATAAATTAAGCACTATAATTCCAATCGCTTGTTGTGTCCTAAACGTCCTGATCAGTTACTGAGCAACTGTAAAGCAAAATGCCTTCTGCATTTACATGTATATCATCTTTGTCAAACTTTTTTTTAGGAAAGTAATACCAATATAATGTATTGAAAATGAAGTTGAAGGACATATAGACTACTGTGTACTTGTCTTTTCTTGGACTTATTTTTTCCTTTAAGTCTACCCATTGGAAAACTGAAGATACAACCAAATTATTATCAACATATCAATTTAAAACAAAATAGATGGTAACCTTACATGCAAATCAATATTAAAAACAATATTACAGTATTGTAGAAAGGGGGGTGAATAGGGTCGGTCGATTTTAGCTACAGGTCTGTGACTTTTATTTTGCAAAAAAACGTACAGACTGCGGCAAGTTTGTTTTTTAAATGAAATTGTGCACGCTAAAAAGTTTCCACGATCAACAAAAAAAGCGGGACTATTTTTGTTGTGCTACATGTAAAATACTTAATCGTTTTATTATATGATTGAATAATTCTCAACTCTCTTATTAACTACATCAGTAATGATTATATAATTATACAGGTTGAACATTTTGTAGTAATCATACTTTCCGGAAATTGAAAAGTAATGATTTAAAAATAAATCAAATTTTGTCAAGAATATTGATTATTCACTGTTCGATTTTATAGACTTTAAGATCTTTTTAAAGTACATGTATACGTCAATTATTAACATGTACAGTCATGTACACACCGCTTCTTCCTGTAATGCGTATGAACCATACCTGCTAGTTTTATAAATAACGTCAAAAAATAAACAAAACAAAACCATTTCTTTCCCTTCATTTTTTCTTTACTGGGAGCCGATTTGAATCGAAAATAAAAATGTAAAACCTTCTAAAACAACACATTTCTCTGTGGTATTTCAGTAGAATGGTTATGTTTATATCGTCTGTATTTATATATTCTTAAACAATCTTTATCGAGAAGCATCTCCAGGAATTTTTCGCATTTGCCGTACGTTGTAAATGGGGAGGGGTGGTCAAATTAAATTTTAGAAACACCCAATGTTACAAAAGAAGACGTCATTTGAGAAACCAGCTGTTTTAAGGGAGCAGTATGAATAATCCTTTACCATCGGTAACGTTATAATAATTAAATTCACTCGCCGCCATCAAAACTTTTATCGCACGAAGTTTGCGAACTAATCAGGCAACTTGGACATATCAAAAATTTTAAAATATTATTTGCAAAAGATTTCAAAATCTAATGACAGAACTTTATTACATTAATCTTTTATTATGATACCATCAATATATTTTGATAAATAAAACAATTAATTACGTGTTATCGGAGCCGTAACAGTCAACGACGAAAAGTGCGTTAAAGTGCGTGATTGCGGGGAAAAGATATACATATACATATGCGTCAAAATGCGTGATTGTGACAGCGGCTGAAACTGACAAGAAAGTGACAGGACTGAAATTGACACGCCCAGTTTATCGATTGGTCGAGACCTACAGCGACCTAAGAAAAATCACGGACTGCACGAAATAACCATGATGATGTCAGACTCAAGTCGATTTGGCTGTTTCTTTTAGCTAACGTACTTATGTACGTTAACAGTAATTTAGTGAATTTTACTTACATTTTACGCTCAATTTATTAATTAGTTAAAAGAAAGATGTTAATATAAACAATAAAATGCTTTCTTTGGTGATTCATTCGGGTTATGAAGGTAGCGATCATTGCAGAAAAAATTTACATAACTAGCGTTAATCACAATCAATCACAGTGATCACAGTGTACCATATTCTGTATTTTATGAATACTAAATTTATGAATATTTATATAGTATATTTCAAATGAATGTACGTAAAATTGCGCCTAAACACACACACACACACACACACACACACACACACACACACTCTCTCTCTCTCTCTCTCTCTCTCTCTCTCTCTCTCTCTCTCTCTTTCGTAAGATATAAATTTAAATCTCTACCGTAAGATAGAAAATGGGCGTGTTGTACGGTTAGACGAAGACGTACGCAGTTTAGAGTTTTTCTTTTGTCTTGAACAGGTGTGAAATCACCCGAGGGCATGTAGTTTTCTACCCTGGGTTGGTTAATCACTATACACAGGAAATGACTTAAACTTAATATACACAAAAAAGCCAAGAAAGCATAGTGAAATTACACGTTATGATTCAATGTGCGTTAAAGCAACCAACAACTTTATATATGTATATGATAAGTTTATTATTTGAAGGATTTGTTAAGTTGATTCCCTACACCTGTTCATTTCACAATTTACGACATGTAAGTAAGTAAGTAAGTAAGTAAGTAAATAATTTATTATAGTGACATGTGTTATAACAAATTACAAATATTTAATACAAAATAAATAATGAAACACCCGGCCCATTGGACCTATATGTCACTGCAAATACAATTATAACATATATACACATATTACGCATTGCGTTTTTATACAATAACGATTGTCTGTAAAGGTAAGCTTCAAGTAAATATTTAGAGGTTTGTCTCGGAAAGTTTGACAGTAGAAGAGTAATACAGTCTAAATTAGACATTACTAATGTTGGATTACATCCGGTATTTTTAAATAATTCCCTTCTAAAATCAGAATACATTGTACAATTCAGAAGACAATGACTCTCGTCTTCTATTTCATTTAATACACAAAAATTACATATTCTTTCATCTAGAGGTTCCCCCTTATATCGCCCCGTTTCAATTCTAATTGGGAGTATCCCACATCTGAATTGTGGAATAATAGATCTTTGAGATTTTGAAATGTTCATTTCAAGGTAATTTTCAGTTTTAAATTTTTTTTTAATGCTTTTATACAATCGCAATTTTGGTAGTTGATTTATCTTTCCTAACCATTCATTTTCATAGGTTTTCAAATTCATTTACATCACAGACTAGTAAATTATCATAAATATGTAACAAATTCATAGATTCAAATAGTGATTTAATGCGTGATGTCCATCTAAATATACCCGTTTGATTAAAGTCCCACAAGAAAACACGCTTTGTTATCCGATAGTCCTCCATTGTCAGCAATCGATTCCATAATCGCACGGCGTTAATACAGTGTCTATTATAAGAGAGTTTCCATCCAAATTCCCCGTCTAGCGCTGGTAAAGGTGTGAATCTGTGAACGCCTAAGTAAAAACGTAGGGCTCGATTCTGTACCATTTCAATAGAATGATAATTCTGGAGGCCCCACACTTTACTACAATAATCCAAAACTGGTGCTACACAATTTAAAAACAATTTTTCAAAAGTTGAAATTCCTATTTCTTTATATGGACGAATTTTGGAAATCATGCCTCCGAGAGTGCGTCCACCAGCTTTTGATAAAGTATCGGCGTTGTTTTGGAAATTCAGTTTTTCATGAAATATTACACCAAGCTATTTATAATCTGTATTGTACTGGAGAATATTGCTGTTAATTTTGAACCTAAAATCGCTTCGAGATCCTTTTTTCCGAAATTGTATAATTGCTGATTTTTTCATATTTATTTTAAGACGCCATTTTGCACACCAGTAAGACACAGTATCCAATATCTCTTGCAAAATTTTTGAGTCGGATAAAAGAGCAATGTCATCAGCATACAATGAAATACTTAAATTGATTTCTCCCACCGTTATACCTTTCCTCAGTTCTTTAATTTCTTTTGCGAGATCGTTGATGAACAGAGCAAAAAGAGTTGGTGATAAATTGTCTCCTTGTCGTACCCCAGCTGAAGTAAAGAACCAGTCAGTACACAACTCACTAACTCTTACACACGATACTGTGTTTCCATAAATAGATTTTATTGAATTGTAAAAATCCCCGTCGATTCCATTTTGTAAGAGAGAGAATTTTAAAAGGTCACGGTCCACGGTATCGAAAGCTTTTTGTAGATCGAATGTTTCTTTTCTATTCTGTATAATACTGTTACGTGTAAATACGTGATAAGCGCAAGAGCGTTCACGTCGAAATCCATTTTGCTTATCAACAAGCAGGCTGTTATCTTCTAAATATGATACCAATCTATTATTTAAAATGGAACTGTACATTTTATAAAAAGTTGATAATAGACTGATTCCTCGATAGTTAAGCGGTACTCTTGGATCACTGTTAAAATCTTTTAAAATAGGACATATAATAGCTTGTCGCCAAACAGAGGGAATTATAGGCATTCAGAAGTTGGAGTTCTATTCGCTTTTCGCTATTCACTATTCGAATAGCGAATAGAATTCTCTGGTCGGTTCGCTATTCAAATTACCGTAAACATGCTAATAAACGTAAATTCAAAATTCCACATAAACTTTCCTTTTTCAATGTTAAGAAACAGTTATATATTAAAAATCATATCTTGCTGAACATTGACATAATTAGCTAGCCTGGCGAAAAGGTAAGAAATTCATCAAATTCTATTGCAATGGGGATATCTTTCAAGGGGCTAGCTAACCCCCTGTATTCCATATTTGGGCCTTCATATTTGGTGAAGATGAGGCCCCGGGAATGTCAAGTCGAACTTCAAAAGGAATTGGGTTTACACGGTCATTAACATGCTTAGCAAGCCTGGCGAAAATAGGAAATTTCGTATACTACAGTTATAGTGGCATATCTTTCGAGGGGCTGGCTTACCCCATGTATCCCATATTTGGGCCTTCATATTTGGTGAGAATGGGGCCCCGGGAATGTCCAGTCGACCCTCAAAAGAAATTGGGTTTACACGGTCATTAACAGGCTTAGCTAGCCTGGCGAAAATACGAAATTTCGTATAATACAGTTGTAGTGGCATATCTTTCAAGGGGCTGGCTAACCCCCTGTATCCCACATTTGGGCCTTCGTATTTGGTGAGGATGGGGCCCCGGGAATGTCCAGTCGACCCTCAAAAGGAATTGGGTTTACACGGCCATTAACAGGCTTAGCTAGCCTGGCGAAAATAGGAAATTTCGTATAATACAGTTATAATGGGATATCTTTCGAGGGGCTGGTTAACCCCCTGTATCCCATATTTGGGCCTTCATATTTGGTGAGGATGAGGCCCCCGGAATGCCCAGTCGACCCTCAAAAGGAATTGGGTTTACACGGCCATTAACAGGCTTAGCTCGTCTGGCGAAAATAGGAAATTTCGTATAATACAGTTATCATCGGATATCTTTCAAGGGGCTGGCTTACCCCCTGTATCCAATATTTGTGCCTTCATTTTTGGTGAGGATGGGGCCCCGGGAATGTCCAGTCGACCCTCAAAAGGAATTGGGTTTACACGGCCATTAACAGGCATAGCTAGCCTGGCGAAAATACGAAATTTCCTATAATACAGTTATAGTGGGATATCTTTCAAGGGGCTGGCTAAAACCCTGTATCCCATATTTGGGCCTTCATATTTGGTGAGGATGGGGCCCCGGGAATGTCCAGTCAACCCTCAAAAGGAATTGGGTTTACACGGCCATTAACAGGCTTAGCTAGCCTGGCGAAAATACGAAATTTCGTATAATACAGTAATAATGAGATATCTTTCAAGGGGCTGGCTTACACCGTGTATCCCATATTTGGGCCTTCATATTTGGTGAGGATGGGGCTCCCAGAAAGCCCAGTCGACTCTCAAAAGGAATTGGGTTTACACGGCCATCAACAGGCTTCGCTAGCCTGGCGAAAATAGGAAATTTCGTATAATACAGTTATAATTGGATATCTTTCGAGGGGCTGGTTAACCCCCTGTATCCCATATTTGGGCCTTCATATTTGGTGAGGATGGGGCTCCCAGAAAGCCAAGTCGACTCTCAAAAGGAATTGGGTTTACACGGCCATCAACAGGCTTCGCTAGCCTGGCGAAAATACGAAATTTCGTATAATACAGTTGTAGTGGCATATCTTTCAAGGGGCTGGCTAACCCCCTGTATCCCACATTTGGGCCTTCGTATTTGGTGAGGATGGGGCCCCGGGAATGTCCAGTCGACCCTCAAAAGGAATTGGGTTTACACGGCCATTAACAGGCTTAGCTAGACTGGCGAAAATAGGAAATTTCGTATAATACAGTTATAATTTGATATCTTTCGAGGGGCTGGTTAACCCCCTGTATCCCATATTTGGGCCTTCATATTTGGTGAAGATGGGGCCCCCGGAATGCCCAGTCGACCCTCAAAAGTAATTGGGTTTACACGGCCATTAACAGGCTTAGCTCGTCTGGCGAAAATAGG
Organism: Magallana ariakensis; assembly: GCA_020458035.1. Lineage (NCBI taxonomy): Eukaryota > Metazoa > Mollusca > Bivalvia > Ostreida > Ostreidae > Magallana > Magallana ariakensis. Next base: position 62,452,043 of record CM035813.1, read on the forward strand.
AAATTTCGTATAATACAGTTATCATCGGATATCTTTCAAGGGGCTGGCTAACCCCCTGTATCCAATATTTGTGCCTTCATTTTTGGTGAGGATGGGGCCCCGGGAATGTCCAGTCGACCCTCAAAAGGAATTGGGTTTACACGGCCATTAACAGGCTTAGCTAGCCTGGCGAAAATGCGAAATTTCCTATAATACAGTTATAGTGGGAAATCTTTCAAGGGGCTGGCTAAAACCCTGTATCCCATATTTGGGCCTTCATATTTGGTGAGGATGGGGCCCCGGGAATGTCCAGTCGACCCTCAAAAGGAATTGGGTTTACACGGCAATTAACAGGCTTAGCTAGCCTGGCGAAAATACGAAATTTCGTATAATACAGTAATAATGGGATATCTTTCAAGGGGCTGGCTTACACCGTGTATCCCATATTTGGGCCTTCATATTTGGTGAGGATGGGGCTCCTAGAAAGCCCAGTCGACTCTCAAAAGGAATTGGGTTTACACGGCCATGAACAGGCTTCGCTAGCCTGGCGAAAATAGGAAATTTCGTATAATACAGTTATAATGGGATATCTTTCAAGGGGCTGGCTAACCCCCTGTATCCCATATTTGGGCCTTCATTTTTGGTGAGGAAGGGGCCCCTAGAATGCCGAGTCGACCCTCAAAAGGAATTGGGTTTACACGGCCATTAACAGGCTTAGCTAGCCTGGCGAAAATAGGAAATTTGGTATAATACAGTTATAATGGGATATCTTTCAAGGGGCTGGCTAAAACCCTGTTTCCCATATTTGGACCTTCATTTTTGGTGTGGATGGGGCCCCTGGAATCTCCAGTCGACCCTCAAAAGGAATTGGGTTTACACGGTCATTAACAGGCTTAGCTAGACTGGAGAAAATAGGAAATTTTGTATAATACAGTTATAATGGAATATCTTTCAAGGGGCTGGCTAACACCGTGTATACCATATTTGGGTATTCATATTTGGTGAGGATGGGGCTCCGGGAATGTCCAGTCGACCCTCAAAAAGAATTAGGTTTACACGGCCATTAACAGGCTTAGCTAGCCTGGCGAAAATAGGAAATTTTGAATAATACAGTTATAATGGGATATCTCTCGAGGGGCTGGCTAACCCCCTGTATCCCATATTTGGGCCTTAATATTTGGTGAGGATTGGGCCCGGGGAATGCCCAGTCGACCCTCAAAAGGAATTGGGTTTACACGGCCATTAACAGGCTTACCTAGCCTGGCGAAAATTGGAAATTTCCTATAATACAGTTATAAAGGGATATCTTTCAAGGGATGGCTAATACCCTGTATCCCATATTTGGGCCTTCATGTTTGGTGAGAATGGAGTCCCGGGAATGCCCAGTCGACCCTCAAAAGGAATTGGGTTTACACGGCCATGAACAGGCTTAGCTAGCCTGGCAAATATAGGAAATTTTGAATAATACAGTTATAATGGGATATCTTTCGAGGGGCTGGCTAATCCCCTGTATCCCAAATTTGGGCCTTCATATTTGGTGGGGATGGGGCTCCCAGAAAGCCCAGTCGACTCTCAAAAGGAATTGGGTTTACACGGCCATTAACAGGCTTAGCTAGCCTGGCGAAAATAGGAAATTTCGTATAATACAGTTATAATGGGATATCTTTCAAGGGGCTGGCTAAAACCCTGTATCCCATATTTGGGCCTTCATATTTGGTGATGATGGGGCTCCAAAAAGGCCCAGTCGAACCTCAAAAGGAATTGGGTTAACACGGCCATTAACAGGCTTAGCTAGCCTGGCGAAAATAGGAAATTTCGTATAATACAGTTATAGTGTGATATCTTTCGAGGGGCTGGCTTACCCCCTGTATCCCATATTTGGGCCTTCATATTTGGTGAGGATGAGGCCCCGGGAATGCCCAGTCGACCCTCTAAAGGATTTGGGTTTACACGGCAAAAAACAGGCTTAGCTAGCCTGGCGAAAATACGAAATTTCGTATAATACAGTTATAATGGGATATCTTTCATGGGGCTGGCTAACCCCCTGTATCCCATATTTGGGTCATCATTTTTGGTGATGATGGGGCCCCGGGAATGTCAAATCGACCCTCAAAAGGAATTGGTTTTACACGGCCATTAACAGGCTTAGCTAGCCTGGCGAAAATAGGAAATTTTGAATAATACAGTTATAATGGGATATCTCTCGAGGGGCTGGCTAACCCCCTGTATCCCATATTTGGGCCTTAATATTTGGTGAGGATGGGGCCCGGGGAATGCCCAGTCGACCCTCAAAAGGAATTAGGTTTACACGGCCATTAACAGGCTTAGCTAGCCTTGCGAAAATAGGAAATTTCGTATAATACAGTTATAAAGGGATATCTTTCACGGGATGGCTAATACCCTGTATCCCATATTTGGGCCTTCATGTTTGGTGAGAATGGAGTCCCGGGAATGCCCAGTCGACCCTCAAAAGGAATTGGGTTTACACGGCCACGAACAGGCTTAGCTAGCCTGGCGAAAATAGGAAATTTCGTATAATACAGTTTTAATGGTATATCTTTCAAGGGGCTGGCTGAAACCCTGTATCCTATAGTTGGGCCTTCACATTTGGTGATGATGGGGCTCCAAAAAAGCCCAGTCGAACCTCAAAAGGAATTGGGTTTACACGGCCATTAACAGGCTTAGCTAGCCTGGCGAAAATAGGAAATTTCGTATAATACAGTTATAGTGTGATATCTTTCGAGGAGCTGGCTTACCCCCTGTATCCCATATTTGGGCCTTCATATTTGGTGAGGATGAGGCCTCGGGAATGCCCAGTCGACCCTCAAAAGGAATTTGGTTTACACGGCCATGAACAGGCTTAGCTAGCCTGGCGAAAATAGGAAATTTCGTATAATACTGTTATAATGGGATATCTTTCAAGGGGCTGGCTAACCCCCTGTATCACATATTTGGGTCATCATTTTTGGTGATGATGGGGCTCCGGGAATGTCAAATCGACCCTCAAAAGGAATTGGGTTTACACGGCCATGAACAGGCTTACTAGCCTGGCGAAAATAGGAAATTTTGAATAATACAGTTATAATGGGATATCTCTCGAGGGGCTGGCTAACCCCCTGTATCCCATATTTGGGCCTTCATATTTGGTGGGGATGGGGCCCCGGGAATGTCCAGTCGACCCACAAAAGGAATTGGGTTTACACGGACATTAACAGGCTTACCTAGCCTGGCGAAAATAGGAAATTTCGTATAATACAGTTATAATGGGATATCTTTCAAGGGGCTGTCTAAAGTCCTGTATCCCATATTTGGGCCTTCATATTTGGTGATGATGGGGCTCCAGAAAAGCCCAGTCGAACCTCAAAAGGAATTGGGTTTACACGGCCATTAACAGGCTTAGCTAGCCTGGCAAATATAGGAAATTTCGTATAATACAGTCATAGTGTGATATCTTTCGAGGGGCTGGCTTACCCCCTGTATCCCATATTTGGGCCTTCATATTTGGTGAGGATGAGGCCCCGGGAATGCCCAGTCGACCCTCAAAAGGAATTGAGTTTACACGGCCATAAACAGGCTTAGCTAGCCTGGCGAAAATAGGAAATTTCGTATAATACAGTTATAATGGGATATCTTTCAAGAGGCTGGCTAACCCCCTGTATCCCATATTTGGGTCATCATTTTTGGTGATGATGGGGCCCCGGGAATGTCAAATCGACCCTCAAAAGGAATTGGTTTTACACGGCCATGAACAGGCTTACTAGCCTGGCGAAAATAGGAAATTTTGAATAATACAGTTATAATGGGATATCTCTCGAGGGGCTGGCTAACCCCCTGTATCCCATATTTGGGCCTTAATGTTTGGTGAGGATGGGGCCCGGGGAATGCCCAGTCGAACCTCAAAAGGAATTAGGTTTACACGGCCATTAACAGGCTTAGCTAGCCCGGCGAAAATTGGAAATTTCGTATAATACAGTTATAAAGGGATATCTTTCAAGGGATGGCTAATACCCTGTATCCCAAATTTGGGCCTTCATGTTTAGTGAGAATGGAGTCCCGGGAATGCCCAGTCGACCCTCAAAAGGAATTGGGTTTACACGGCCACCAACAGGCTTAGCTAGCCTGGCGAAAATAGGAAATTTCGTATAATACAGTTATAATGGGATATCTTTCAAGGGGCTGGCTAAAACCCTGTATCCTATAGTTGGGCCTTCATATTTGGTGATGATGAGGCACCAAAAAAGCCCAGTCGAACTTCAAAAGAAATTGGGTTTACACGGCCATTAACAGGCTTAGCTAGCCTGGCGAAAATAGGAAATTTCGTATAATACAGTTATAGTGTGATATCTTTCGAGGAGCTGGCTTACCCCCTGTATCCCATATTTGGGCCTTCATATTTGGTAAGGATGAGGCCCCGGGAATGCCCAGTCGACCCTCAAAAGGAATTGGGTTTACACGGCCATGAACAGGCTTAGCTAGCCTGGCGAAAATAGGAAATTTCGTATAATACAGTTATAATGGGATATCTTTCAAGGGGCTGGCTAACCCCCTGTATCCCATATTTGGGTCATCATTTTTGGTGATGATGGGGCCCCGGGAATGTCAAATCGACCCTCAAAAGGAATTGGGTTTACACGGCCATCAACAGGCTTACTAGCCTGGCGAAAATAGGAAATTTTGAATAATACAGTTATAATGGGATATCTTTCGAGGGGCTGGCTAACCCCCTGTATCCCATATTTGGGCCTTCATATTTGGTGGGGATGGGGCCCCGGGAATGTCCAGTCGACCCACAAAAGGAATTGGGTTTACACGGCCATTAACAGGCTTACCTAGCCTGGCGAAAATAGGAAATTTCGTATAATACAGTTATAATGGGATATCTTTCAAGGGGCTGTCTAAAACCCTGTATCCCATATTTGGGCCTTCATATTTGGTGATGATGGGGCTCCAAAAAAGCCCAGTCGAACCTCAAAAGGAATTGGGTTTACACGGCCATTAACAGGCTTAGCTAGCCTGGCGAAAATAGGAAATTTCGTATAATACAGTTATAGTGTGATATCTTTCGAGGGGCTGGCTTACCCCCTGTATCCCATATTTGGGCCTTCATATTTGGTGAGGATGGTGCCCCGGGAATGTCCAGTCGACTTTTAAGGGCGAAAATACGAAATTTCGTATTATACAGTTATAGTGGGATTTCTGTCAAAGGGCTGGCTAACACCCTGTATTCCTATATATGGGTCTTCATTTTTGGAGGCGGGTTAGGGCCCTTGAAATGTCCAGTCAAACCTCAAAAGGAATTGGGTTTACACGACCTCGAAGAGGCATAGCTAGCCTGTTGAACATAGTAATTTAGTATAATAAAGTTAAAATGGGAATATCATTGAAGCGGCTGGCTGTCCAGTCGACCCTCAAAAGGAATTTAGATTACACCTTATAGTCATAAATTTCATGTAAATGATTATAATCGGAATACTATATTAGGGAGTGACTTACATATTTATATTTTCTTATATCAAAGTGTGGTACTTGGTGTAATCAATTGACATTTAAGACGGAGTTATTATTGTGAATGTATAAGGACATTTATATAATACAGTTACCACACTATTTATCTTAACCCTTTTTAAATTAAATATCAAAAGTAAGCAGAGATGAATAATTTGATGTATTACATGAAATAATATTTGTATGTACATGTATGTCGTACGTTTTGATTTTTAGCTCACCTGAGCTGAAAGCTCAAGTGAGCTATTCTGATCACATTTTGTCTGTCTGTAAACTTTTCACATTTTCAACATCTTCTCAAAAACCACAGCGCCAATTTCACCCAAACTTAGCACATACCATCCTTAGCCTAAGGGGATTCAAAGTTGTGAAAATTAAGAACCAAGCCCTCTTACAAGGGGAGATAATTAGGAATTAATGAAAATTTTCAAGAAATTTTCAAAAATCTTCTTCTCAAGAACCATTTGGCCAGGAAAGCTGAAACTTATGTGAAAGCATACTCAGGTTGTGTAAATTCAAAGGTGTGAAAATCATGACCCCCGGGGGTAGTGTGGGGCCAAAATGGGGGGTCGACTTTTTACATAGAAATATATAGAGTAAATCTTTAAAAACCTTCTTCTCAAGAATCATTTGGCCAGGAAAGCTGAAACTTATGTGGAAGCATCCTCAGGTAGTGTATATTTAAAGTTGTGAAAATCATTACCCCCAGGCGTAGAGTGGGGCCACAATTTGGGATTGAATTTCTACATAGGAATATATAGAGTAAATCTTTAAAATTCGTCTTCTCAGAAACAAATAAGCCAGGAAAGCTGAAACTTGTTTGGAAGCATCCTCAGGTAGTGTAGATTCAAAGTTGTAAAAATCATGATTCCTGGGCGTAGAGTTGGGCCACAATGGTTGTGGAATTTTTACATAGGAATATTAAGAGTAAATCTTTAAAAATCTTCTTCGAAGAAACTAATCAGCCAGGTGATTATTTAATATTGTTTGGATTTTGGCTTCTGGATGATTCCTTGACGATTGGGTCTCACAATGGGCTCAGAGGTTGATGTAGGTTTATATCCCATTTATAAACAATTGTTTAGAATCTTTATGAGAGCTGCAATGCTCAACATGTGATATTACTATAAAATCATCCTGTTGGAAAAGGGACTAATGATAATAAACATAAGAATGTCCAGTAAAAAAGAAATAGATTTTTATTTATACAGGATCTACAGGTATTATACTACATTGTCCAGATAGTTTGTATTATGTCTCCATTAAGCTGATTTTATCATACCTATTGTTCCTCGGGTGAGCGATGTGGCCCATGGGCCTCTTGTTATAGTGTATAAAATCGATAACGAAACAAGAGGTTATGTAATATGATCTTTAATCGCTTGTACACGGTTGAACGAATATTTAAATCAATATGGGTCTTTGGTAGACTTGTGTTATCTATCAATACATATAACAGAGTTCACATGGTGTGCTATTTCATAACGATTCATATGCCATATGATGTATCATATATTATGTAAGTGTAATATAAAAATATGAAAAACCCCGGTGTGGCCACTTATTATCTGACATATTTTACTGACAGAATATGTTTTCCAATATATGAGAAGTTTTCCAAATCTATCACAATTTTTCAAGTCGATAAAGAGTGGGAGTATTTCTTCTGGCGTAGCGTGAATTTTTCTATCATAGTTACCAAAGAACAAACCTACGTTACCCTAGAATTGGCATCTCCATGGAGGGAGTCAACCCCCCCCCCCCCCGTCAAACAAAATTATATCTCAGACCCTAACCTTCGCGAGAGAAATGTTCTGCATCCGGGCATCGTTCTCTAAACTAAGTGGACATTTTACACCTGTGTATCCATGGTTTATATGTTGGTATAACAGAGAGAGAGAGAGAGACAGAGAGAGAGAGAGAGAGAGAGAGAGAGAGAGAGAGAAAGAGAGTTGGAGATAAAGAAGAGAGAGACAGACAGTCAGACAGAGAAAGAGAGAGAGAGAGTAAGAGAGAGAGACAGAGAGAGAGAGAGACAGAGAGAGAGAGAGGGGGGTGCCTTCAAGATCAAGAACAATTCACCCAAAAGGAGGGGTGAAATATAATTTTGTTTGCCGGGGGAGGGGTCCGACCCTCTCCATCTAGATCTACGCATATAGTTGCCCACTCTAGGTACACTGATTTTTTCTTTGGTATCTATACAGATATAAATATAATGTCAATTGACAAATTCATATACACATCGCCTCCTTTACATGGAAAAGTTGAAAAACATTGAGCAATTGGTCGAATAAAAGACATATTTCAGGTGTGTGTGTGGGGGTGGGGGGTGGGGTGGGGTGTTATTGCTGATAATTAACTATTTGGAAGCATAGTGTTGAATAACTTGTAAAGAAATAAACAAGACTAGTCAATTTTTTGTCGTGCGCGGTTATTTTTACATATTGAAGGCTACCTTGACTTTTATGTCAACAAACTCATATGGTATTTTGGTAGGTGGCATGGGACAGTTTCGCACGAAAGACCCTGTCAAATTTTACAAAAAGGAGTAAATATGGGGCTTAGGTGGTTACTTGAAGGCCATAAATTGGTATAATATTTATTCATTTACGTTTTGGTGAGAATCAGCCCTTTTTATCAGATAAGAATAGAAAATGCGAAACTGAACTGTGGCCTAAATTTTCACTTTCGATTTTATAATGGAACAAGGGGGGGGGGGGGACAGAACATGAAATCTCACTCGAAGGGAAAGTGATCGATCTTTCCCATACTTGGAAACAGGTTTAAAAAAATTTAAAACAAAACTGCATCTCGTATTTCAGCAAAGACAGAAGAAATAATAAGACATAAATATAAAAGAAATTAAGATAACAAATTACGTGTAAATTAAGATGTATATAAATTATTTACAATTCATAATTAATCGCTACACCAACAAAGGACAGGGCATTCCAGGGGCCCCACCTCCTCTAAATATGAAGGCCCAAATATGGGATACAGGGTGTTAGCCAGCCCCTTGAAAGATATCCCATTATAACTGTATTGTACGAAATTTCCAATTTTCGCTAGGCTAGGTAAGCCTGTTTACGGTCGTGTAAACCCAATTCCTTTTGAGGGTCCACTGGGCATTCCCGGGGCCCCACCTCCTCCAAATATGAAGGCCCAAATATGGGATACAGGGTGTTAGCCAGCCCCTTGAAAGATATTCCACTATAACTGTATTGTACGAAATTTCCAATTTTCGCCAGGTTAGCTAAGCCTGTTAACGGTCGTGTAAACCCAATTCCTTTTGAGGGTCCACTGGGCATTCCCGGGGCCCCACCTCATTCAAATATGAAGGCCCAAATATGGGATACAGGGTGTTAGCCAGCCCCTTGAAAGATATCCCATTATAACTGTATTGTACGAAATTTCAAATTTTTGCCAGGCTAGCTAAGCCTGTTAACGGTCGTGTTAACCCAATTCCTTTTGAGAGTCCACTGGGCGTTCCCGGGGCCCCACTCCCTCCAAATATGAAGGCCCAAATATGGGATACAGGGTGTTAGCCAGCCCCTTGAAAGATATCCCATTATAACTGTATTGTACGAAATTTCCAATTTTCTCCAGGCTAGGTAAGCCTGTTAACGGTCGTGTAAACCCAATTCCTTTTGAGGGTCCACTGGGCATTCCCAGGGCCTCACCTCCTCCAAATATGAAGGTCCAAATATGGGATACAGGGTGTTAGCCAGCCCCTTGAAAGATATCCCATTATAACTGTATTGTACGAAATTTCCAATTTTTGCCAGGCTAGCTAAGCCTGTTAACGGTCGTGTAAACCCAATTCCTTTTGAGGGTCGACTGGGCATTCCCGGGGCCCCACCTCCTCCAAATATGAAGGCCCAAATATGGGATACAGGGTGTTAGCCAGCCCCTTGAAAGATATCCCATTATAACTGTATTGTACGAAATTTCCAATTTTCGCCAGGCTAGCTAAGCCTGTTAACGGTCGTGTAAACCCAATTCCTTTTGAGGGTCCACTGGGCATTCCCAGGGGCACACCTCCTCCAAATATGAAGGCCCAAATATGGGATACAGGGTGTTAGCCAGCCCCTTCAAAGATATCCCATTATAACTGTATTGTACGAAATTTCCAATTTTCGCCAGGCTAGCTAAGCCTGTTAACGGACGTGTAAACCCAATTCCTTTTGAGGGTCCACTGGGCATTCCCGGGGCCCCACCTCCTCCAAATATGAAGGCCCAAATATGGGATTCAGGGTGTTAGCCAGCCCCTTGAAAGATATCCCATTATAACTGTATTGTACGAAATTTCCAATTTTCGCCAGGCTAGATAAGCCTGTTAATGGTCGTGTAAACCCAATTCCTTTTGAGGGTCGACTGGGCATTCCCGGGGCCCCACCTCCTCCAAATATGAAGGCCCAAATATGGGATACAGGGTGTTAGCCAGCCCCTTCAAAGATATCCCATTATAACTGTATTGTACGAAATTTCCAATTTTCGCCAGGCTAGGTAAGCCTGTTTACGGTCGTGTAAACCTAATTCCTTTTGAGGGTCCACTGGGCATTCCAGGGGCCCCACTTCCTCCAAATATGAAGGCCCAAATATGGGATACAGGGTGTTAGCCAGCCCCTTAAAAGATATCCCATTATAACTGTATTGTACGAAATTTCCAATTTTCGCCAGGCTAGCTAAGCCTGTTTACGGTCGTGTAAACCCAATTCCTTTTGAGGGTCCACTGGGCATTATAACTGTATTGTACGAAATTACCAATTTTGGCCAGGCTAGCTAAGCCTGTTAACGGTCGTTTAAATTCAATTCCTTTTGAGGGTCGACTGGGCATTCCCGGGGCCCCACCTCCTCCAAATATAAAAGCCCAAATATGGGATACAGGGTGTTAGCCAGCCCCTTGAAAGATATCCCATTATAACTGTATTGTACGAAATTTCCAATTTTCGCCAGGCTAGCTAAGCCTGTTAATGGTCGTGTAAACCCAATTCCTTTTGAGGGTCGACTGGGCATTCCCGGGGCCCCACCTCCTCCAAATATGAAGGCCCAAATATGGGATACAGGGTGTTAGCCAGCCCCTTGAAAAATATCCCATTATAACTGTATTGTACGAAATTTCCAATTTTCGCCAGGCTAGCTAAGCCTGTTAACGGTCGTGTAAACCCAATTCCTTTTGAGGGTCCACTGGGCGTTCCCGGGGCCCCACCTCCTCCAAATATGAAGGCCCAAATATGGGATACAGGGTGTTAGCCAGCCCCTTGAAAGATACCCCATTATAACTGTATTGTACGAAATTTCCAATTTTCGCCAGGCTAGCTAAGCCTGTTTACGGTCGTGTAAACCCAATTCCTTTTGAGGGTCGATTGGGCATTCCCGGGGCCCCACATCCTTCAAATATGAAGGCCCAAATATGGGATACAGGGTGTTAGCCAGCCCCTTGAAAGATATCCCATTATAACTGTATTGTACGAAATTTTCAATTTTCGCCAGGCTAGCTAAGCCTGTTAACGTTCGTGTAAACCCAATTCCTTTTGAGGGTCCACTGGGCATTCCCGGGGTCCCACCTCCTCCAAATATGAAGGCCCAAATATGGGATACAGAATGTTAGCCAGCCCCTTGAAAGATATCCCATTATAACTGTATTGTACGAAATTTCCAATTTTCGCCAGGCTAGGTAAGCCTGTTAACGGTCGTGTAAACCCAATTTTTTTTAGGGTCCACTGGGCGTTCCCGGGGCCCCACCTCCTCCAAATATGAAGGCCCAAATATGGGATACAGGGTGTTAGCCAGCCCCTTGAAAGATATCCCATTATAACTGTATTGTACGAAATTTCCAATTTTCGCCAGGCTAGATAATCCTGTTAATGGTCGTGTAAACCCAATTCCTTTTGAGGGTCGACTGGGCATTCCCGGGGCCCCACCTCCTCCAAATATGAAGGCCCAAATATGGGATACAGGGTGTTAGCCAGCCCCTTGAAAGATATCCCATTATAACTGTATTGTACGAAATTTCCAATTTTCGCCAGGCTAGCTAAGCCTGTTAACGGTCGTGTAAACCCAATTCCTTTTGAGGGTCCACTGGGCGTTCCCGGGGCACCACCTCTTCCAAATATGAAGGCCCAAATATGGGATACAGGGTGTTAGCCAGCCCCTTGAAAGATATCCCATTATAACTGTATAGTACGAAATTTCCAATTTTAGCCAGGCTAGCTAAGCCTGTTAATGGTCGTGTAAACCCAATTCCTTTTGAGGGTCGACTGGGCATTCCCGGGGTCCCACCTCCTCCAAATATGAAGGCCCAAATATGGGATACAGGGTGTTAGCCAGCCCCTTGAAAGATATCCCATTATAACTGTATTGTACGAAATTTCCAATTTTCGCCAGGCTAGGTAAGCCTGTTTACGGTCGTGTAAACCGAATTCCTTTTGAGGGTCCACTGGGCATTATAACTGTATTGTACGAAATTTCCAATTTTCGCCAGGCTAGCTAAGCCTGTTAACGGTCGTTTAAACCCAATTCCTTTTGAGGGTCGACTGGGCATTCCCGGGGCCCCACCTTCTCCAAATATGAAGGCCCAAATATGGGATACAGGGTGTTAGCCAGCCCCTTGAAAGATATCCCATTATAACTGTATTGTACGAAATTTCCAATTTTCGCCAGGCTAGCTAAGCCTGTTAACGGTCGTGTAAACCCAATTCCTTTTGAGGGTCCACTGGGCATTCCCGGGGCCCCACCTCATTCAAATATGAAGGCCCAAATATGGGATACAGGGTGTTAGCCAGCCCCTTGAAAGATATCCCATTATAACTGTATTGTACGAAATTTCCAATTTTTGCCAGGCTAGCTAAGCCTGTTAACGGTCGTGTTAACCCAATTCCTTTTGAGAGTCCACTGGGCGTTCCCGGGGCCCCACCCCCTCCAAATATGAAGGCCCAAATATGGGATACAGGGTGTTAGCCAGCCCCTTGAAAGATATCCCATTATAACTGTATTGTACGAAATTTCCAATTTTCTCCAGGCTAGGTAAGCCTGTTAACGGTCGTGTAAACCCAATTCCTTTTGAGGGTCCACTGGGCATTCCCAGGGCCTCACCTCCTCCAAATATGAAGGCCCAAATATGGGATACAGGGTGTAAGCCAGCCCCTTGAAAGATATCCCATTATAACTGTATTGTACGAAATTTCCAATTTTTGCCAGGCTAGCTAAGCCTGTTTACGGTCGTGTAAACCCAATTCCTTTTGAGGGTCCACTGGGCATTCCCGGGGCCCCACCTCCTCCAAATATGAAGGCCCAAATATGGGATACAGGGTGTTAGCCAGCCCCTTGAAAGATATCCCATTATAACTGTATTGTACGAAATTTCCTATTTTCGCCAGGCTAGGTAAGCCTGTTAACGGTCGTGTAAACCCAATTCCTTTTGAGGGTCTACTGGGCGTTCCCGGGGCCCCACCTCCTCCAAATATGAAGGCCCAAATATGGGATACAGGGTGTTAGCCAGCCCCTTGAAAGATATCCCATTATAACTGTATTGTACGAAATTTCCAATTTTCGCCAGGCTAGCTAAGCCTGTTAATGGTCGTGTAAACCCAATTCCTTTTGAGGGTCCACTGGGCATTCCCGGGGCCCCACCTCCTCCAAATATGAAGGCCCAAATATGGGATACAGGGTGTTAGCCAGCCCCTTGAAAGATATCCCATTATAACTGTATTGTACGAAATTTCAAATTTTCGCCAGGCTAGCTAAGCCTGTTTACGGTCGTGTAAACCCAATTCCTTTTGAGGGTCCACTGGGCATTCCCGGGGCCCCACCTCCTCCAAATATGAAGGCCCAAATATGGGATACAGGGTGTTAGCCAGCCCCTTGAAAAATATCCCATTATAACTGTATTGTACGAAATTTCCAATTTTCGCCAGGCTAGCTAATCCTGTTTACGGTCGTGTAAACCGAATTCCTTTTGAGGGTCCACTGGGCATTATAACTGTATTGTACGAAATTTCCTATTTTCGCCAGGCTAGCTAAGCCTGTTAACGGTCGTTTAAACCCAATTCCTTTTGAGGGTCCACTGGGCATTCCCGGGGCCCCACCTTCTCCAAATATGAAGGCCCAAATATGGGATACAGGGTGTTAGCCAGCCCCTTGAAAGATATCCCATTATAACTGTATTGTACGAAATTTCCAATTTTCGCCAGGCTAGCTAAGCCTGTTAACGGTCGTGTAAACCCAATTCCTTTTGAGGGTCCACTGGGCATTCCCGGGCCCCACCTCATTCAAATATGAAGGCCCAAATATGGGATACAGGGTGTTAGCCAGCCCCTTGAAAGATATCCCATTATAACTGTATTGTACGAAATTTCCAATTTTTGCCAGGCTAGCTAAGCCTGTTAACGGTCGTGTTAACCCAATTCCTTTTGAGAGTCCACTGGGCGTTCCCGGGGCCCCACCCCCTCCAAATATGAAGGCCCAAATATGGGATAAAGGGTGTTAGCCAGCCCCTTGAAAGATATCCCACTATAACTGTATTGTACGAAATTTCCAATTTTCTCCAGGCTAGGTAAGCCTGTTAACGGTCGTGTAAACCCAATTCCTTTTGAGGGTCGACTGGGCATTCCCGGGGCCCCACCTCCTCCAAATATGAAGGCCCAAATATGGGATACAGGGTGTTAGCCAGCCCCTTGAAAGATATCCCATTATAACTGTATTGTACGAAATTTCCTATTTTCGCCAGGCTAGGTAAGCCTGTTAACGGTCGTGTAAACCCAATTCCTTTTGAGGGTCTACTGGGCGTTCCCGGGGCCCCACCTCCTCCAAATATGAAGGCCCAAATATGGGATACAGGGTGTTAGCCAGCCCCTTGAAAGATATCCCATTATAACTGTATTGTACGAAACTTCCAATTTTCGCCAGGCTAGCTAAGCCTGTTAATGGTCGTGTAAACCCAATTCCTTTTGAGGGTCCACTGGGCATTCCCGGGGCCCCACCTCCTCCAAATATGAAGGCCCAAATATGGGATACAGGGTGTTAGCCAGCCCCTTGAAAGATATCCCATTATAACTGTATTGTACGAAATTTCAAATTTTCGCCAGGCTAGCTAAGCCTGTTTACAGTCGTGTAAACCCAATTCCTTTTGAGGGTCCACTGGGCATTCCCGGGGCCCCACCTCCTCCAAATATGAAGGCCCAAATATGGGATACAGGGTGTTAGCCAGCCCCTTGAAAAATATCCCATTATAACTGTATTGTACGAAATTTCCAATTTTCGCCAGGCTAGCTAATCCTGTTAACGGTCGTGTAAACCCAATTCCTTTTGAGGGTCCACTGGGCGTTCCCGGGGCCCCACCTCCTCCAAATATGAAGGCCCAAATATGGGATACAGGGTGTTAGCCAGCCCCTTGAAAGATATCCCATTATAACTGTATTGTACGAAATTTCAAATTTTCGCCAGGCTAGCTAAGCCTGTTTACGGTCGTGTAAACCCAATTCCTTTTGAGGGTCGATTGGGCATTCCCGGGGCCCTACATCCTTCAAATATGAAGGCCCAAATATGGGATACAGGGTGTTAGCCAGCCCCTTGAAAGATATCCCATTATAACTGTATTGTACGAAATTTTCAATTTTCGCCAGGCTAGCTAAGCCTGTTAACGGTCGTGTAAACCCAATTCCTTTTGAGGGTCCACTGGGCATTCCCGGGGTCCCACCTCCTCCAAATATGAAGGCCCAAATATGGGATACAGGTTGTTAGCCAGCCCCTTGAAAGATATCCCATTATAACTGTATTGTACGAAATTTCCAATTTTCGCCAGGCTAGCTAAGCCTGTTAACGGTCGTGTAAACCCAATTTTTTTTTAGGGTCCACTGGGCATTCCCGGGGCCCCACCTCCTCCAAATATGAAGGCCCAAATATGGGATACAGGGTGTTAGCCAGCCCCTTGAAAGATATCCCATTATAACTGTATTGTACGAAATTTCAAATTTTCGCCAGGCTAGCTAAGCCTGTTTACGGTCGTGTAAACCCAATTCCTTTTGAGGGTCCACTGGGCATTCCCGGTGCCCCACCTCCTCCAAATATGAAGGTCCAAATATGGGATACAGGGTGTTAGCCAGCCCCTTGAAAAATATCCCATTATAACTGTATTGTACGAAATTTCCAATTTTCGCCAGGCTAGGTAAGCCTGTTAACGGTCGTGTAAACCCAATTCCTTTTGAGGGTCCACTGGGCGTTCCCGGGGCCCCACCTCCTCCAAATATGAAGGCCCAAATATGGGATACAGGGTGTTAGCCAGCCCCTTGAAAGATATCCCATTATAACTGTATTGTACGAAATTTCCAATTTTCGCCAGGCTAGCTAAGCCTGTTTACGGTCGTGTAAACCCAATTCCTTTTGAGGGTCCACTGGGCATTCCCGGGGCCCCACCTCCTCCAAATATGAAGGCCCAAATATGGGATACAGGGTGTTAGCCAGCCCCTTGAAAGATATCCCATTATAACTGTATTGTACGAAATTTCCAATTTTCGCCAGGCTAGCTAAGCCTGTTAACGGTCGTGTAAACCCAATTCCTTTTGAGGGTCCAATGGGCATTCCCGGGGTCCCACCTCCTCCAAATATGAAGGCCCAAATATGGGATACAGGGTGTTAGCCAGCCCCTTGAAAGATATCCCATTATAACTGTATTGTACGAAATTTCCAATTTTCGCCAGGCTAGGTAAGCCCGTTAACGGTCGTGTAAACCCAATTCTTTTTGAGGGTCCACTGGGCATTCCCGGGGCCCCACCTCCTCCAAATATGAAGGCCCAAATATGGGATACAGGGTGTTAGCCAGCCCCTTGAAAGATATCCCATTATAACTGTATTGTACGAAATTTCCAATTTTCGCCAGGCTAGGTAAACCTGTTTACGGTCGTGTAAACCCAATTCCTTTTGAGGGTCCACTGGGCATTCCCGGGGCCCCACCTCCTCCAAATATGAAGGCCCAAATATGGGATACAGGGTGTTAGCCAGCCCCTTGAAAGATATCCCATTATAACTGCATTGTACGAAATTTCCAATTTTCGCCAGGCTAGCTAAGCCTGTTAATGGTCGTGTAAACCCAATTCCTTTTGAGGGTCCACTGGGCATTCCCGGGGCCCCACCTCCTCCAAATATGAAGACCCAAATATGGGTTACAGGGTGTTAGCCAGCCCCTTGAAAGATATCCCATTATAACTGTATTGTACGAAATTTCCAATTTTCGCCAGGCTAGCTAAGCCTGTTAACGGTCGTGTAAACCCAATTCCTTTTGAGGGTCCACTGGGCATTCCCGGGGCCCCACCTCCTCCAAATATGAAGGCCCAAATATGGGATACAGGGTGTTAGCCAGCCCCTTGAAAGATATCCCATTATAACTGTATTGTACGAAATTTCCAATTTTCGCCAGGCTAGCTAAGTCTGTTAACGGTCGTGTAAACCCAATTCCTTTTGAGGGTCCACTGGGCATTCCCGGGGCCCCACCTCCTCCAAATATGAAGGCCCAAATATGGAATACAGGGTGTTAGCCAGCCCCTTGAAAGATATCCCATTATAACTGTATTGTACGAAATTTCCAATTTTCGCCAGGCTAGCTAAGCCTGTTTACGGTCGTGTAAACCCAATTCCTTTTGAGGGTCCACTGGGCATTCCCGGGGCCCCACTTCCTCCAAATATGAAGGCCCAAATATGGGATACAGGGTGTTAGCCAGCCCCTTGAAAGATATCCCATTTTAACTGTATTGTACGAAATTTCCAATTTTCGCCAGGCTAGCTAAGCCTGTTAACGGTCGTGTAAACCCAATTCCTTTTGAGGGTCCACTGGGCATTCCCGGAGCCCCACCTCCTCCAAATATGAAGGCCCAAATATGGGATACAGGGTGTTAGCCAGCCCCTTGAAAGATATCCCATTATAACTGTATTGTACGAAATTTCCAATTTTCGCTAGGCTAGCTAAGCCTGTTAACGGTCGTGTAAACCCAATTCCTTTTGAGGGTCAACTTGGCGTTTCCGGGGCCCCACCTCCTCCAAATATGAAGGCCCAAATATGGGATACAGGGTGTTAGCCAGCCCCTTGAAAGATATCCCATTATAACTGTATTGTACGAAATTTCCAATTTTCGCCAGGCTAGCTAAGCCTGTTAACGGTCGTGTAAACCCAATTCCATTTGAGGGTCGACTGGGCATTCCCGGGGCCCCACCTCCTCCAAATATGAAGGCCCAAATATGGGATACAGGGTGTTAGCCAGCCCCTTGAAAGATATCCCATTGCAACAGTATGATGAATTTCTTACCTTTTCGCCAGGCTAGCTAATTATGTCAATGTTCAGGTCTGGTCAGCAAGATATGATTTTTAATATATATAACTGTTTCTTAACATTGAAAAAGGAAAGTTTATGTGGAATTTTAAATTTACGTTTATTAGCATGTTTACGGTAATTTGAATAGCGAACCGACCAGCTATTCGAATAGTGAATAGCGAAAAGCGAATAGAACTCCAACTTCTGAATGCCGGAATTATATGGGACTCAAAACATAACATGAAGAGGCGATGAATAACTTCTATTACACAATCGTATTTAAGCACTTCATATGGAATTTCATCAACACCAGAGGATTTTCCATTTTTAGATTTCATTATAACATTTTTCACTTCACAAAGTTCTATAGGTCTGTTAAGATAAGGATTATGTTCTCTAAGGGGGTCCAGCATATTATTTTCCATGAAGTTTACCGATTCTTTTACACGTTGGAGAAAGGCGTCATTGCTGGCTACATCTGTGGAGGGATTAAATAAGTTACTGAATTCCGATTTCCAAACGTTTTGCACATAAGTGGGGTCACTAGATATAGACCCGTCATTGTCATCAGTATATAACACTCTGTCGGTACTTTATTTTTCCTTTTTGGTCCGAGAGATTTAAGTTCTTCCCAAAACTTTTTGGGATTGATCAAGGTTTATAGCTGGATCTACGTTGTATTTTCGACGATAAAACCGCATCCGTTTGTCGAGTTCCTGTTGAGCCTTTTTGTATTTACTGAAAGAGTTTTGTTTTAATACGCTATTTTCTTTTTTGTGTTTTAGGAATGTTTTCTCCTTTTCCCGCATGACTCGCCATAGCTCAGTGAGCTCATTGTTCCAGTAGGGTTTATGTGAACGGAATTTTTTCCGCGACCTTTTTGACCGATCAAATTTCGGTATATTACACTCCATTTCTTTTGTTATAACGTTACATAACTGTGTGTAGGTTCTGTCGATGTTTTCTTGTGATTCACGGCATGTTTCAATGATCCGTATTATATTCAATAAGCTTCCTCTTACGTTTGCAGAGGACATGAAAGAAGGAGGAATACATCGAAGTTTATATTTTTTAATAGGACGCGTGGATGCTTTTACAGTTTTTTTAATCGGATGTGCATTTTCAAAATCACGTACATGTATCATAAAATCAAATATGAGAAATCCATGATCGGGTATTCTACAGTTTTCGCCCATCTTCGCTAGCCAAGGGTTTTCGGTCCACTCTGCTCCCAATAACCCAGGGTTTTCGGTCCACTCTGCTCCCCATAAACCAGGGTTTATGGGGAGCAGAGTGGACCGAAAACCCTTGGATAGCGAAGATGATAAACTATTTTTAGAGTTTTAACCCAGGGAACTGAACTTCTTTCTCTTTGGTTCATTTTTTTGGAAGTTGATTATTTAATAAACTCCATTATGTATTCGCTTCCATCAGTAGTGACGTTGACCAATTATTCATTAAAGCATAACATGTATTCAAAATATATGTCAATAAGGCCAATGTTTCTTTGTAGACGACAACAAATCAGATTAGAAATTCAATAATTAAATATGTCGGAAATTCATTGGGTTTTTTATGTATGCCCTAACTCACAATTAAATTATTTCATGCACATTTCATAGGGGATGTGAGTTTTCATATAACAGGTAAAATTGTTGAATATTGGATATGGTTGACAGCGTGCTCGACCCGCGGTATTTATCTGCTTGAGGACAATTCAAAGCAATTGCAAAAATAGCTTAAGGTATCTCACCCGTCACGTTTTAATTTTATTGTGCACATTATGATTGTGTTTAAAACAAGAATAATTTTATAGATATAATCAGCACAGAAAGATTATAATTTCATTATTACACAACATCACAAAGAAAACCCATTTTAATTCAATAAACAATTTTTTGAAGGGTCTGTTTATTGGTGTGAAAGATATTTTAGTCAAAAATGACAGAAATCAAGCAGTTTTATGAAATTTCAATATACTTTTGTTTTCTTTTGATTATACTTTATTCGTAACGCATATTTTCAACATTTGATAGGTTTGAAACATATTATATAGGTTCTGTGTAACATGCACAGAATTCAATCTTCAGATTTTGATAGACTTTTAGCATAAAATGATGCAAATATATAGAATTTTTTTTAAGCTACAATTTCAACGTTGAAAATTGAGACCAAAAGTCGTGAAATTTATACCCGGGGTCATTTTTCAACAGCTTGAAAAAGATTTTTCTAAACTTTGATGACATCGACCCGTTGAAAATTGACCCTGTTGAAAATTGACTCCAAGTTCAGAGTTTTGAACTGTCTTTTAAATGAACAGGATTTTGCTCTACATGGTTAAAATGTACATGTATATACTTGAAAGTTGTACTTTTGAAATTTTTATTCTGTCATGCTGTCCGATACATATGCTTTGTTTTATGATTTGTTTTAGGTTGATTTGTCCGATGACAATCGTTTAAT
Organism: Magallana ariakensis; assembly: GCA_020458035.1. Classification (NCBI taxonomy): domain Eukaryota; kingdom Metazoa; phylum Mollusca; class Bivalvia; order Ostreida; family Ostreidae; genus Magallana; species Magallana ariakensis. The sequence goes on from CM035813.1 coordinate 62,472,292, forward strand.
ATTAAGACTGAAACTTAATTGGTATCCATTCATTTAACTGTGTTACTGAAGCTACGATGACCTTTTGCCACTGAATAGGACGATCGAGTCGGGCTAGCAATTTTTTGGGACATAGAATTGATTTTCATTCCCTCTTGCGACAGAATTTAAAGGTCACCAAGGACAGATTAATTATTAGTCTTTACTGTCAGACTTTTTTGTAACTTAGAGAAAATAGGTTATTTGTTTTCAAGTGTACTTAGAACAGAATACAAATAATGTCTCTATTTCCAAAAACTAACATCAACCCCGCTCCTCCCTTTTATCGGGATATAATGATTGTCCCCTAATTGATATAAACTTGTCAAAATCTTTGATAAATATGTCCTACATATTGGCCGTTAACGTGACTTTTTAAGCAAATTGAAAATATATACACTCTACCTAATAATACAGTGTATTTAACTATTATTAGGTAAAGGGTATATATTTTTATTATTAGAAAAATATATGTGAGGTGCATGTGCTAAATTTTTTGAAGTCAGGATATTTTTCTGACAAAATAATAAATAAACAATTGTTATATTTTTATCTGACAAGTCGTCAACAGTTTTTATTTAATTAATTCGACTTAACAATATTTTTTTGTAAACTTGCAAAATACACTTTTTTGAAGCACCAGCCAACTTTCTGCATATGCATAGTTCTTTTAAAAAATATACAATTGATCTCTATTATTTTGAGTTTTTTAAGTTCATTAACTAAGTGAAGATTTGAAACCCAGTCACCTGAGTTATATATTTTTCTCATAATAAAAACTATATACCCTCTACAATTATAATATAGGTATCTGTGATAGAAAGGTCCACCACCTACTCCAACTCCTTCGCATGATCATCAACTTCATTTTCATGTACGTTTTTTTAATTCACAAAAAGGAATTTCCATTTCACTGACTAAAACACTTATGGTTATTAACTCCTGTTAAGTTTTTGAGAACTATAGAAGCAAAATTACGTTATTGTCATCCTGTACAAAAATTAGGTTGCTTACTTGATATTAATTACATTAAGCAGAATTCTTTATGCCTAGAAAAAATAACGATTTGTTTCAATTATGTTCATCATATTTAGTTACATCCTTATCTATCCTAATAGCACATTTTCACAGCAAAATAAAACACTGAAAAAATATCGGCTTTCAAGGTATATTTCGTAACTACAGCGCTACCATTGTTCATGAAAGAGTATGCATGAAAATGTACATGTAAAACATGTCTCAAATCTCTAACATTTCCGAAATACTAAAATTACAAGTGTTAAGGGAAATCAATTTAAAAACAAAAAGATGATTGCTGTTTATTTTCTCTTACGTGAACTTCTATGAAGAGAATACTGTTAGCGTATCGTCATATTCTTTTATTATTTACTGGGTGGGTGTAAATACAAAATTTAGATAATCACAGTTTTAATATACTAAGTGGGTGCAAGAACAAAAATCACAATATGCTATATTGTTAATTTTATATTAAAATTTGCATTCAACAATATCACAATTTTAATTAACTGGGTGAGAGTAAAACCAAATGTAAACGATAAGACGTATTGTTACGGAAGCTCATTGAGGCCAGTTCAGTAGAAAAATTAATTTTCATTGCGTTTAAACGCAATGATTTTTGCGTTTAAACGCAATCTTTTGCGTTTAATCGCAATGTGGTTTGCGTTTAAATGCAAAAGATTGCGATTTAACGCAAAGGGCTTTGCGTTTAAACGCAAAAATCATTGCGTTTTAACGCAAAGTTTTGCGTTTAAACGCAATATTTTGCGTTTAATCGCAAAAGTATTGCGTTTTATCGCAAAAATTATTGCGTTTAATCGCAAAACACTATTGCGTTTAAACGCAATAATTTTTGCGTTTAAACGCAATGATTGTTGCGTTTAATCGCAAAAGGTATTGGGTTTAAACGCAATAGTTATTGCGTTTAATTGCAAAACTGTTTTAATCTTAACATGACTTTTTTTTATTCAGACCAAAAGAAGAGGCTAATTAGGCCATACTTTTGTTATGCCACAAGTATCCGTCAATCTGTCCATCAATCGTAATGTTAGACATTTCTCGATTTTCTCGTCGTGCTCTCTCCTCTATTCTCTATTTCTAACGGTTTTTCATATTGTTTCTCATAAATCGAATCTTAATTATCCAATAAAATCAAATAGTCCGCACATACACTGTACAACTGCCGTCCATAATGCTTCACATCATTGTCAAATGAAAGTGAAAATGTTTATTCAATATTACAGACTGATTTGGCACTTTTTGTAATTAAGTTATATCACTGATTTGAATTAGTGATATCACCTGTTCAAAAAGTGATAGCATTTATTAGAATAAGTGTTATCACCTATTAATCACCTATTTATCTTGTGATTTGAATAAGGGATATCACATTGAATAAGTGATACATGTACATATCACTCTTTGAGTTTGAATAGATGAAATCACCTATTCAAATAGATGATTTTACTTTTTGAAAAGGTGATATCACCTATTCAATTTGGTAATATCTTAGAGACAATAACTACTAAAAAGGGCACTTCATAGTTCAATTACATGCACCTATAATAATATAATTTTCATAGTATAGCCATCAATGCAACTGTTTATGCAAGTTCCATTTGTTTTAATTTTTCACACGAATCAACATGCCTCCATTAATAAGACCCCATAATATTAATGCTCTTTGCGAAGGAGTCTTTTCTGTTTTTTAATTCAACTGTTTCTCACAGTCTAGATACCCAGTATCCGGCCAGCAAACATCACTGGTGCATCCATCAAAAGCCATTCTGCATGTCATCTTTAAGGAAGAATTTGGAAACAAATATAAGCAAAGACTTATTCTTTCTCTTGTATTTATTTATAGCGCGATCCTTCTTTTCAGGATACGTTCGCTTAGAAGTACCTGATGCTTTCAAGTTATGACAACTTACTATTTCATTATAAGTTAATCCAAGTGAAAACCAGAAATTGATCAAAGTCTTTGTAATGTGTCAAGTGTTGTCATCAAATCAAGGACTTGGTACATATACTAAGTGTATATAAGTAAAGGAAATAATTGCGATTTAACGCAAAAATCATTGCTTTTAATCGCAGAAATCATTGCATTTAATCGCAAAATTATTGCGTTTAATCGCAAAAATTATTGCGTTTAATCGCATAAACTTTTGCGTTTATTCGCAAAATATATTGCGTTTAAACGCAATAATAGCTTTGCGTTTAAACGCAATATTTTTTTGCGTTTAAACGCAATAATTTTGCGATTAAACGCAATACTTTGCGTTTAAACGCAATCCACTTTGCGTTTAATTGCAATACTTTTTGCGTTTTATCGCAATCTTTTGCGTTTAAACGCAAAATACATTGCGAATAAACGCAAAAGATTGCATTAAAACGCAATAAATATTGCGATTTTACGCAAAATAAATTAATTTCTTTACTGAACTGGCCTCAATGAGCTTCCGTATATTGTGAATTTTTATTTATTATTTATTTTGTACACCTAGCTATCCAGCATGTAATAAAACCGGTTTCACTGAATTAAATAGTTTATCGTGTAACCACGCATACCAATAATCTTATTAAAAACATAACTTTTGAAATATAGACACAAAACAGCAACTATGTGCAAAAAGTTCACCATGAATAAAATAGTTAATTCATATTTGAAGGGATAATATGTTAATTCTAAAAATAATCATCGAAATGTTTCATTTTTTCGTCTGTTAAAACATGTACATGTAAGCATGTAAATCTAAAGAATAAACATGAAAAAACTGGTTAAATTATTCCAAGTTATATATATTTTTTAAATACTTTGTTCTTACTCGCTGTTGAATTGCGGGTCAATTTTCAACGGACCAGGGTCTTTATTCAACAACTTTGGTCTCAATATTCAACGTTGAAAAATGACCCCCCGGGTCCATTTTCAACCCGGGTCAAAATTCTTCGTTACACCCTCTATCTAAAATTCAACATCTTATTCACTGACCCCCAAGTTTTATAATGTCAAAATAACACTGAATACATATTTAGACAATCTGAATTGTTTTTATAGATTTCTTGATATGCAGAAAGCTTTGATTTCAAATCAAATTGTAATTATTATAGGAAAATTGTCTATTTTTAATGCAAGAAGGTCATGAAAAACAAGGGGGGGGGGTGTGGATACTGACACCCCCTCCTTTTTACAAAATATTTTTTGTCTGTTTTTCTACAGATTTCAATTGTATACTTCTCAAGAAATTCTTGATACAACAACATTGAGAAGTGAGATACCTGACGATAAACTGGACGCTATTAAGGTGAAATTAGTAGAGAACAAGTGATAATGTAACCAGTAGTTTTTTGTTTACAAACATAAGCTTGTTTCTGTGAATAATTGTTTTTTCCGATAAAATTGCAGATTGATTTTTGACGCTTTATTTTAGAATTATCACCAGTACATGTATGCGTAAATCGGGGATAGTAAAAGTCCAGTGTTATAGAATGTGTGTGTTGCATCTCTTCAATTATAATCGGGATCGTAATGCATGAAAATTATTGTGTCTGCTAGAAGGTCACATACCACTATTTTTACCCCGTGCTCACTACGCAAGTAGTTCCTTTCTAAAAATGCATGTTTTTTTCCAAAAATTCCCAGGGGTGCTAAATGGGCGAATTTGGTTCCTTTTAGGGTATAGATGGAAAGAAGAAGGTTTGAAAAAAAATACTAGCTAAAAAAAATTGGGAAAATCTATCTTTAAAGGCGCAATAGGAAGGGTGTAAAGAGGCCAATGTTTACAAATATTCCGAAGTGAAAGTGGATATTGCAGGGTAGGGGTTATTGTAGGGGCCATATCTCAGCCCCCTCTCGATTGATTTTCCTGTACTTTGGATATGTTGTTGGTCTAATGTTTGTCTGTTATTATGCCAAATTTGAATAGATTTGAGCCGGTGAATTCTTTATATGAATTTTTGTTTTATAAAGGAATAAGAGGGAAAAATAATTGTGGTCTGTGTCCTATCAGGTCAAAAGTGAAATTGCTTATTAAGGGTTCTATCCCCCATTTTTGAATAAATATCAATTGTTTAAGGTAATTTATGAAAAAATTCGGCCTTTTTTTAAATTATGAAAATTTAATTTCACCAAAATAGAGGGAAAATTGGGGTGGGGGGTGATTTTATTGTTGGGTGATTATATAGTATGACCCAGATATGCAAATCAGGTAGCTCGTACTTATATTTAACCACACGCTGGCACTATTTCTGTCGTCTGCAACTTTCATTTTGTGGCTATGGACGAATTTCTTGCAAAATACAGTGAAAAAGTGCGCTCAGGCTCTGCTCCTGGTTTGAATGGTCAGTGTCGCTGGACTGGCGCTAGAAGCAGCAACAACAAATATGGTGTTGTATGCTACAAGCATCCAGTAAAGAACAAGTGGGTTACCGTGCATGTACATAGACTCAGTGTCATGCTACATCACGGTTATCATGAGTTGGATGCATCTGTTGTTGCATCACACTTGTGCCACAACACACTGTGTGTTGTTCCGGAGCACATCACTCTGGAACCACATGGTATAAACAACCAGCGACAGACCTGCCGAGCTAGGGGCACCTGCCTGGGCCACTTTCCCTACCTGCCTTGCAGACTTGATCTAATGGTTGACATGAATTGAGAATACAAAGAATAGGTAAGTTTATCATATTTATTAGAATGTTACACCGCTGAACATTGGAGAGTCATGCATCTCCCCTCACAATAATGGTTTTATACTCTGTCCCGGGTTTTTGCTTCCATCACTTTTCGCTTGATATTTCGATAATCATAAATACCTTTGTGCTCAAACTACGTTCATCCACTAATATGAAAAATGTCCAGATTATCTGTTTTGAAACGCCCCTTCTACCGCTTCAGGTTTCAATACACATCCCAAAATAGAAAGTCTACGAGGATTTTGCATTGCATCAGCCATTAATAAGCCCGGATGACAATGTTGAAAAATTGCGCGAGGTGTCCCGAGAACTTCCGAATGGAGAAAAGATGTAAACATTTCCCATTATAAATCTCCGTAAGAAATTTGTTTTCGTTCCTGTAAACTTTTATGAGTGAAAAAGGATAATTTGTCAATGAAGATATCTTGGATATTTTACATTTCATCGTTTTCAACCGTACTTCTTTCACAGGTATGTGTATTTTTATTAAAAATCATCAAAAAGTGATGGAAGCAATAACTTGGGACAGACTATAGTATATGGATTCAGTTCAAGCTTTAAGGTTAGTAATAGTCAGTGTCATTTATAAAATGGGTATAGAGTCATTTAGTCACATCCTGGGCGAGGCCTCAGATGATATTGGCATGCTCCTCTCCTGTGGTAGGGATGATCTCGTGCTGCGGGTAGGTTCATATCTAATTGTCCCTTCTGGTAGTCTGACTTCATCCGATGTTCCTGACGATATAGATGGTGTTCCTCCATTTTCCTTCCCTGCTGTTTGTTTCTTCTGGTCTTAGTCTTTTCCTTTTTATTGTATTCTTGTCTGTAGAGGAACTGCTGGTCAATCCTGGCTAGTCGTCGCTTGCCAGAGTCCGAGTATTGGACACCGGCAAATTCACACTTGAGTATGGTTGAGGTTCCTGGTAAGTTATTCCTCCTGTGAATCATTGAGTGCAGACGGCCCTCCATTGTTCTAGAGAATTTCACATTCTTGGGCATGTTAGCACTTGCAGATCTATGGTAGGACTCATTGGCATTAGTGTCAGTCAGAAGTTTCATGGCAGAGATAGCCTCTACACTCAACTTCATTTTTAGAACTTCGGTCACAATTCTTAGGTCATTGTCATTCATTTGCAGGGCAGTGATCCTATAGATGGCCAGGTTGCGGCTAAAGTTCCACCAGTTGGAGACCACTCCCCCATCACAGACCAAGGAATAGGCCGCACACATCGAACAGTCTCCGTCATAACATGCAACTGTTGCCTCCAGGACTTTCGGTAAGAAACTGCTCATTTTCTCCAGGTCTCTGTCATACTTGGTGAATAGCTTTTTCACTATCATGGAACATCTGGATTTTAAGTCATTGCTAAACACCCTTTGTAACTCTTTTTTTTCTTCTTTTGTCTTAGAATGGAACATTTCATCACTGTATACTGCTCGGTTGCTGGCACGGAACTGTGATTGCCCAAGATGGACAGGATCTGCTAGGCGCTCTACCTTTCACAAGGGATGTAGAGCTCGCATGGCATCGTCCACTCCTTTGGCGCCTTGGGCATCGCCGTCCGTGGTAACATACCGGACTAGAACATCTTGCAGGCCAAGCTGAGTGCCGATATCCTTCCCCATCTCGTATTCCGAGAATGGAGCGGCCGGAGACAGGTTTGCAGTACATTCCGCATGACCGCCAGGACAGTCCACTTCCATTCCTTTGCCACGCAGCCATGCACCAGTCCAGCAGAGTTTGTTCTGCACAGCACAGGCAAGTATGTACTTTCTATCTGTGTTTGTTTCTACTGCCAGAGAAAACGCTTGACTGGCATTCTGGCCGGGGGTCTTCCGACTAAACATGACGCTGCTGTTGTACCTTGCATCTGTTGAAATGTTGATGATATTTTCAGGGTGTCCTCGAGTAATGTTAACTTCTTTGACCTTTTGTATCTTGTCATTCATGTCCAATTTGTTTAGTTCTGTCATTTTTCTGCTTGTTTTGCACAGAAGTGTCTGCATAAATGATTTGCTGGGAGCAGGTATGTCCAAACAGGTGAGGAGTTCAATAAGCTTCTCGGCCCCGATGGCAGTGTCTTGAATGGCATATGCGAGAGCGATGTTGGTTGCTGATGGATTACGGCCTGGTCCCTCTTGATGAATCTCATGATACAGGTTGAATGTCGGAGAGGTAAACGAACAATTTACGCATTTTATCCTGTACTTCCAAGAGACGCCTAACTTTCTTGCCTCGAGTACAGCAAAATTTGGCATGGGGCAGGTGCTGGAAGTAGTCTGATGAAGATGGGCTGTGCTCGTCATCATATCAATCATTTTATCCTCACTCACTATACGTTGTCCCCCTTCATATTCATTGCTGTTTGGATTTTGTAGGTGTCTGCAGCTTTCTTACTGTGGGCGAAGAATGCACGAGGATCCACTCTCCCCGTCACAGTCAGGAGTTATGTAGGATTGGCAGTCTAAACTTGGTCGAGTTACCAGGGCATGGTCCCCAGCGGATAGCCGGACAAAGAAGCGTTTACGAGTTGTCCCTTGGACCTCTGCTGAAGCCTTGGATCTGTTAGTATTGCCTTGCTGAAAAAACCTCCTGCTGGGCAGCTTCCTTTGGCGGAGTTGCCTCCCTTTGTTCCATGGCCTTTGGTTCTTCTGAAACATTTTGATAACTTCTGTAAGTACTTTCTGCTTGCTGTATCAAAGATGGTGTGATGGATTGCTTTATTTCCATCATATTTATAGTCTTGTATGTTTGACAGTACTTCAAATGGCATTTTATACCTATCCATGTCATCTCTACTGTACCCAGAGCTAATCCATTTTGACCTGTAAGTGCCACTTCCTCAAGTTGGTTGCAGTGGCCATGTTTGATTATCTGCTTACAACAAATGGATTACTTGCTGTTTATTTACTAGCATGTCTGATTTCTATAGTATATTAAATGTAGAATTTTTACATATTTTTTTTCACTGAAATATTTGTGTCTAAATATTTTATTTTGGGGCTTTTCTGGGGATTTATAGCCTTATTTGGGGGTATTATTTCAAAAATATATTAAAATTACATAATATTAATCTTGATGAGAAAAAATGTCAGAAATCTGTGGGCAAAGAGTTGAAATATGACATATTAAAATTTCAAGGAAATTGATTGTAAAATGGGGTCATTATGAGTATTTTAGTGAAGTGAATTTTGTGTGAGATGCTAGTGTTGGCATGCAATTTCAGCTATTCCTGTACCTTTTTTCAGGAGTGCATAACTCTGGTGTGTGGAGGAGGATTTCAACGAAACTTCTCGGAGACATTGGAAATACTCACAGGTGCCAACCTACCAAATTTCATCAAAATCAATAAAGGTATGTGAAATTATTAGGTCACATACCACTATTTTTACCCCGTGCTCATTGACCACGCAAGTAGTTCCTTTCTAAAAATGCATGTTTTTTTCCAAAAATTCCCAGGGGTGCTAAATGGGCGAATTTGGTTCCTTTTAGGGTATAGATGGAAAGAAGAAGGTTTGAAAAAAAATACTAGCTAAAAAAAATTGGGAAAATCTATCTTTAAAGGCGCAATAGGAAGGGTGTAAAGAGGCCAATGTTTACAAATATTCCGAAGTGAAAGTGGATATTGCAGGGTAGGGGTTATTGTAGGGGCCATATCTCAGCCCCCTCTCGATTGATTTTCCTGTACTTTGGATATGTTGTTGGTCTAATGTTTGTCTGTTATTATGCCAAATTTGAATAGATTTGAGCCGGTGAATTTTTTATATGAATTTTTGTTTTATAAAGGAATAAGAGGGAAAAATAATTGTGGTCTGTGTCCAGAAATGAGGTGTACATACGCCAGAAAGTTTGATTTCAGGTAGTACGAAACACCCGTTAAATTAGTTCTTTGGGATATTTTCTCAAATACAGAGTTATAATACCATAATTCTGGGGAAAGTTTATCTTAAGAAAAAATACAAATCACACTTTTCATTCACTCTAACGTTAGGCAGAACAAAGTCGAGGTACACATGGTACATGGACCGCGTATTTTGATCATTTCTAAACCTATATTACAGTGGTATTCATTTCATTTGTGTAATTGATTAAGCCTTCTTTTTGGAGCCAGTGAGTAACTTCTGTTTGTTTAAAATAGTTCATATCAAAAGGTCAAAATTCAATATGATGACGTCATCTGCGATTTTTATCACCTCTGTCGATTATCTTTATTTAAACGTTAATAAATATAAAACTCACGCTCAAATTTCCATTTTTGATAAATCTTAATAACTCGGTCTTGACAATTTTGTTGCTCAGTTTTATTTCAGGCGGCATTGGGGGGGGGGGGGCAGGAGGACCTGTCAAAAAGTTTACTATACACATGTACAGAAATTAACATGTTAATGTGTTAATTCTTTAGTAAGTTTGTATAAGGAAATTTATTATTTTGCAAATGTAATTGTATGAAAATAATGTACAATTTATATTTGCTTGTATTTGATATGTAATGAAGCCTAACCAGTTTGCTGCATTGATCAAAGTCTGACATTGGTATACATGTACATTTACATTTACAAATACATGTATATTTCCTTAAAACTGATATCTGTTCTATACACAATTTTACATACCCGGTACTTATGAATGCTCACTTTCAAGTGACAATTCATTTAAGGAATGAATTCAATATTTATTTGTTTTATATGATATAAAATGGTTTGGGGCAGTTTACGCTTTATAAACCACGAAGCGGTTTATAAAAAAGCGTTAACTGTTCCAAACCATTTTATATCGTATAAAACTAATAAATATTTGAATTCATTGCTTATAATTTAATTTTTTTGCTATAAACTGTAGATAAAAAAGGTGATTTGACCCTTAAATGACACCAATTTGTGCCAAATTCAAACGTAACATCAGGCGGATTGATACATTTTTTGACGTTAGTCTTACTATGACGTAGGCAACATTCTTTATACGATATAAAATAATTTTTTTAGCCAATCAGAAAGCGCGTTACAACAAAAATTAAATTATTGTTATCTAACAAATTATGATTTATTTTCAGCAGACCATCATTAAAGAGGGAATGCATAGCTTGACAAGAACTGTCAGGATCAAGTACATGTATTACTTTGATGTCATGAAAAATTTAAATCAACAGTGTATAGCTTAAAGTATCACACAATTACATACCAAGCAGGCACGTAGCAATAAGAAGGCTCACCTCCTATTTTTTCAATCCAAAGCAGCAGGCAAAAACAAATTCCAAATTCTCCTTAGGATTATAAGAGGTTTCTGCCTTTAAATGGGGCTGATGGACTATATATATTAATTTTATTTTATTAAGTGTCAAACAACATGTTAGATGCATATTGCTAACTACTCCACTTATAATAGAATACAAAGTCATTTGAAGTTTAAATGTGTGTTGTTTCCATACTGGAGTGAAAAGGTCCTAACTACTGCCTTTCAGAAAGCTTAATTACTTAATTATTATTTATTTTCATTAATTAATAATTGCTGAGAAAATATTAATTTATTTTGAAAGATTTCGTTCAACAGGAATCTACCCAGAAGTTTGTTTTAAATTTACAGCCTGCATCTAAATTGCACAATTGTGGTATATTTAAATTTACAGTAAAACCTTGATACAGGTATACCGTGGTTAAAATGTACATAGAGAATAGCAACAATTTATATAGAGTTACTTCCCTTAGACCATTTGGTTATATGTATGTTTGACTACCTCAATCTCAATATAATAATTGTCATATTGTTTATTTAATTGTACCTTGATAACCACCCTTTTAAGATCCTAATTTCTTTACATTTACTAATTATACAACAATATATCAATGTGGTGTATAAATTTATATCAAAAATTTGGATTAGATGTATCGTCATATACATGTACATGTATATTTAAGCAATATTTAAGTAATAACAATATGATTTATTCTCTTTCAAGCACTTTCTTGAAATTAATCATGTCATGCATCTTTTAAATTGCCTTCCTCTGCATTAGGAGATGGTGACACTTATATGAACCATTTCTTCTCTTGAAGATTGCTGTGAAGATTCCCAAATCGTCATGCAGATCTTGTGGAGAACCTCTAACCACCATGCAGATCCTCTGGAGAACCCCTATAACCACCATACATATCCTGGGAGAACCTTTTACCACCATACATATCCTGTGGAGAACCTTTTACCATCATGCAGATCCCATGGAGAGATCCTGTGGATATCGAGTCCCAAACCACTATAAAGATCCTTGGGAGAATTATAAATCCCTAACCACCATAAAGATCTTGTGGAGAATCTATAAACTTCATCAGATCCATTTCCAAGAACAGCTAGTTGACTATATGGAGCAGGTAAAGGTGGGAATTTACATGAAATGATTAATTCAAAATCTTGTGCATTGATGAGTTTAAAAATAAGATGTGAAAGGCCGAAATTGATTTTTATTGCAAATTTCTTATACTATGACACAAGTAAAACTACCTGTTCTGCACGAGGTCACTCAACCCCATATAATCATCAAACACACCCGATATATTTATACTATAAATAACTCATAAACACTAGAGATTAACAGTAACACAGGTATACCTTATGTAGTTTATATATACATACCCTCCCTACTCTACTATGTTTTGTAAGAACACCTTTTTACTTTGTTGCCTCCTCATCCCTAGCTGTTCTCGCCTACTTGCCATGGTTTTTATAAGCTTGTATCATTGTTATACTAATTGTTAAACTAATCATCAATATCTCGTTGAACAAAAGTATTGCAGAATTATTTATAAATTTGTTTGTATGTAAAATATATAGATCTCTTTAATTTTGCATTGTTAATTTTTTATATGTCTTATATACAAAATTACAACACATAACTACAATAGGGACACCCATGAAATGGTCTTATTTGGACTTAAAAACGGACGGTTATATCAGGAATTTACACCCTTTAGAGACGTGATATCAATATGCTCTCATTTAGTATTACTTTGGAACATGTCTAAGTCCTTATTTTTATTCCTTCTGTCCAAGTTTCACAGGGCTCGATTATCGTGGCCATTTTTAGACTATTTTAATCTCCTTAAGAAGAAGAGCTCTGTTTAAAGATATAGGGAAATGATCAAACTTAAAGCTAAAATATTTTGATTTTTTCTTTACTAAAAGTTAGTTTATGGCTAAAAATATCATACTTCAAAGTTTAAGACAAATCTGATGATTAATTTGTTGACCATGCACCCAGGAGCCTCCTTAAAAGATATTACTTTTCTGATATTGATTATTGGCACTGTTTGTGTGGTTTTTGATTTTGTGTTTTTGTTATTTTTTTTTGGGGGGGGGGTTGCCTTAATTCTTGATATTGTCAATAACTCTAGCAGAATATTATGTTTAAACTGAGAAAAAAAAAAATACATGTATTTTTAAAACTAATTTATTTTTAACTATCACCAATTTTTCTCCAGGTAACTCGATTTTCTGAAGTAGGATGTCATCACTGCATCAGCTGGTCAAGCATTGGATCAATGACAAGGACTCACACTTTATACATGTAAACAGGTATAGGTAGAGAGTCACAAAATCAACTAATTTCTAGGTACCATGTGTAAAAATGTTAGATGATTCTTTATTAGAAGCCTGTCTGAATTTCAACTCAGTATCATCAGATCAATCAAAGGGAAATAACTCATCCATCAGTGACTATAGTCAAAGAAAGATAACTCGTACATTTTACTTTGAATTTTCAACATTGGATATTCATAAGGAAAAAGTGAATCATTAAGTAATCGACAAATATAACTGGTGTTGCAGTTGATGTCCTAGGACTTCAATAAAGATAAAATCTTGTAATAATGTACAGTACTAAATATATATTTCGATTTCTTTACCATGACTTATAATTTTTGGCATTTTTCAGCCTGGAGATACCGGGATAATAACAGCTGGAAAGTAACTACTAACAATCGCAGCAAGCTTAGAATGTATGGACTCTTTCATTGGGAGGTTTGTACCTTGAAACTAAGTGTAATTTTATCCTGATAAAGTCATAAGTTGTTCATAAAATTCTTAACTCTTTGTTATAAATTCTGAAATTATATTTTTTTAAAAACAATATAATAATGCTTTCTTTGGTGGTACATGCGGGTGTGACGGTAGCTAGCGTTGCAGATAAAAAGCAGAAATAACCCAGCGGGTTGTATTTTTTTCTGCAATGATTTCTACCTTCATAGCTGATATATGAATCACCCAAAGAAACCATTTTTAGCTCACCTAAGCTGGAAGCTCAAGTGAGCTATTCTGATCACTTTTTGTTTGGTGTCTGTCTTTCCATAAACTTTTTATATATTAGACTTCTCCAGCACCACTAGGTCAATTTTAACCACACTAAGCATAAGGCATTATTGGGTTAAGGGAATTCAAGTTTGTTAAAATGAAGGGCCAGGTCATCTTTCAAGAGGAGTTAATTATAAGAATTTTGAAAATGTGTTGGTATTTAAAAAAAAAACTTCTTCTCAAAGCCATTTGGCCAGAAAAGGTGTAACTTGTGTGGAAGCATCCTCGGATAGTGTAAATTTATGTTTCTTCAAAATATGATCTCCAGGGGTAGGATGAGGCCACAATGGAGGTCTAATTTTCACAATGGAATATATAGATAAAAATCTCCTTCTCAAAAACCATTTGGCCAGAAAAGCTGTAACTTGTAACCTGGGGTTAGGGTAGGGCACATTGGGGGATCAGATTTTTTCTTGGGAATATATAGAGAAAAATCTCTAAAAATCTTATTCTCAGAAACCAATTGGCCAGAAAAGTTGTAACTTGTGTGGAAGCATCCTCAGCTATAGTAGATTCAAGTTTCTTCAAATCATGAACCCTGGGGGTAGGGTTGGGCCACGTGTGGGGGAGGGGACAAGTTTTAAGATATTTTATACTAGACTTCTTCTACTAAATTGTCTAAATATTTTGTATATAACTCCATAAAGCTGATTTTATTATGGCTATTTTTTTCTCAGGTGAGCAATGTGGCCCATGGGCCTCTTGTATTAATTATATTTACATCTCTCTCTCTCTCTCTTAATTTTTCTCTTAATCTCAATTATTCATTAAAAGCAAGTTTGTAAGTTACCAGTTTTCTCAATCAGTACATGCATAGGAGGTACAGCTAGTTCTTCCATATATGGTCATATACAACAACTATTTGTAAGTCTGAGGTCAGTCCCTGCTATTCCTGTTGCTAAGCTACGATCAATCACAAAATAATCCAAACTTTGATAAATACTGACTTACACGGGCTGACCTCAGACTTCCAAGTATTTATTGTAACCATGGTAACCTTAATATATGTATGAATTGGCTGTTCCTTCTGTAAAACGTGCTCATCGACAATTACATGACCAGCCAAGGCGATTGAGAGTTATATATTTTTTCTTCAATTCTCACTGTCTTCATTATACCCACATAAGACATGAAAACATAAAAAGAATGCATTTCATTGTTGAATTGACGCCTGATTAAGCACATGATAATGCAAATTTATCTTCTCAGTAGTAGATGGTTTTCCTAACTATGAGATGATGTACTTTTATATAGCAGTGTATAGTTAAAAGTTAAGAGAACTTTCTACCTCTGAGGAAAAAAATGTAATGTCTACAGTCTATACTATTGCAGTAATTAACCACACTTCATAATTATACAGTTTATTTACATTTATTATTTAATATATACATCTAATATCATATATACACACTCAGTTTGATGGCACGCAATGTTTGAAGTTTCAAATCACCACATTTGATCTGTTGACAGTCACATCCAATATATATACAAACACATCCAATATAGAAACACATCCAATATACAGTCACATCCAATATATAAACAAATCCAATACATGTATATACAAATACAAATAACAAAGTTAGTGTACATCAAATAAATAAACAATCAGTCAGTTGACATACATTATGTAAACACAGTCAGTTACAGGTAGTTTGTTCATATATAAGTTGTAAAACACTCAGATTGTTGACATGCATGCATCATGAACCGTTTGATTATTATAAAACATGGTTTGTTTCATTTGTAATAGGGATTTCTTCACTAACGTTACATGTAAATAAATAAATAGTTTGATTATTATAAACACAGTTTGTTTACATGTTATATTGTATTTTCTTCACTTTACCTTTGTAGTACTCAGCCACAAAGAGGTTGTCTCTGGTGTCCACACATAAACCCCATGGAAGCTGTAAATGACAGTTGTCAATGTAGCGGAGGAACTGTCCGTCCTGATCCAGGATGTGGATACGCTGGTTGTTATAGGTACTGTCTGCTGTCAGGATGCGACCCTGGCTGTCTGTTGTGATGCCGCGTGGATTAAATGATTCCTTGGTAGTAGAGGGAGGACCAGTGTAGGTAAACCGGAGTTTCCCGGCCTGATTGACCACCACTACTGCACGGGCGTCAAGGTCTGACACACAGATATCTAGGTTCCTGTTCTCACTGATGTATTTAATGTATCCACCAGATGAATAGAGAGGTTGTCCTTTGTCGTCGTACTGAATACTTTGTTTCTCTGTGGAGCCAGAGTAACACACAACTTTTGTTTGTTTATCATCACTGTCCATGACAACCAGGAGGTCACCAGAGGAGGTACTACAGACACCGAAAGGTCTCCACCCCCGTAGTCTGATCACTGTCTGTATCTGTGTATTCTTCACTATGTTCACAGTTCTATCTGTGTTATCAGTATAAACTAGATCCCCACTCCTTGTCACTGCTATGTCCCGTGGAAGGTTCCCTGACTTGGTTTGGACTGACTTCACTAGTTCCCCCCTCAGGTTGTAGAGTCTCAGGATTTTGTCATGACCACGCGTCCAAATCTCCTCATCACTCAGACAGGACACACTGAGTAATCTATACTTGGCCTTTATCTGTGTGATGATCCGTGGTACATCAATGAGCGGTCTGTCCGGGGGAGAGGACTCAGCACCGGGAGATTCCATGGTGTAGCCATGTTCTTCTGTTTTGATAGATAACGCTGACAGAGAACCAAACTGTTGATAAAGCTGTTCTTTGTTGATTTTCTGAGGGGTAAAACTTGGTAAGGACACTGTGAGTTTAGGAGGCAATCTTCTGAATTCAGCATTCCTGGATTTGTAGGCAGAGACATGGCTGACATCATTGGACTCCAGTAACATCTTCAGTTCAGCAATGCTCTCTGTGATTTCAGAAATGGTGTGTTTAATTTCATCTTCCTGTTTATCTAACACGGCCAGGTGTTTGGTGTCCATTTCCTCCACGTTAGATTTCATGTTTCTGATAATGGTGTTTATTTCTCTGTGCAAGTCTTCTCCATGTCTGTCAATTTCTGTTGTTAATTTCATGGAGTTTTTATTCAGAGCAGATTTCTGGACTGGGATAATGGATGCAATCTCTTGGTATTTAGGGAAAATAAATTTCTCCAATTCTTGTAAATTTTTTTGAATGAGTTCTTTCTTGTTGTCCATTGTTTTTATTATTTCAATAAATTTATGACCGCGGTGTTCTTTAGAAGAAGCACATGTTGCACAAATAGGAACGTCACATTGTTCACAGTGAAGTTCACATAGTTTTGTGGAATGTTTTTGACACTTTGGAGTATATCTCCTCTTTTCAAACGGCACCATTTTGTGTTCTTTGGATAGATCTGAGAGATGTTCCTCCTCACAGGCTTTACACAGATATTTGTTACAATTGGCACAGTACATAGGGGGGCCCGGGGTCTCACAGAGATGACACCGTAACACATCCTGGAGGTTGTACTCAGGGTCCATGGTCGTATAGTATAATGGGATTTTAAGAAATATTCTGAAGAAAAAAAAACCGATCACTTGACTATTAGTTTACCATACTTCAGTAAATTATTCAATTAATTTTCAAAAAACGTCAAGGATTGTAAAATCTTAAACTTGCATGTTGAAAGTGCACACGTACTGCAGTACAAAATAGTTCGCGAGTTTCTTGGTTTTTAAGACCTCTCTAACGCATTTGAATTATTAATTTCATTTTTCATTTTTTTTGGGGGGGGATAAAAGAGTTACTGATTAAAAAACAAACCTCTACAAGTCCAACATGGCGATCACGGTATTTTTCTTCCTGGTCTTGTTGGCCTTTGTGATCGTCACGTGATTAACTTATAAATATAGCAGGGGTGGATCATGATATTCCCGAATCGAATTTGTTGCGTTTCCGCCCGCGACAGGTGCTGATTTTTTATGAAATGAAAAATAATGTTTAAGATTTCTGACTATCCCCACTTTGTAATTTTTGATGCGTATTGTTTCCGGGGGATTTGGGGGGGGGGGGGGGGGTTGGTTAAAGGCCAAGCACATGTGTACAAAATCTCGTGCCATTCTGTGTGAACTTGTGTTTTTTGCTATTAAATTGTAAATGAAATGTTGTTAAAAAAGATGTCAAGAGGATTCAAGTTCGTTTTGAATTTAAAACCAAAACCTGTATCTAAATTACGCAATTTTGGTAAGAATATAATAGTACATGTAAAATTTGTAGTGACACCTGCGCCTATTTACTCACTTAATCAATAACTAATAGGCGTAGTATGGATATAATACGTAGATTGTTATAAACGTAATCACAAGAAAATTAACATGAAAAAAATATTTCTTAAACTTATTAAAAATATTAAATTTTAACACGTTAGTGAATAAAGTGAATTAAATGGTGAAAAAATTAATGACGGTGCCAAAACATCATAATGCTTAAACATCTTTTGGCCTAAACGTTTAGGGCCTGAAAGTCCGGTCATCTGTATTTCTGTCTACAAAAGCGTCTAAATCTATCTTTTTCGTTTGAAGTAAATTCTTGTATGTAATTTAGCATAGGGATAAATGCGATCTTAACAATAAATAATGATTGGATTACATGGACGTGACATGAAATAACTGTATATCTCACTATCCACGAAAATCATATACTGTATATCACAAGTTATGTAAGAATTAATGTTCTCACCAAGATTTGCGGGGGGGGGGGGGGGAGTTACCAATCAAGCCTTGTCCCTTTAAAAATCCTTTTCAGTTTTACTTATTTTTTCTTTTTGTATCTTTTACAGGTACCCATGGCCACACTGGGAGTCCACTGCTGCTACACCAGAATCGTTATTTATGTACATTATAAAGAATAAATTATCTATTGTGTCCTTAATATTTCATGTCTTGATTTCCAACAACCACCCCACACCACCGTATTTCAAATCACGATGTACATTCAACTGATTTCAAGTGTTTAAATATTACAACTTTCAGTTTTATTATCTCTTTGATTAATGAGAAGCTTAAGGACATCCCTAGAATGGACATTTCTTTTTACGCTGCACACTCCTTTTCATTCTTAGCATTGGTCAACCTTGATATGTAGTATTAATATACAACTTGCTTCAGGCGCGTAGCATCGTAACTTTAATACATGTAGTACAAAACAAACAAGTTGTTGTGTTGTCAATGAAAGATAGTAAGATACATTTGTTGTCAAACACCTATATCATTCAGGTTTTGGAGGTCCTGACTGACGCTTGGATAACCTGATTATGTACTATACGTTAGATTAATACGATTTGTTGTCAAACACCTATATCATTCCGGTTTGAGAGGTCCTGACTGACGCTTGGATAACATCATACATGTACATGTACTACGTTTGAATAGTAAGATTTTAATTGAACTTTAATCCACTTCCATGGTTTTGTCGCCACACAAAGTGAAAAAGGTATCGGATTAAGTTGTTAGATACTACATGTATATATAGTAACGAAAATTACTGCCGACATACATGTACAACTTGCTTCAGGCGCGTAGCATCGTAAGGGGGGGGGGGTGGCACTTTTTTTGCAACAAACATTTTTTTTTAAATTCACATAAAAAATTATAAATTATATTTTTTAAGAATCTGCCCACCCCCATTTTGGAGGCTATGGGTACACAATTATAGGGAAATATCGGTATTAATTTTTTTAATTTTTTTTTTTGCTTGTCAACTATTTGTGTAAGACTGCCAAACGATGCTACGTGCCCGTACTTTATTTCGTAAATCGCCAACACATGATAACAGTAAGGCAGTATGATAAAAAATAATGATAATCCTTATAAAATACAATTGTCATAAGAAATTAAACTCTACCTTGGTTTTTCTAGACATCATAAAGTGGTGTCTAATCAAGTGTCAGTCGGTCAAATTTAAACCTTAAAAATGTCCTCCCTCTAAAAACGCACGGTCGATCATGCGGGACGCACACGAACTTTAGTTGCATCCGATGTTATTTACCTGAGGACTGTAATTGTTAATGATTGAATGAAGGTATTTTGAATTACGATTGTGAAGTTAGTGACTCCCACAAAAAGCCTATAGCACAACAATCAAACCATAAATTATATACAAATTAAATGTAAATGTTATGTCTAAAAACATTTACATGTAAATGGTAAATTCTTGCATACAGTATTAGCTGTTGCATCCGATGGTACCTATATGAGGACTATAATTGAATTGTTAATGATTGAATAAAGGTGTTTGAAATGAAATTGTGAAGTTAGAGACTCCAACAAAAAGCCTAATATAATATTTAACCATGAATTATACATATACAATTTAAAATGAAATTTCATACTTACAAACATTTAAATGGTAATTAAATTTTTTGCGTGCAGTATAAACAAGTCAAAAGTAAATTTAAAGAAAAATGATCGAAACATTCCTAGTTTTATTTAAAACGGAGGAAGAAAATTAGTTTATCTTCGTGACAAAATAGGAGCTGGCGTATCAATGAAAAGACGGAAAAAAAACCAACAATTACCGTATTTATCTCGATCCTTTCTTTAGTCACCCTTTGATTTCATTTCCTGTTCTGATTTTCACGGATGTTTGTTTTATATCATTCTGATTTTATTTTCGAATTCTGTTCTAATTTAACATTGTGAGCAATTTAAAACTTCTGAATGTAAAACAGAGAAGTAATGAAATACTTGTTTCCTTTGTGTGATTTTATACGTTTTAATAATAAATATTATTATAAATAATCATAAAAAGAATGGAAAATAAAAAAAATAGAATAAAAAAACACAATTTTTGACACAATTCATTTAATGTTGTTTTGTGATTTTACTTTTGGTAATAGGGTTTCAATTCAACTAAAGTCAAATTATATTTACAGTAACATGATTTGGATGCTTCCATATCCATGTTGCATATTTAAAATGATTCAAATGAAAAATCTCCCTCCATGATCCAGCAGGTGCTTGGGTCTTGATATATATACCAAAATAACATACATTATTATACCGGTAATATGTATATTAGAAATCATACATATGCATATATGTAGACCCAAGCACCTGTGCGTGGTCATAATGAGCAAGAACCATAACACCATGTAAAACCAGATTTTGATATTTTTAATTAAGTGAAAAATTCATTAAATTTTCAACCATTTATTGTAGAAAACATTTTAATTAAAACACATCACGGCATTTTCATCTTGTATAATTTCTTGGATTACATAACAGCAATTAAAGACAAAATTCCTGTTCACAACTTTGATGTGATTGGTTGGATTAATTCAGCCAATCAATACCTCAGAATACTCTCAGTGACAGAAAAGAATTATATAAAATAAAAGCAAACATTATCATCACTAACTCATTAAGAGCAACTTATGAGTGATTTCCACCGATGGGAGGTGTTGTAAATAAACCAGTCACCGTCTCTATTCATCATTTCAATAATTTCGTTGATTATTGTCCCGTAGAAAATCACCGATGCTACTATCTAGTCATATTTTAAAGAGTTCTCGAATTATCGACATACGCATAATTTGTCTATCCTCCTCAGGATCCTCCTCAGGCTTCTAGATGGAGGTGGTGCCACAGAGGTTTTATTTGTTAATGAACACACCGATCTGTAAAAGAAATACAATACTAATCAATTAACTGAATAATTATGAAGATGAAAAGAAATCACCAACTTTCTTTTTGATATGAAAAACTTGCACAAAAATGATTTTACTTGATTAAGTCAGCTCAAGTACAGAGACAATGAAAGAAAATATTGTCACATAAAGTCAATGTTTTATATATGCGTTGATGTTTTAAAAAAAACAACATAATGTTGATACATCGAACAAATTTGTAAAAAGAAAACTAGGTACTCAGTTTCAGTCTAGTATCTAAATAATGACACAATAATCAATATGTTATCAATAAATATTGAAAAAGTGCAAGTATCTCACGGTAGTAAATAATATTTCTTAATTTGTTTGCTGCCAAGATAGTTTTACATATGCATTGTGTCATGAAGATGGCAACCGACAATGCAACTTGTCATTTAACGACTATTCTACTCAGCAATGTCTCTTGTTCAAAGAAAAAGACATTGCAACTTATCACTGCACAGTATTCAACCTACTGTTACATTGTAATCAAATTATACAGACTATACCACAGTGATATTCTTTTTCTGTGTACATATAATTCTTCTGCATCTAATATTTAGTTTAAGGAATATTAGACCAACAAATCTTACACTGCCTATTCTTTAATAGAAATATAAACAACCATATTAGTGACAATATCTGGCATTTAAATCCAAAAATCATTGTACAACATATTATGGAGTGTTTTTGGCTAGGAAATTGTTACTTTACTATATTTACATCTACCAAGTATGATTACCTCAAATTCTATAAATTAATAATTTTGGACTTTGTCTTTCTTAAAATCCAGTCAGTTTCAGTAGAGATAAAGAAGAAGACTTTCAACCATTTTACGTATGTATTAACACTATATGACCATATAGGCCCCCCTGAGTGACTCAAGTGAAAAAACAAGATCATATTTGCGTATATGTTAATTTTAAATCTGTTAATTTTAATCTCAAATTTTTTTTTTGAAAACTCCAAAATGTTGAAATGCCTCTTCATGCCCAGATCTTATACTTACTAAAAAGCTTTCCATATGGTCATGAATCAATATCAATGATCCTGTTGTAAAATGATGAGAGGAATCTGTAATAAAACCAACATGTTCAGTTTCACTTTACTTAAATATTGTTATGCAAGATTATTTAGATTAATAACTACAAGTTCATGTATTCACATGATTCATTAAATAATCAAATAAGGTTTTGTGACAATCAAACACAAATTATAAGTTTTGATAATTTTAAGATAAAGAAATGCCTCATCTCTGTTCCTTGCCAGACGCCTTCACATTAAACAATTTTTGATTTTACGAAATAATTTAACAGCTTAATTAAACTTGAATATTTACATTTTCCAGTGTCTTGCCTGTGATAACACTACGTATAGATTTTGAACTACATAACCCATAACTTCAAATGACGCCAAATTGAATATTATGAGGTGATAATTTCGGGGGTTGTAGTTTACAATACTTCACTTACATGCAAGTTATATTGGCTTAGCGAAAATAGTGGTTAAAATATAACGATTTAGTTTGATTCCGGTCTCCTTGTATTTTCCCATCATTTTTCCTGATTATTTTTGTTTCAAAGTTTAGGAAATGAGAAAATCTGTTTAGACATATTATTTTTAAATCCTGCTGCACTTAAACTATAAAAAAAGACTATGCCTACTTACACTCGTGATTACCAAATTTCTTCAATGGGAATCCCTATATATTTTTTTCATTGTTTACCACTTTGCATTTGCTCAGTGAATTTAAAATGTGCACATATCTTATTCTTAGAATTTTACTTTATATAAATTGAAACTTTCATATCCTCTATGATAACGTGTTAGATCCCGCAAGTGACATTCAGATGCTGAAATTAGGTAGCCAGGTAACTATGGTACGTGTATACATGTATATCAAGGAGAGCATATCGCTGAATGAAAAAAAGACAATAACAAACCGTCAACCATCTCAAAAATCCATAAAACGAAATACAAATTCAAAGCAGAGCAACACGGACCTCCAAGATAGAGGTAGGATCAGGTGCCTAGGAGGAGTGAGCATCCTCTGCTGACCGGTCACACCCGCCGTGTGCTCTTTGTCGTAATCGGGAAAATAAAAACCGCAAAAGTCCGTAGACAATTAGGTAATTAATTATGGTCTACCATTAGTATGAAAAACGTCAGTCAGCATGCGACTCAGTGAAAGATTGTATTTGCTGACATGGTCGTCGTATCGACCATAGAACTTACGAAAAGATGACTTTAAACGAGACTCTTGATAGTCCTGTTTTATCAACTTGTTTGTCAGTAGCTTGCCTCGTCTTAGAAACTGTTCATACGAAGAGCATGCCCTTGCGTATCGAATTAACTGAGAGACAAAAACACCATATGCAGGTGATGAAGGTATATTGCTACATAAGTAAGGAAAGTTGACTATAGAAAAATTGAAGTCATCGCGTTTATCATAAAGTTTGGTTGTTAGGTTACCATCAATGTCCATTTCCAGTAAAATATCCAAATATGAAACAGATGACGCTGACTCTGTGGTATCTTTTATTTCAAGTTCACTGGGATATATCGAGTCGACGTAAGTATGGAAATAACAATTGTTAATTGATAATACGTCGTCGATATACCTAAATGTTGAGTTGAAGGCCACAGCGAGTGATTTATTTTTTTCACGTACAAGTTTTTGAATAAATTCTGCTTCATAAGAATACAAAAATAGGTCTGCTAACAATGGGGCACAATTGGTACCCATGGGAATTCCAACAGATTGTTGGAAGACTTGATTTCCAAAAACTACATAGATGTTGTCTATCAGAAATTCAAGCATCTTTTTAATGTCAACGTCAGAGTACTTGTGTGTGCAATCAGAATGGTTTTTAACAAAATAGTTTTTTAGATTTCCAATGACAAGGTAAGCATTTTTACGACTTCCATTTTTATTGAAGAAACAACTGTCGATGATATCAAAAAGTCTGGATTTTAATTTGTCGTGTGGAATGGTTGTATAAAGCGTTGAAAAATCGTACTTTTTTGATATTTCAGGCACGTAGCATCGTTTTTGAAAGTGGGGGGGGGGGGGCAGACTCATCCAAAAAATCTTGACAAGTCAAAAAAAAAAAAAGGTACCTTCTCACAATCATGAAAATCCTAATCCGTGGGGGTGGGGGTGGGGGTGGGGTGAGAGGATACCGATATCCTAAAAACTTCAATTTCACTCTTCATTTCCTTATTTTCAATTCAATTTATTTTCATGGTCCCAAAAAGGTGGGGGGGGGGGGCAACTCCTTCATAATTTAATTTTTTATATGTAAATTTAAGAAAAATATTTGCTGCGACAAAAAGTGGGGGGCCAGCCCCCCCCCCCCCCTGATGCTACGTCCCTGTATTTTATATATCCAACCCAACCCATTGATTACGTCAGGCGAAGAAATAGATTAGTGCACCTTCCTTTACACAGTCACTGAAGAATTTAATCCTTCTCGTTCTTTTCTCTTTGATAAAGGGGGGTTTGAGACATTATTATGCCATTTATAGGTCTAGTATTTATTTCGCGCGTGTTTAAAACTTACATTTAGAACAAATAAAACCCCAAAAACACTGAATATTTAAAAATAATTATGACAGCAATTACAGGCACGAAGCATCGTTTTTTAAAGTGGGGGGGGGGGGCAAACTCATTTCAAAAATCTTGACAAGCAAAAAAAAAATAATATCAATATCATGAAAAATAATATCAATATCATGAAAACATGAAAATCCTTATTCGTGGGGGGGGGGGTGTCAGAACATGAACATAGCATATCTATAACTTCATATAACATCAATATCACTTAATTTCCTTCTTTCAATACAATTTACTTTTGTCCTCCAAAAAATAAGGGGGGAGGGGGCAACTCCATTTTAATTTCCTTTTTTTTATGTTGATTTTTTTAAATGTTTGCTGCGCGAAAAAGTGGGGGGGGGGGTGCCCCCCCCCCTCCTTCCGATGCTACGTGCATGAGTTACAAGGTACTGCCTAGTTACATGTATGCTAGAAAACAGAAAACAGAAAAGGCCAGATCAATGATGCAGATATAGCTGTTGCATTTGTAAGGTTTAATTCCATAACTTAAGCAATCGTCATCAATTCGTATTTTTACAGCAGTTAATTTTGTACACGGTTAAATATCATATTCACAATAATTCCGAGTATTCATGTTGATGTAGTATGACTTACCATAACTAGGCTGACTTCATTTGTTGTCTTCATTTCTTTTATTCTTTCTTCATTTATATCCAACCATCGGCATTCATATTATTCTTTTCTTCTCTTTCATACACAATGTCCAATATTTCGCCATCATTCAAATAGATGAATAATTATATTTTGTGTTAATTCAAAATTCCGTTGTGTCCTATTTCAGACTGTTGATCGTTCGTACTATAAAATGTTCTGTGGTTACATGCCCCATTCACACAGCCTCCCATTGGGTGGTTGAAGGTATCATGTTTCAGAGGAAGGCACAGCAGGAAGTCTTCTTTATGCAACCGTTATTTGTTGACTGTGCCGTCCATTTCATATTCAAAATTATTAAAATACTATATTTAGCTACATTAAACTGTATTAAATTTTATTTGTTGATTAAAAATTACTGCAAAAAATAAGCGCAATATTTTTCAGTTATGTGGTCTCTTTGTTCATGTTTTACAAGTTTTTCCGAGCCACTTTTTTCAACCACATTAGTCCATAATACATTAAATCTATTCATAAAGTAACTTTATAGGGAAACTTGGTAATCTTAATCTAGGATTAAATCATTACAAACAATTAGTTGTCATAAATTTTCTTTAGTTCTTCTCTCAAAATAAACAGGAAATTTGATTAGATGAATACTCTCTCTCTCTCTCTCTCTCATTCTCTCTCTCTCTTTATCTCTGCAAATTATCTCTGCACCTTTTTCTTTATTTATTTCACTCACAATCTTGCTGACTTTGACATGTATCTATGTGGGGATTTTCGACATCCAAGAACAGTGAAGAACTTTCTCTCTCTCTCTCTCTCTCTCTCTCTCTCTCTCTCTCTCTCTCTCTCTCTCTCTCTTTCGGGAGGGTTAGCTATTACCCTGACCTACCATACAGACTCAGGGAAGCCCCCCCTGTCTTCTGCTCGGCCGCCCCGACTACGACACCGAGTGCTGATTTTGAAGCGGAGAATTTCATCGGATAAAGTTCGATTTCTCCGCTTCACAGGCGGGCCCCCGATTTTAAATATAGTTTATTCGACAAAAAGCCTCTAACATTTCGTTTTCGTCCAAATGAAAACTGGTCAAATGGAAAGAGTTGAAGGCATTACAAAGAGAAAAGAAACCCCAGACAATTGTTTATTATGACGTAACTGGTCAGCTATTTCAGGTTTGTGAGATTATAGGTAAAACTGAGGGCGGGGGTGTCCGAATTTTACATATTGTTTTATGATGAAGTGTTTGGGGGACAAAGTCATCATAGCGTACAAAAATGGCTTTCAAAGCTAATCTTGAATTAAGCGTCTGGTAACTAGAATGGTTGTTTTGTATCAATCGGATTGTTCATCTATTTTGAGTACAAAGTATCATAAGAAAGGGAATTGTTTAAATTAACATTTTCATCAAACGTTGCAAATGATTGTTTGAATTAATTAGTTGGCAATGTTTCAGCGTTCCTTTGCTGCTTTTTGTTGAGACACTCAGATCACATAGCTGAACAATGCAAGTTAAGAAAACATGAGCATATATATAACCAAATATATACTTAGAATTCTTAGCACTTTCTTCTAATATCATTAAAAAACTTCAAGGTAGATTGAGATCATATAATATGTTTTTAATTATAAACACACAAGATAAGGTCGCTAGGATATAAAGGATATTTTGAATTGAGATAAGAAGACACAAAACGCAGTTTAGCTTGTCCTGCACAACGTCAGCAATCTTTATCCTCCCGCTGATGTGAAGACCCAGCGAATTCAACAGCCTCCCGCTGTGCCGACCAAGAAAGTGATCTTACAGGTGTTTGTAATTATTTAATCAAAGACCTCCATCTTTGCTGAGCTTCTAGCTCGGAATCGTTCTGAAATTCTCAGATATGAATGAATTTTACGTAATTTACATTACGTTGCAATGATCGATGTTCTAATGAAACATGCTTCTGGAAAGTGACTTAATATAACTCAATGAATATAAATACATATGTACGATATCTTATCAGTTCAATCATTTGAAAAATTACAAGCAAATATTAGAAAGTCTTTACGGAAAAATGTATGTGCCTTATAAAAATACGATTGAGATGAACTGAATGAGCACCCACAGGAATGTTTATGAAGCTATATCCTTTAGATAAGAAACTTAGAGAGGCGGGTAGGACGCATCTTACATGAAGTTCTATGTGCTGCCTAATATTTGTCTATTCTTAGGACAACTTATGATACTTTATGTACATGGATGATGTACTTATTTCTTTTTTATTTCTTCTCCGTCGCATCAAATCCAACAGTTTTTTCACGCTGCGATAAGTACAATATCTAATTTGGGAATAAATCATTGGATTAATTTTTATTCATTTAATGAAAATGATGTTTATTTAAAATATGTACATGTATTAAATGGATACATAATCTCCTTTTCACACACAAAAAATCAGAATTGTCTCTGTTAGCTTCAATAAAAATTCGCACACATGAACGTTCTGTCCGCCGCCACGAAATGTCCGTATTTTTTAAGGAATAAGGAATCATTCTTTGAGTATTATGAGGTGATAATTTCGGTCGGGGCGTGATCAAATCCAATAAAGCCCGAAGGGCTTTATGATAGATTTGATCACGCCCCGACCGAAATTATCACCTCATAATATTCAAAGAATGATTCCTTATTACTTATATTTATATAATTTTAAGCCATCGTACGATTAAATATTTAAATATAAATAAGCAAACCCCGCTGGCGCCTCAATTTAGCGTCATCTGAAGTTATGGGTTTTATAGTACAAAATCGATATGTAGTGTTATCACAGGCAAAGACACTGGAAAATGTAAATATTCAGTGTTACATGTATGTCCGCCGGTGTACATGACGATTTTTTCGAGAAAAAAGGCGGGCATTTTGTGACGGCGAACATAATGTGACGGACAAAACATGATCGACCCACCTCATGTGTAATTAAAAATATGCAAGTGATAAGTTTATAAGAGAGAATAAATTGCATTTAAAAGTGCAGTCTGCCTCCAAAAGACAGTTTTATAGGTTGATATAGAGGGGTGTTATAGTGGTATTGTCCTTTCTGATATAGACGACACGATAGTGTGTCCCCTTCCTCCCTCCCAATTCATCCGAGCCCATGCGCGGATCTAGGGGGGGGGGGGGTCGGGGGGTTCCCGACCCCCCCCCCTGGAAAATGAAAATTTATTAAATTTACATAGTAAAATTATCGCAGATATGCCTCGGACCCCCCTGGCAAACACAATTATCCTTCGGACCCCCCCTGAAAAAAATTTCTGGATCCGCGCATGGAGCCTGCAGAGATACATACATGAACAGTATTGAATTAGAAACTTCTCCCTCCTCGGGAATATAGGAATATACCAGGATGGTATACCACGCTTACTCCTACCCTTGCCACCCCAAATTTTAAGTTCTATATACATGCACATTTTCACATGTACAATGTACATGTATATTCCCCTCTTTGAAACAAAAAACCTGCATTCGCGCCTGAATATTGAGAGAGAGAGAGAGAGAGAGAGAGAGAGAGAGAGAGAGAGAGAGAGACTCTGATACAGAGAGAGACTGATACAGAGAGACTGATACAGAGAGAGGGGGGGGGGGGCTCACATAATTTTGTTGATTTCGCTGCTAGTTAACTACATGTATGACGTGCTGATCATTTATCTTTACTTATTAATTAAGACATTTTGCCAATAACCTAAAAAAAATACCAACACCAGTGGCCATGTTAATGAATTAAAGTATCTTAAGATATATATTACGACATGTCCTACATTTAGGATATGTCTTAAGACATTTCTTATGACCACTCTAAGACGAATCATAAGATGTAAACCGAATCTGTCTTACGTATCCTTAATTAAGAATTCTTAGATTGACCAAATTTCCTTTTAAACAATCAAATATCAACAAAATATAATGTGAAAAAGTATTTAAGTGCTGTGAATGTATATCATAAACATAATTGAATATTAAACATTTTCATTTTCCAAGATTTCTAATGTGTTATTTCATTCACCAATGACGATTATTTACTTTTTTGCTTTATCACCCATTACATTTACATACGTAAATGCGTGCCTTATATATTTTTATCATCGCCAATTTTAAATATCAGTGAGCCTTGGTCACCTTACTTAGAATCGAAATTCTCCGACACAGAGTTTCAAACATCCTAACAGGTTATGGTACAAAATCGAACTCATGTAACTCCATGGTGAGGATGGAAGGATATGAGAATTTTCAAAGCAGAAATCGTCTCTGCATAGTGGAAACTTTCGGTTCTTCACGTGAATCTGATATTTTAAAACTGTACTGGTTTCATGCATTTCTTACCAGGTAAATGTAGACAATGATGTGTACATGCATACACATGTATATGAATACATGTCATAATAACTATCATTTTTTCATCAAAAATTGCGTGTATTTTTTTCTCACACGATAAGATTATTTGGATCTATAAATGATATTTTCGATCAAACATAATTCGTCGCATATTATTTTTTTTGATAAAATTGAAATTGCAAAAGGCTTACTTAGATCTACATGTAAATATTAGATGGGAAATCTTCTAAAAATTTAGAAAACGGATTTTGTGTAACACAAGCCATGCGTGGAGACTATAACAAACATGCTGTAGTGGTGGTGGATAAATCAGGACAACACAGGTTCTCCTACACAGGTCAGGGGTCAAGGTTTAATCCCTTTGGAATATGTACTGATGTACTCGGTCACATCCTGGTGTGTGATTATATCAGTGACACAGTTCATCTCCTGGATCAGGACGGTCAGTTCATGTCTCTACTACTCACATCACAACAAGGGGTAAAGTATCCCAGTAGTGTGTGTGTGTGGATGATGAGAACAATCTCTGGGTGGGACAATGGGGCATCAACACAGTGACAGTGTACAAGTATCTACAGTGAACATTATATGTCCATACATCTTTTAGGTACTGTGTGTTTATGTTACTATAACATCATGTTAGTGCACAATAACTCCGATATTTACATGTACAGTACTTATTATTATACATACAATGACTCATGTATAACCCTGTGTGCTATTCTCTATTATCGACTCATGGATTATTGTTTATTGCTGGAGAATTGATGAATAAATATATAAACTGATATATGTATGAAGATTATTTATTTTTAGTAATTAGAAACCGCTTACTTCAATCTTAACAAAAGCTATAATTGTTTTTTAACTTATTCCAACATCAACCAATGCACTCAACATGAGATGACAATAAAAAGTAAACACTTGTAGAAAAATGTGAATTTAATTTGAGGTAAAATTCTCATTTGAACAAAAACTGTCTTTAAAAGATGAGATAAGTAAACTAAATACATGACATTGTATCATATTTCTATAGAAAAGGGGGGGGGGGGTGTTTACACAAATTCTGTAAATACTGGGGTTTTACTATACTGTTGGGTATAATTACCATGTCTATTGATTTCAACTAAGCTCCAGTGGTATACAAGATGGACATCATCAGTTGCAGAACAAAAATGTACAATTATTCTTTATGAAATAAAACAAATGTATAACACAATCTGGATATCTTTTATATACGTTTTTTATTCATACTTGTAATATTGTTTAAAAATTAAATCTTTTTACAAAACCAAATCATTTACACCTTTCTAAAAATTCATGCTAACAACCTTATTCTAATTAAATCAGAGTATAAATATGATCAGTTACCTAATGAGCGAGATTTTAAGAGTTGTAATCTTTTAACATGGAACAACAATATCCAGGTAATCATTGATGGAAATATGGATTGATAAACACAAAAAACCGCTAGGGTGGGGGCATATGCTATCTCTACTTGAAATTGATGGAGGAAGGAGTTTTATGTAAAGAAAAGCAGCTTGAATCTCCTGGAGACGCTTTCCATCAGAACTCTAATTGCTGGTGCACTAATATTTATATGAAATCTCAGAAGTTTGTGAAGTCAAAGAGAAAGTATACATTACCAATAATTGTACCAATTATTTCCCTAATGGTATAAAAATCAGAAATAATTTTCATTCAACCTCGAGAGCAACGTTTTTGACAACCCTTTACAATGGGCCAAGTTATGTTTTCCTATATACATGGTTGCTTGGTAACAAGAAATATCAGGATTTGCAAGTTTTGTATTTTCTACAATAGCACCATATGACAGAGATCTTCATAAAACATATACATGTATTGTTTATGTCCTGCACCTGATTTCTCAAAATTGCACATAGGTCCTTTTATTTAATTGAATGTGGACTCTGGGTTTTGGAGTATTGAGTCCATCCAACTGCTGCTCACATTGGAGGGGGCGGAGGCGGCGGTGGGGGTGGGGGTGGGGGAGGAGGGGGTGGGGGAGGTGGAGCACCACCTGGTGGAGGGGGTGGGGCTGGCACTGGAGGGGCTGGGGCAGCAGGGGCTGCCGGAGCAGCCGGAGGGGGTGGGGCACTGGAATCTGAAAAATAAACAACATCATTCAATTAAGAACACTGAAACATTTTCAACAGAATTATAAAACAATGCATTATCCAAAAAAATCAAACTGATTTATAGCTTAGGAAATAGATTGATTTTTAATAATAAAAAGTTAGTAGGTTGTATGTTCTGTAATGCTGTACATGCTGGTGCAATCAGTAAAAGAGAGACGAAAGAGAATGATCTAAAACAATATTTATAAAATTCTTAAATGCAATACTAGTATTCAAAGCAAACTATAATAACATACATCTATCCTACATGTATGTGATTGTCTGTTAGTTTATGACCATAGAATAGAAAGTGAGTTTTACTTTTTCTACGGTTCAGAAATAAAGATATATAAATATATTTCAAATAAAATGTCAGAGGAAACAGTTAACAGGAAGAGGCACCAAACATCCATAACAAATATGTACACATGTACATGTTCATTAGGTGTTCATGCTTAGTATTAGTCATACATCACAAGAAATGATAGAAAAAGGAAAATCTAGAAGACTAGTATTAAAAACAAAAGTATAACTATACTAAGCAGAATGAAATATTCATATGCATGCAAGACTAAATCTTTTTAATTGTGAAGAGAAATTTAATTTTAAAGGAAGAAATGCTATGACCCTCAGTACATGCTTCTAATTTACAACTCTACATGATGTATCATCCATACATAATGCCAGGCATAGTCCTACCTTCCTATCCTTTCATGTTGCTTTATGTCCAACAAAACAATACATTAGAAACAATGTCTTACACAAAATACAAAATTCACTGTACAAGTAATAAATAATATCCTAAATGCATGAAAT
This sequence comes from Magallana ariakensis, assembly GCA_020458035.1. Lineage (NCBI taxonomy): Eukaryota > Metazoa > Mollusca > Bivalvia > Ostreida > Ostreidae > Magallana > Magallana ariakensis. Next base: position 62,505,538 of record CM035813.1, read on the forward strand.
CTAAAGGCTCTTTAAGCACTGTTAATATGAAAACCTTCTAATATTTGAAAACAGACAGAAAACTTGTTTTTACTTTGTTACAATTCACTTCATGACAAACAATGCCACAGTTTATTTTCTACATACCTGTCGGGGTTAGTGTAGTTTGACTGGTGGCCTGGGCAGGGTCTGAACTGGTACTCGGCTCTCCATCAGCTTGAGAATTACAAATATATGCACAAAACTTTTTCAATGATAATTTATGTATGCAGTTTTGGAACAGTGTGTTTGTGTGTAGGATTTGACCAAATCTGCTTTAAATAATCATCAAAATATCATTTACACTAGATATCATTAAAATTTGTGCATTATGCAGTAAAAAAATGTTTACAGCTAATATGATTTGTGCATAGAGTGATTTCTGTTTTATTCCTCTCGTCTTCAAACGTAATTCAACAAAATAAGATAATTTTATTTGAATTGTACTTGAAAGCAGAATTTAAGTGTTTGTCCTAAACTTGGCACTTGGCTATAAGTGTGTTCTACTGAAATTAGACAAAATAATAAAACAATTTTATACCTTTTTTCTCCTCGTTCTCTTCTGCAGCAGTTTTATCGGCACGGAAGAAAATCCTGGCACTGCTGAGGGAATAGTTGAGCAGGTCATATTCCTAGAAATAAAAGTGCATCCTTATTACATCATCAAGATAGCATTTTTTTTTTTTATTATGATGAAATTATACCCCACATCTTGGAATCTGCATCCTCAACGAATTAAAAAAACACCAATCTGATTCAATATTCATACAAGTAAACCCTTGAAATAATGACCCCATGACCTACTCTGGTAATTTCCAAAATAAAGATTAAAGAGAGCTAATTCCTTCACACCAGCTCCTTTTTAATACAGTTCAAATGACTGCTGCAATAACATTGCCTAACACATGCACACACAAAAGATAAATTCCATAAACATTTACAAGTATTTGAAAATATAGACTCCCAGTCAATTTACTATGCCTGAAGTAACTGGGAGAAGGGAGATAACTACTATGCCTGTAGTAACTGGGGGAATAGAATAGATATAACTGCACCCACCTGCTGGTATTGGTCCAGTCTCTTCACGGTCAGGGTCATCGTCTGTTGGGATTTCTCATCCGCCCGGTTGGCCATAGCTTGTCTCTGCTTCTCCTAATAAGCAGACATAAAGAGTTTGAACATTTCCTAGCTGATGGTACATATAGTTTCATAATCTAGACAATAGTATAGACATTATGTATTATACATGTAATTTATATCTTGTAAAATTGCAATCTAATTAAAATTAGATCTTTGATCCACTCCTATTAGATCGCTACACAAAGATCTTTGTGTAGCGATCTAATAGGAGTGGATCAAAGATCTAATTTTAAATAGATTGGTAAAATTGTTTGGAAATATACAATTTTGTAAAATTTATTTGGTCAAAAAAACAAAAAAAAAAGAGAGTCATCTCCCTTTGACCAACCTTTTCTGTCCTGTATTTGTCCTTGACTGATTGGAACCAGTGTAGAGAGTCAAACTCGTGATACTGGTCTAATAGCTTCAAGATGTAGGCCACTCCTACGAGTAAATATGCATAAAGTTATCAACCATGATATAAAGTTGAACTTTGATATCTTGAACACTCATATCTCGAATACAGTGGATATGTCGAAGTGATTTGTAAATACCAACCACTCATTTTAAAGTATTTTACTCTCGATATCTTGAATACTTGGAAATCTCGAAGTTTTTAAACAGTCCCATCTAGTTCGAGATAACAAAGTTTGACGGTATAATCAATATGTAAAATATAGTTTATTTATATATAAGAGGTTCTATGCATGACTGACTTTATCCTTACCCATAGCAAGCCGTCATCTGTGAAGGCTGCTCCAACTTTGTTTCGTCGGCTCATTTTCTCTT